>CM059306.1:9127500-9277500 GCA_030340665.1 Neosalanx taihuensis
CTGGTTCTCCAGACTAAAAATGGATAGTGTTCAATGTTCTGTAGCCTTAAAAGGCAACCCCTTGTTCATCCCCTTTGCTCTCCCTCCCTATCTCTCTCTCCCTCTATCTCTCTCTCTCTATCTCCCTCTCTCTCTGTCTCTCTCCCTCTCTCTCACCTCTCTCTCCCTCTCTCGCTCTCTCCCTCTCTCTCACCAGCTTAGTTCCAGGGGAATTCCACTGCGTTGTCTCATGTTTTTACTTAGAACATTCTCTTGATTTTTTAACTAATACCCTTAGTTGTTGATATTATGTCAATGTGAAGATGCTACATTTTGTGACCTACCCCCCAGTTCACATCACAATTACATTATTCAGAGTTCTGTTTGGCATGAACGTTAATCAACCTCTATCCCTCTCTCTCTCTCTCTCTCTCTCTCATCCCTCTCTCCCTCTCCCTCCTTCCTCTCTCTCATCCCTCCCTATCCTCCCTCCCTCTCATCCCCCTCTCTCACTCCTCCCTCTCTCTCATCCCTCCCTCTCATCCCCCTCTCTCACTCCTCCCTCTCTCACTCCTCCCTCTCTCTCATCCCTCCCTCTCATCCCCCTCTCACTCCTCCCTCCCTCTCATCCCCCTCTCTCACTCCTCCCTCTCTCTCATCCCTCCCTCTCATCCCCCTCTCACTCCTCCCTCCCTCTCATCCCCCTCTCTCACTCCTCCCTCTCTCTCCTCCTTCTCTCTCACCCCTCCCTCTCATCCCCCTCTCTCACTCCTCCCTCTCTCTCATCCCCCTCTCTCTCTCCTCCCTCTCTCTCATCCCTCCCTCTCATCCCCCTCTCTCACTCCTCCCTCTCTCACTCCTCCCTCTCTCTCATCCCTCCCTCTCATCCCCCTCTCTCACTCCTCCCTCCCTCTCATCCCCCTCTCTCACTCCTCCCTCTCTCTCATCCCTCCCTCTCATCCCCCTCTCTCACTCCTCCCTCTCTCACTCCTCCCTCTCTCTCATCCCTCCCTCTCATCCCCCTCTCACTCCTCCCTCCCTCTCATCCCCCTCTCTCACTCCTCCCTCCCTCTCATCCCCCTCTCTCACTCCTCCCTCTCTCTCATCCCTCTCTCCCTGCTACAGCACTTGTGGCACCACAGGGCGCTGGGAGTGTGACCAGCACGCCTGTCTGATGGACAACGACATGATCCAGGCTGTCAACAGAGGAAACTATGGGTAAGCTCACACACACACACACACACACACACTCTCACACACACACACAAACACACACATCTATACATAGGTTCTGACACTCTCTCTGGCACGTCAACACATTGTTAAATCTTCTCCTCTCCTCTCCAGGTGGCAGGCAGCTAATTACAGCCAGCTCTATGGCATGACTCTGGACGAGGGCATACGCTACCGCCTGGGGACCCAGAGACCATCCAGGACCATCATGAGCATGAACGAGATCCATGTGAGAGAGCCTCTAAGCTGGGGTGGAGGGCCAGTGTTCTGGGGTCTCTGGAGCGAGTCTGTTTGATTGTTGTGTGTTTGTCTCTTACTTTCTAAATGCACATCCGTCATGGTTGACTGCAGTCTAAGATGTGTTGTGATACACAGGTTGAGTAAGATGATCGAGTGAGAGTTTCATGGTGGTTTGTCTGTAGTTCAGTTGGCCTCTCTGCCTAAGCCCAGGCAAGACCCTCAGCTCTGCTCTGTCTTAAACCCTGTTTACATTCTAGACAGACAGATTATGCAAGAGCCAACCAAAGCAGCAGGAGAGGACTGGAATATTAAAGAAGGTTGGTGGAGGGACAGCGAAAGAGAAGAGACAGAGAGAGAGCAAGAGAGAGGAAAGAGAGAGAGAGAGAGAGAGAGAGAGAGAGAGAGGAGACTGAGAGAGAGAGAGAGAGAGAGAGAGAGAGAGAGAGAGAGGAGACTGAGAGAGCGAGACAGAGAGGGAGAGAGAGAGAGGGAGAGAGCGAGACAGAGAGAGAGAGAAGAGGCAGAGAGAGAGCGAGAAAGAGAGAGAGAGAAAGAGAGAGAGAGCAAGAGAGAGAGAAGAGAGAGAAAGAGAGAGGAGACAGAGAGAGACCGAGACGGAGAGAGAGAGAAGAGGCAAAGAGAGAGAGCGAGAAAGAGAGAGCGAGGCTGAGAAATACAGAGAGAAAGAGAGAGCGGGAAAAAAAGAGAAAGAAAGACAGGGTTGGCGTGAGAAAACCGAAAGAACCCGTGATCATCTCTTTTCTTTCAAACCTCATGTTCTCGAAAACAAAACAAATCCCTGCTTCCTCCCCTTCTCCCGACACGACGATCCCCCGATCCCCACCTTCTCCCCTGCGCCCCACCCCCCCTCTCCAACCCTCTCTCCTCAGTCATGATGGGGCATGTCCGTACCTGTACCGGGAGCCAGATCTGAGTAATGGAGCCATTCATAAATCTCCCTTGTCTCCGGTGATTCGCTGGCACACACCGCACACTCTGTAATGTGCGCTTAATGAATAGACTGGCTTCACAAGCCAGAGGTCCTGAACGTTCTCACCCTGTCAGGCAAACGAGCGCAGACCTCACAGAGAATGCCATGGCCCGATGGTCCAAAACACGTGATCTCTGCTCCACGCTCCCGGTTCTCCCTCTCTCGATGGGGTCAAATGTCGCGGCTGTAAACTTTTCCGCTTTCGGACTCTGTACCTTACCGCAGTTCGCAACTCTCTGGATCAACGAGCGCATTCCTCAGTTTCCTATCAGGTAGCTGTCCGCTGGAAAGATCGGACCTTAACTCCTGGAATGCGCACAGACGCAGGCTCAAATATTTGCAAGCGAGGGAGAGGCGGTCATACCGAGAGCTGACTCACTCGATACACTTTCCTTATCTAGGATTTCAGGTATGTGTGGTCCTTAGATCACCGATGACACTTTAAGTATCCCAGATCCTCCTGCACTGTCAAGCCAATATGTAAGGCATTTAGAAGCGTCCGCTTCAACGTCCACCGATGATTGAACATCCACGTGTACTTTAGAGACACGTAGGGAATCCGAGGTATTTGCGGAGGATGGAGTCCATCTCAATCAGAGATAGGCTGATTCAAAATACACAAATGCACTTTAGGCCAGTTTGATTCCAGAACCTTCTGCCATGCACGTTGAATATCACTGAGCAATTCTGTTTTATTATAGAGTCCACTTGGATCAAAGTTCCAGTTCATTCAGATTCAGGGGGCTAAAGGTTCCTAATCGACTACACAAAACCCCCTCTGTAGCAGAATAACTTAACAGGCTTTATACTGGTTTGGATCATTAGGAAATTATATACAGTAAGTATGTACACAGTGGATATTCAGTTCTCAAGTTCTTTTTTTTTTTTTTTACTGTGTGCAAGCATTCAGCTTTTCCTGTCAAACACTTACAATACACACTCCAGTCTTGGTTTGACAGCTGACTGAGTTGTTGCTGAAATTAGAAACAAGTTGTTGTCCATTTTGATGTTTTCACGTAAAGACTAAATCACAGCTACAGGGGAACAAGCACATCATTTCAAACAACACTGTAATCAAATCCCAGCTCTCTTTTCACCTCTGCAACATATGCAGTTTGTGTGCATTTGTATATTCTGTACCATAAACACCCATACTTGTGTATATTATAAATTACAACTTCTACCAAACTATCTATTTTATCTTATTTGATCTCAACATCTGTATAAATTGTAGCCTGGCACTCTTATTTTACTCTAAGCCTTTCCCCCCTCCGAGTGCGTTTATTTTATTTGACCCCTTACTCCTTTATCCCTGTGCACTCTTCCACTCTCTTACCCCTACACCCTTACCCCCATGTAACAAGACTGTAAGCTGTTGTTACTAAAGAGTTTCCCCTCAGGGATCAATAAAGTAATTCTGATTCTGATTCAGATGAACATGGACCCCCAGAACGACCACCTGCCCCGCCTCTTTAACGCAGCGGACAAGTGGCCAGGGAAGATTCACGAGCCGTTGGACCAGGGCAACTGTGCTGCCTCCTGGGCCTTTTCCACCGCTGGTGGGTCTGGAGAGCTGAAGGAAGCACCTTCTCCCACACACAGGCACATACACTCACACGCACGCACGCACTGTAACTCACTCATTTTGCCAATGCTTTCAGACAAATACTTTCTAGGAATTACATGCAAATGCTAACCCTCTCTCTCTCTCTCTGTCTCGCTCTGTCTCGCTATTTCTCTGTCTCTGCCTCTCTCTCTGTGTCTCTGTCTCTCTCTGTGTCTCTGTCTCTCTCTGTGTCTCTGTTCTCCTGTCTGTCTCTCTCTCTTTCTGTGTCTCTGTCTCTCTGTCTCTTTATGTCTCTCTCTCTGTTTTTCTGTCTCTCTCTCTCTCTTTCCCTCTGTCTCCCTCTCTGTCTCTCTGTCTGTCTTAGCCGTGGCTTCTGACCGTATCTCCATCCACTCCATGGGACACATGACCCCCCAGCTGTCGCCCCAGAACATCATCTCCTGCGATACCCGGAACCAGAGGGGCTGCGCTGGGGGCCGCGTGGACGGGGCCTGGTGGTTCCTGAGGCGCAGAGGGTAGGACTTGTTTCACTGTGACGCCACTGGCTGCTTTAGCTACCGGGGACGTTAGAAAGGGTAACACAGGATGTGTCAGGAGGTTTGCTGCTGGAGATGTTGATAATCGCTGTCTGTCCCACTCTTCCTCACTGTTTCTTCATCTCTCTCTCTTTTTCGACCCCTCTTTCTCTCTCTCTCCTTTTCTCTCTCTTTCTCCGTCTCTCTCCCTCTCTCTTTCCCTGTCATTCCCCTTCCCCGCTCATTTTCTCTATCCCTCTCTCTCCCTCTCTGTCTTTTACTTCTTCTCTCTCTCCCCCTGTCTATCCCCATCTCTCTCTGTTTGCATCTGGCCCCCAGCGTGGTGACGGAGGACTGTTATCCGTTCCAGCCCCCCCAGCAGCCCCCAGCAGAGGTGGGCCGCTGCATGATGCAGAGTCACTCTGTGGGCCGAGGGAAGAGGCAGGCCACAGCTCACTGCCCCAACAGCCAGAACTACCACAACGACATCTACCAGTCCACCCCCCCCTACAGGCTCTCATCCAACGTACGTACCGTGCGGAGGAACACACACAGGCACACACACACACACACCGAGGAGTCCGACAGCATCTTAACACCCGCTTGCAAAACAGCCTCTTACATTTTTCATAAACGCGGGCAGAGAGCTTAAGCCGGGGTCCTGTTTGGCTTAAGTCCCCACTGTACGCCTGTAATCTATCTCACATGCGTCTCTCAGTGCACATTTTAATGGCGGGAGGAAGTGAAAAACCCGACACAGGATTTCCTTGTCCTGCAGTTCACGAAACAACCAATGAATCAAGCTTATAAGGCATCAGTTTGCGTTTTAAATGGAACCAAATGAAGTAAAAAAAATTAGCAGACGCTTTTATCCAAAGTACAGGGACATTCCCCCTGAGGCAAGTAGGGTGAAGTGCCTTGCCCAAGGACAAAACTTCACATTGACACAGCCGGAAAATCGAACTCGCAACCTTCCGATCCCTAGCTCAACGCCTTAACCGCCGGCCCTTTTAAAGTTTCAACACCAAACGTTTTAACATTAACATTTTCAGCATAGCATTTTCAGTGCAGACTGTAGACTGGGAACGGTGAACGGTTACGTCACCGCGACAACTGTATTTCCCTCTCAGCAGTAGCGTGTGCCAGAGATTGTAAGCTGCGTGCTGTTCCACCCTAGAGGGATAGTCTAAAGTAGCTCCGGTAAATACGCTCCAGAGTCCGTGACACGCATTACTTTAACTGTTTCCAGCGACTTGAAGCGTTATCTGAATCCACATGCGCTTACGTGCTTCATTTCTCAATCAAAGTCCGCCTGAGCTGTGTCCCTCCTCGTCATCATCAATCATCCTTAACGATGCTTGAGTCGATAAGCCGTGCGTTCAAAGTGGTGTCAGGTGGCTCGGCGGGTTAAGGCGTATGGTCTGAAGGTTGCGAGTTTGATTCCTGGTTCTGGCTGCATAACATTGTGTCTTTGGGCAAGGCACTTCGCCCTACTTGCCTCAAGGGGGGAACGTCCCTGTTTTTGCTTTAAGTCGCTCTGGGTAAGAGCGTCTGCTGAATGACTAAATGGAAATTTAAGGTGGTTGCCACAAGACTGTGCTGTGTTATGTTGTCTTGTCTGCAGAGAGAAGGGCTCCTTTTAAACTGTTCTTAACTACTGTTCTGTCTCATTCATCTTTCCTTTCTTCACAGGAGAAAGAGATCATGAAGGAGATTATGGATAATGGTCCCGTGCAAGGTAAATACCTCTTTAGAATTTCATTGGGTGTGTGTGTGTGTGTGTGTGTGTGTGTGAAAGAGGAGCTGGTTATGCGGGCGTGTGTGTGTGTGTTGGTACACGAATCCTTCCATGTCAATTGTGTCCACATGAGTGACCCTTAAAGAGCACCTGGTCCAGCATATCAGTCACCTGATCTGTTATTAAGAAAATCACCCAGACGCGGAGCAAATGACACGTGAAAACACCTTTCGCTCCGCAGAGTGAAACTGTCCCAGACACGAGCTTTATCGTTGCCCAGAGATGAAACGTGAAGCTCTAAGGACGGTGGGGAGTCTCTCCTCTCCGGGACCACGAGAGCCATTCGGGACTCAGTCCCTCCTCTTAACTCTGACCTGGCCAAGAGCAACCGGGGCCAAACAGGGGTTTGGGGGGGGGGGTCCTTATTGGCTGATCGCCATCATAATGTAGGATGGAGTGCGGACAGGGGGGGGGTCGTTGTGTGTGTGTGTGTGTTGGCATACACGTACGCGCTATGAACTCCGTGCCAGCCTTTTGTCGAATTGTTTGAAACAGCAGGTGAGCAACTTTGACCTAAAGTCAATTTCTCTCTAAAGCTCTGCTCGACAGGAATGTGTGTGTGAGTGCACGCGAGTGTGCGTTCCCAAGCCTTGTGTGATATCTGTTCTTTAGAAGGAAAAGCCTTGTTGGCAGGTTTACACAGTAACCAGCAGTAGCCTGGGTTGGTGCAGGGAACAGTTATTCAGGGAATTCTGGAAGTTTCTCTGTATGGTCAAGTCAAAGTCATGGGGAGCTAACGTCTCCGTAGCGCAGTGGAAGTTGAGCAGTTCGGTCATCCTCCAGCGCCCCTCGTTCTGCTCTGATGTCTGGCTGTGCAGCGGGCAGCAGGGGCTTCTGGGAGGGATCTGTGCAGGGGAAACGGTGCTTTTGATGAAATTAGGAAATATGCATTTAGATGAATTGGCTTCGTTCTGAACGCCGGGAACTTTTAGTTCACGAGGACAGAATGGTATTTTTTCGGGGGTTCCGGTCAGAACATATTTGCGCTCCACTCGAATACAGTGAACCCTCGTTTTTTCACGGGGGTTAAGTTCTAAAAAGAACCTATGATAAGCGAATCCCGTGAAGTAGAAACCTTATTTTGTTTTACAATTATTATACAATTAAATACCCTATTATATATTAAAACCCAAGAACACACCCTTTTTACAGGCCCAAGCATTTGTATAACAAATAAAAGTACTGTATCCTGTAAACCGCAACTTCATTGATGCACAGGTTTGTGTTGGAGAGTCTGTTTAGCCAATCAGAATGCAGAACAGGATACATACAGCAAATTCCATATTCCACCCCCCCTAGTTCCTACACCAATGAGTTTGAATGATCATTTCAGGGAGGTTTTCTAAGCAGCTTCATGTGCTCTTGTGAACACCATGATGTCATCTGTCCTGCCGTTGTTTAACCTTCCCATAATCCCCTGGGAAACTGGAGGTGTATCCATTGGATTAGGCCTGACTGAGAAACGGTATCTCCTGCGTGTGTTCATACTGTCCATAACCTTCCTTCCTGTCTGTTTGCGCTCCCTCCGGCAGCCATCATGGAAGTTCACGAGGATTTCTTTGTCTACAAGAACGGAATCTACAAGCACACAGACGTGAGCTTCACCAAGCCTCCTCACTATCGGAATCACGGGACTCACTCAGTCAGGATCACAGGGTAAGACCATCCGGACCAGACCGTCCATTCTGATGCATGGTGTGTTCTCTGTGAGAACCTCTGCTGTGACTAGTTCCAAGATGTTGTAAGTGTATGTTTGTGTGTGTTTGTGTGTGTTTTTGTGTGTGTGTGTGTGTGGGACCAGCAGCATTCCTTTCCCAGTCTGTCTGTCACTCTGAGTTTGGAAAAATACTTTGGTTTCGCTGAAAACACACCTGGATTACCCACCCTGCCCCCATACCCCACCCTGACACCCCTCACACACACGCGCCCCTCACCCCACTCCCCTCCCTCCGCTCCCCTCCCTGTATCTCGCAGGCAGTGGTCTCCACCTTTCTCTTGCCTCCTTCGCTCACCACCTCTGCTCCACTACGTACAGACACACACACGAAGATGCATGCACACACACACACACACACAAAGACATGCGTAAATACACAGACACACACGCACAGACACAAACAAGAGATGCATGCACACACACAAAGACACACACACACAGGCACACACGCTGTTCCCTACCTCACACCCCAAATCTGGCTCTCTCTTGTTCTCTACCACCCAAAATAGGGACAGATGGTCAAGCACTTTCCTGAACGCGCTTTCCCGCTAGTACGTTTCGACTCCACGTGTGTGACCCATCCGGTTCGAAGTGTCTGTTTTTGGCAACGCCGCGATCGCAGGTCTCACGTTCCAGCGGCGCTAAATAAACACCTCGTTGGTCCGTTGGGTACGTGTGAAACGTACGTGTGTTCACGAGCGTGTCTCTGTTTGGCTGCGCAGAACGCCGTAGCCAGGGTGTAGGAGTTTCAGCAAACCTATCCATTTCCAACTGAGCATATCAGAATCATGGCCGGTTCTAGACAGGCATGTATGAGGGGGCAGTCAGCCCACCCCCCCCGGGCAACAGAAAATGCCAGGGCAGAATTTTGGTCCCGGGGGGGGGGGGGGGGGGGGGGGGGGGCAATGCCTAAGGTCGACTGGATGGATGATTTCTGATGAATTTCTGAATGTCTATGTTCATCGCTGTGCTTGTAACGCTGCTGCTTGTTCAAAGTTTTACCGCTCCGTGGAAGCTGTGTGTCCCTTATTCGGCTGACTTTTTCTGCTACTGCAGATCTTGTAATATGTTCATTTTGTGAGCGTATTAAAATGTGCTTTCTCAATTTCTAAAATTTTGATTTGAGGGGGCAGGACATTTATTTGAGGGGGAACTGCCCCCTCTTGCCCCTGCGTAGAGCCGGCCTCGATCAGAATCCATTTTAATCTCTGCGCAAGATATACAAACACAGAATTCACTTTGGCAGAAAGGAGTACATAGAACGTATACGGCTGACGAGTCCAAAACAAAAAGTGTGTCCTCAACGATGGTTACAGGTTCATTCACCAAAGTACAAAAACAAAACATACTTTTTCTGCTGGTTCATAACACACTACAAAACACGATTTTCCACACAATATCCACACGGTCAGAAAAACCGTGCGCTCATCGAACTCTCCTGTGATCCACTCACCTGGTCCTAATCACCGTGCATTAACCGCCACTTTCTTAAAGATACAGGCGCTTGTTTTATCTGCTTCACTGAAACTAATAATGACATTAAACAATTAACCGTAAGAGTTAATAATAGTTTGAAGTAAGAGTTCAAATAATAACTAAATCATGATAATCATGGCTTCAATTAACTTATTTTCAAAGACAATCAAATTATTAAACCGTCATGAAATCCAAATACATTCTCCATGATGAACTGAAATGTACTACGAGTCATTTATCGATAATATGGCACCTACACAGAGGCACGATGGTGTCACTGGAATGAAAGGACCTCTAGACGGGGAAGCTGAGAGCCGTCATGGAGGCTATTTCTCTTTCCCTTATCTGATCGGCCATTGATCAAGAGAAACTGAGCGCGCATGGGGGATCCTCTTCCTGTCTGCTTGTGCCGTCAGTGTTTGGCTCTTCGCGAGCTTCAGTCGTTTGAACTTTTATTGGGTGCGAGGGGTGTTTTTTTTTTCTTTCTTCTTCTTCTGCAGCTATAGGAATGTGTGCGGTTTGTCTCACGGCACAAGGTGGGACCTCAACGTTGTTGAGTTTCTTTGTGTATGCGAAGACGCACGAAGGCTGCTGAAAGTTAGCGGTGAGTCATGTGGCGCAGTCGGTTAGGTTAGGATTCAGAGGATCCCTGGTTCGAACGCCGGCTGTGGCAACATGACGTTCACCCTACTTGCCTCGGGGGGGAATCTCCCTGTATTTGCTGTAAGTCGCTCTAGATAAGAATAATAATAATTAGTATTATTCATTTAGCAGACACTTTTATCCAGAGCGACTTACAGCTATGTCAAGTACAGGGACATTCCCCCTGAGGCAAGTAGGGTAAAGTGCCTTGCCCAAGGACACAACATCACATAGCCACAGCCGGGAGTTTGAACTCACAACCTTCTGCTCACATCTTAACCCGCTGAGCTATCTGACTCAAAGCGTGTGCTAAATGAGTAATATGTAATTTCGTTTATTGAGACTAGCTAGTCGGGCCACACATCTGTGCAGCTAGCTGTGCCGGTGAGCGTCAGTGAGTGTCAGTGCTGAGTGTTGAGAGGGCCAGTGGACGGCAGGCGTGAGCGCGTTAGTGCCTGCCCGCAGGGCCCCCCCCAGGCCAGGCTTGGCACAACATGGTTGTCTGGTCGGCCCCCCCGACATGCTCCAGCTTTGATGGCGGTGACGGGCCGCTTAGAACGGCTGTCAGAACGGCTGCGTGTCTCCCGTGAACCCGCCCCCCCCCCCCTCTCTCTCTCCGCTGACGCAGCGGTTCTTTCGCTGCTCTGGGTTCGACCCGCGGGGGGGGGGGGGGGGGCATAACCGGTGAGTCTGTAGTGAAGGGTGGGTGGGTGGGTGGTTGGGGTTGGAAGGGGGGTGGCAGAGCCGCATTCGGGGGTGAGCGAGGGGTGATGGAGGGCTTGTGTGTTGTAAACTCTCCACCACCACCCCCCCACCCCCCCCCCTCCCTCCTTCCCCTTCTCTGCACGCTGCGGCGGGGGTGTTTGGACAGGCGAAATCCCGTGGTGGTGCGTTCTGCAAAGCCCGGGCCCTGGGAAAGTTTGTGAAGGGGCCATTGAGGTCCAGCGTGGTGGAAAGACCATTGTCTGGCCTGCTGATCCACCACTGTAGCGGGTAGACCGGGGGGGGATCAAGCCCAGGGGAGGAGGTCAAGGGTGGGGTGGCTGGAGGATGGAGGGCAGCATGGGTGGGTGATGGTCCGGTGAGGGGGAGAGCTGGTGGAATGCCTGTTATTTCTACTGGGGTGAATCGGGGCTATGGATGAAGGATTTCCTCAGGGGTCCCGATTGTGAGGCACTGGAAATTTCTGTCCCCCCCGAAACCCACTCAAATGCCCTTAGGTCTATTTTAACTTCTGCGGATTGTCCAGCTGTTTATATGAGTCTATTCTGAGTGATCTGGACTCTGACCCACCTCTGATAGACAGAAAACTAAGGGACCTGCCAATTGAAAGCTGGCATCAACCCTTGGTTTTCTTTGGTAGCAGCCTATTGAGTTTTTACTAGCTGATACCCAACAGAACTTTTCCCAGCATTCCTTTCCTCTTTGGAAAGATAATACGATTGGCCCTTGTAGACTGCAGAGTCCTGAGGCTGACAAACAGGATGGGAATGTAGAAAGAGAGCGGAGATCCGGGGGGGTGGGGGTTAGTGGGGGTTAGTGGGGGTTAGTGGGGGTGTGGGTTAGTGGGGGTGTGGGACTGGACATCGGGAACATTTGGTTTGGGAGACGTCGGGAAATCGAGCGACAGGGACGGGTCATCTGGTTAGCCAGGCCCGAGGCATGATGGGAGTCGGGCCCGGGACAGTGCTTGACGCTGAGGATGGAGGGAAAGCGATGGAAGAGGAGAGAGGTTTGGCAAGTTGTGCAGGATGGGGGTGGGCGGCCTGGAGGGTGTGTTGGGGGGGGTGGGGGGGGGGAGGGAGTTCAGCTGACCTCCAGCGCTCTTGCTGTTGTTGTCCGCAAGATGACAGGAGGGAGGCGTGTCCACTTCCTCTCCGCCTGTCCCTCTCCTTCCTGTTTCCTGTGAGGAGGGGAATTCCGTCTGTTGAGGAATGGAGTGACGTGAATTCAGAAGTGGTGTTTGTGTGTGTGTGTGGATGGGTGGGTGGGTGGGTGGGTTAGTGGGTTCTCCATGTAGCTTCTGTACGGTGTGTACTGTTATGAACTTTCTGGTGTTCTGCAGCCCAGGCCATAAACAAGTTTGTTTTCAGGATGCTGTTAGACATTCCCAGCAGTCAAGATCTGCTCCACTTATAACTTGCAACCTGCTGTGTGCAAGTACTCTCAGTGCAAACCTGTGTCTCTGCAGTTAACAGTCAAGGGCATCTGTTTTGTGTGCAGTACATACTTGGTGTACAAGGTTGAAAATGGGGTTGAACTCTGTCACAGATCAAGTCATCCTTGACCATGAAATGTGTTTACATTTGGTCATTTAGTAGACGCTCTTATTCACAGCCAGGACATTCCCACCAAGCAAGGTGAGGTGCCCAAGTCCTTGCCCAAGGACACAACGTCCTGTTGGCATGGCCGGGATTCAAAGCCATAACCTTCGGATTATTTGCCCGATTCCCTCATTAGTTTTTCTGTGTTTTTGTCTGTCTGTGTATGTGTAACTGTGCACCCTCTGCTAAAATACTTAACTTATTCAGTCGTAATTCTGTAAACAGGCCTGCATTAATGATTTCTTCTGGTTTGACTTGCAGTTGGGGGGAGGAGAGAGCATATGATGGAACAACAAAGAAGTATTGGGTAAGAGATCCAGGTCCTGTGTGAACTGGGGAACAGGCATGGTGTCAGAACATACCTCCTGGAAGTAGTGAATATGTGACTAACATAGTGAATGACTGTTTTCCAGATTGCTGCCAACTCCTGGGGCAAGAACTGGGGCGAGCAAGGATTCTTCCGTATCGCCCGCGGGGAGAACGAGTGTGAGATTGAGACGTTTGTGATCGGGGTGTGGGGTCGGGTCACGTTGGAGGACATGAAAAGTCACCATCATCACCACCATCGCCGACGCAAGTAAAGATTCCCACCAAATGCCAGAGATACCTGCTTCTAACCCTGGGGCCACCACCGAACAACCCCCAATACCTGTCCTAACCCTGGGGCCACCACCGAACAACCCCCAGACCTGCCTTAACCCTGGGGCCACCACCGAACAACCCCCAGACCTGCCCTAACCCTGGGGCCACCACCGAACAACCCCCAGACCTGCCTTAACCCTAGGGCCACCACCGAACAACCCCCAGACCTGCCCTAACCCTGGGGCCACCACCGAACAACCCCCAGACCTGCCCTAACCCTGGGGCCACCACCGAACAACCCCCAGACCTGCCTTAACCCTAGGGCCACCACCGAACAACCCCCAGACCTGCCCTAACCCTGGGGCCACCACCGAACAACCCCCAATACCTGCCCTAACCCTGGGGCCACCACCGAAAACCCCCCAATACCTGCCCTAACCCTGGGGCCACCACCGAACAACCCCCAGACCTGCCCTAACCCTGGGGCCACCACCGAACAACCCCAGACCCCCAACCCCCCCCCCACCCCAAGTCACCTACCCCCCACAGGACTCGGGACTCCCATTTCCCCTAAAGACCACAATTCCCACAATCCTCTCCCCGCAATTTGTCATCGCTTCCACCTCTTCCTCCTGCTCATTAAGGCTGGAGGGTCTTCCTCACGTCACCTCAACGCACTAAACATAATGCTCCCTGTTGTCACGTTCACAGAAAAATGTAGTAGTACACTCTTACATGACATCCCATAATTATTCACCCTGGTTGATGGGGGTTCTGTTCTGTCCTAGTAGATCCACATTCCAAGATAAAGGAGTATGTTATAATGGGATTGGGGAAAGGGGTTATCATGAGTTAGGTCAACTGTCCCTTTTAGATCACTGGATGTCCTTTTCTGTGTCAATAGAAAAACAACGTAGAGTTGATGTCAGTTCCACTGTGAGGTCGGGCAGAGAATTACACTCAGTGTTATTCTGCTGTGCTGTGCCACGTAAGGCAGGTATCTCTGAAATGATAATCTGCAATGATCACCTCCCATAAAACTATACACCAAAAATTACCAACCAGAACACATTTATTTGTTTTTAAAATATGATGTAGGTTTATCATTTGGTCAAAAATATATACTTTTTTCCATAATATATATGTGTAAAATACTTTTATTTGCTGTTTATCTGTTATTTTATGTCACAAAACACCACTCAGACAGGTATCAAATGCCTTATAATAAATAATAACAGTTTACTGTCTTGGGCTTCTAGATAGCTTGTTTATGATAGTCTTAATCTATTACATTCTACGTACACTGTGCTACAAGTGACATGCTATTTTTGTTGCTGCTGTATTTTATCTCTTATCTTACGGTTTTAAAGTGAGCTTATTGCCTTTTTTACATGTATCCCCATATGGTTCATGACCAGTTGCTTTGAATCATGCTGCCTTATGAAAGTAAACACACAAATCAAATGGGTGGACTCCTGCTACAGGAGGGGAGGTGGACTCATACAGTTTCTTCGGCGCTGACTCATGGTCATGTGTCTTTCTTGAGTTGGTCGACAGTTGCAACTGAACACAAACTCACCGTGAGCTAATGCTTCACCCGATGCTTCACTCGTGTTGCTGATGCAGTACAATACTGTGTTTTATACCCCCTCTACAGTCTCCCTGAGGCTCTGCCAATCCAAAGAAGTATTAGTTAGTGCCGACAGAGTATTAGGCTCTGCTGTCCTTTTCTGTCAATAGTAAGGTGCCTCTCCTCCACAGCTGTTTGCAAATATTACGAAAACAACACAACGTACTCGCTCGGTTTCCACAGATAACTGCTGTCATAATAAATGTCAGCATCCCCTGACTAAAATGTTTATTTTTTTATGGGTTTATTAGTGATTCCCAGACTTTAAGATGCCAGCCTCCTACAATATCAACAACCTCTTCTCCGTAGAGTTTCAATCTGGACTGCTCCTCCGTAATAACTATGTCACAATTTCCTGTGGTCCTTATTGTAAACTCCCCCCTAGACTGGGCCCCATTCTCTCCTCGGAGGAAAGATATACATGAAAGAATAGAGCGATGTGTCTGGATGAACAAGCAATGTTCAGGCCTGTATGGAGGGCTATAGAGAGGCAGAGGCAGCGCCTCGCACGTCAAACCCGCAAGGACGGGGCCTTTAAAAGAGTTCAGTCGGAGCGAGAGGAGAAGAGGGCGATCAACGGAACGCTGCACCTGGGTGAATTGTATCATCGGTCAGCGAGGGGACGTCAGGAAGGTATGCAGTCAGCCTTCTTGGGTGTTAATGTACACGCCCCTTGGTCTTGCGCCAACACCGTTTCATGCAAATGTGTTCTTAATTTAGAGCGCAACGAGACATAGACCTACGTCTTGGTTTCACTGAAGTCCCGATCGCCGTGTGACGTATAGCAGGTGGTTGTGTTATCAGGAGTCCTTCATTCTTTAAGCGTATTAAATAGTAGAGTTGGAAGGTATAGCACGTATATTAGTCATGACTGTTTTAACCTGAAGTAACTTCTACCGTAGATAAATCTTAGGTGTTTCCTGATGACATCATCATTCATTGACTAAGCCAGACCTGATAGTGTTTTAGGTACAGAATTTGACTGTTTGTCTTTGACCGCGTTGCATAAGCCTATTGGTGTTTTTCCCATGATTGAAGCCAGACAGTTGTTTGCAGTCTAAGCCAATGAGAGACAGTCTGGATCAATGGACTGAGAGAGAAAGAGAGAGAGAGAGAGAGAGGCACAAGCAGGCCAGTGGCTCCAAGTCATGCGGAGGAATAAAGTGGAATTCAGCCAAAGCAGGATACATAAATTAGATTTACCGCCAATATGTTCCACTAGGTTGCTGTTTAGACTGCCCTTTCAAAGTAGATGATCATTTAAATGACAGAATGTCTGGGCAAGGTGCTAATAATGTTTCGAGTGGATGGGAGGAGCATCGGTCAAGAAGCGTGTATCATGGTCAGGCTTTGGGTCCCAGTGATGGGGACCAGAGGGAGTTGCTGTAGGTGAGGTGAGAAGGTTACTCAAATATAACAAATGACTGTGAACCTCAAACCATTTCCCTTCATCACATAACCAACCATCCCCCCTCCTCCATTCCCTCCCCCAAACATCAAAAATCAGTCAAAAGTTTGTTTTTAGAGATGAAGAACTACTTCATATTCAGACGTTTTATTTATAAGATGTGTAAATTATATACTTTTACTTTTTTCTGTGCAATGTTTATTATCTCCCTGTCTCCTGTACTGTGTGCAAATGCAAACCATGATTTGTTCATTTGTACAATAAAATATTTCAAAACAAATCAGTTATCTGCTATGTTATTAAACGACACACTCAAAGACCATTACTTCCAAGCACTATGAAACTCTAAGGCAACCAGAACACAAATACTAAGGAAAAATATCTGTTATGTTATATACATGTTTTTTTACATCTGTTATTTTATGCTTTTTACATCTGTTATGTCATATATTTTATTTGACATCTGTTATGTCAAATATTTTATTTGACATCTGTTATGTTACATATGTGTTTTACATCTGTTATTTTATACTTTCTACATTTTAGAAAACAAAGCAATGTTGCAGGTACTGAATAGTATAATCTGTTTTCAGGGTGTGTTGAGGGGGGCAGACAGGGGCAGGTGGGGGTCTGTTTTCAGGGTGTGTTAAGGGGGGCAGACAGTAGCAGGTGGGGTCTGTTTTCAGGGTGTGTTGAGGGGGGCAGACAGTGGCAGGTGGGGGGTCTGTTTTCAGGGTGTATTGAGGGGGGCAGACAGTGGCAGGTGGGGGTCTGTTTTCAGGGTGTATTGAGGGGGGCAGACAGTGGCAGGTGGGGGTTGGGATTGTTTGAGCCCCACGGGGTGGGGCAGGGGTGGGGTGAGGATAGTTTGCACAGGACAGTGCTGTGTCAGCTCTCTCCTACACAGCCAGAATCAAAACTACACACTGAAAAGCACACAAACACACACACACACACACACACACACACACACACACACACACACACACACACACATACACTCGGCTAAGAGAGAATGTTAGTTCATATACATGTTAGTTTGTCTTATTTGTCAGCCTACATATCAATTTGTTTGATTATATATCTGCCTATTAGTTACCATTGGTGTTTGTTATTTGCTCGAACTGTGTTGGGGGCAGTGTGTGCGTTCTCATGGATGTGTGCGTGTGAAAATGTGTGTGAACACATCCACAAGGCATTGTGTTGCCCACAAGAGAACCTCTTCCGTACGGCTTAACTCTCATCGACAGAAAGAGGCTCTTTTGAAGTGTGAGTAATTACAGGTCTTCAAGAGAATCTTCTTAATTGGGTGATTGTCTCATATTTCGACGGGAAAAACACAGGTGTGGAGTCAGGGGGCATGTAATCAACAAGGAATGTTTTCCTCTCTCATTGACGGTGTCATCCAGACTTTGTTGCTCATTCTCAAACCTATTAATACGGAGTAGTTACATTATAACTGCCAGGAGCAGAAGTTTTGCTTCATGGGTTCAGTCAAGGAAGAGAGCAGGACTTTGATCAGCAGACCGGTAAACACTTTTCATTCCATTACTGTAATCCCAGACAAACTTTCAGTTCTACAATCCTCAGGATTACAGTAGGAAACAGGAAGTGCAGGGAGCGCGTGACCTTGCCCACCTGGTGTAAGTCTGAGGGGAAAATATGTTGTGTCTCCAACGTCATCAGTGATCTTAATGGGGCAAACTATGGAAACTTGGATGATTGTTGATGACAAGTTATTAAGATTTTAGTCAAAGATCCTGAGTCACAGATGGAATAAATTCCTTACGTCAACATAGACTGTTTACACACTCTTACAGCTGATGTATAAGACAAACAGCAGAGTTGGAGAATGAAGTTATGATGTATGTAAGGCATTTGAGGGTGGAATGAAATGTACACCCCTCTGTCGATGTGGTCGAATGCCCTTTTGCAGAGGGCTTTCTGTTATTCTCATCATTGCCTGCAGAACGTTCCAGAACCTTCTCGATGTTCCACATCCGTTTCTTTGTCACCTAGGTGTTCTCCAAGACGTCAGCCAGACAAGCCCCACCGCCCAAGACAATGCGAGTTTCCACATGACAATAATGAAGGGAAACCCCTCAGCCATAAACAAACAGACTAATAAAGGAGAAGGAGTTCACGTGTACCTTCAGGTTTGTTGTACAGATGCCATGCCAAACACAACTGCCTTCACAAGAGTCACCAGAGACGCCTGTTTCTTCATCAAGTTTCTCTATGTATCATTGTTCTCGTGATTGCAGACTTACAGAGTTCTTGCGCAACCCCTTCCTGGAGGCCTCACAACTTTGATTGTCTTTGACGCACCCTCAGGTCAGGGTTACTCCATTTAGGAGAGCATTGGAACGGCTCTCTAAACAGAGATATGCAGTACGGTTAGAAGACGATGAAAATCACGTAGATATCAGGTGTGTTGTGGTGACGGGATTACTTGTCGCCAGGGGCGGTCTCAGTTAGCTAGAGTTCTGGTTCCGAGCAATTCGTTTTTTACATCTGAGTATAACTTGATTGCTTTGTTATTTTACATTTCCATGTAGTCCTTCAGCAGACGCTCTTATCTAGAGTGACTTACAGCAAGTACAGGGACATTCCCCATAAGGCAAGTAGGATAAAGTGATTTGCCCAAGGACACAACCTTATGTTGACACAGCCGGGGTTCAAACCGGGTACCTTCTGATTACTAGCCCGACTCCCTAACCGACTGCGCCACATAACTCCCTATGTTGATTCACAGTATAGTTATCTCATCTTTTCGTTTTAGTCTACTTGTGAATGAAGGTTAGTAACAGGAATGACTGTCATTGGAATGGTTATGTGCTGCCACCTTCAGGAATGTCAACGCACCACCGCAGCACCAACGCAGCACCGTTCAGAATGAGCTGACACGATCTAGAAAGCGCAACAAGATGTAGCCTACACACTGTTTGAGAGGTTACTTTATTGTGAAATGAAAATATGCCAAACCAACACGATTCTATTCCTTCCCAAGTTCAAAACTCATCCAAACATTCAGTCCCCCTGAACTTGCAACGGATTGGACATGGCTCGTGAGGTCATTATGATTCGGGTTTCTGTCAGCATTTCTCAGAATTCCCTTGGTAAAGACTTTGGTAAGGTTGGTAATGCGTAAAAAGGAAGTAAGCACCGTTGTAAAAAGTTCCCTCCGTGTCTCATGACTCTCTTCCAACCAGACTTACTGCTGATGTCCAGGAGTCCACTGGGTCGTAGAGTCAGACACTTGACCCGTCCAGTCATGGAGGCATTCCAAGCCTCTCTGGAAGCTGGTCGTTGAATGTAGGTTTGTCCTCTGGTTATAAAGTTTATGGAGTTTGAGTGACAGCTGTATCCCTCTAGCGAGGGCTAGTCCCCCTCCTACATTCATTCATCCTGTAGGCGCACATGTAGAAAATACCTGGAACAGAAGCACGTTTATACGTTAATACTTTATGAATCGAATCCCATCTATACCTTAACACTTTATGAATCTAATCCCGTCAATAGGTTAACACTTTATGAATTGAATCCCGTCAATAGGTAACACTTTATGAATCGAATCCCGTCTACAGGTTAACACGTATGAATCGAATCCCGTCTACACGTTAACCCTTTATGAATCGAATCCCGTCTACATGTTAACCCTTTATGAACCGAATCCCGTCTACATGTTAACACTTTAAGAATCGAATCCCATCTATATATTAACACTTTATGAATCAAATCCCGTTTTATTTAACTACTTTACAAAAGGGAGATTGACGGCAACGTGTAATTCTTACCTGCAAAGAAGGTCATTAGCAGAGCCACCCAGCCTAGTATGTATGACCAGGAGAAGCGCCAGTCACCGAAGCGCTTGCCCAGGAAGTTGACTGTCACACCCGTGTAGATGGCCATGGCCAGCAGAACAAATAAAGCTGGTGGAAACAGGGGCGGACATGAGTGTTTTACTACAAGTGCACACGTGCGTTTAAGTGTTTAGTTTGTGTAAGTTGGTGTCATCTTTTGCCGAGTAAATGGTGGAAACGAAGGGGGGGGGGGGGGGAGGCTCACTGGAGACGAAGAACATGATCCCTGCAGCGAAGGAGCGGTTGAATCTCTCAAAGGTGGAGAAGTGAGCGAAGGACAAGATGCCTGCGATGATGCCCGCGAAGCAAGACATCCCCGACAGGATCATGAAAGCCCGGGTAGCGTTCCAGTAAGCTGGAGACAGAGAGGATCGAGAACCGTTGGAACAACTGTGCGGTTTTCATCTACTTCTGTTAAAGTAGTATGAACATGAAAAATGTAAATATAGTATACTCATGACATTACAAATTCAGTCACATGACATGACATTTAGCAACACATCCAACTTTAGATGTCGCGATTTATTAATATTGCTTCAACTGATTAGCAGAGGGAAAAAATATTCAGGTCAGCGTGACGCATTTCTTATTTTGGCGATAGATGGCGCCATACAGCAGAATTACTCTGCATCAGCAACAGGTCTTCCCCCTGTAAAGGAACCCTGGGGAACTCTGTCTCGTGCATGTGGGTTTGTACTGAGCGTGGGTGTCTCACCGATGCTGTCCGTCTGCATGTAGCACTTCCCTGACATGCAGTACCTCCACAAGCCCTGGTGAGCGTAGCTCCCAGACAGACGGTACTGCATCCAGTAGTCTGTTGCCGTAGAGACCACCAAAAGGATGTTCCCAACAAAGGCGCAGAAGAGGCCTCCGCCCATGAAACTATACATCCTGACCTGAGATAGGGGGGCTGCCGCAGAGCACCTGAACCTGGGGAAGGATGGATGATGGGTTTAAAACATGGTCAAATACACTGTTCCGTACAAACACACGTTTGTGAAAATGTGACACCACTTACAACGTGTACGTGTACCGTTATGCATATATACATGAAGTGGGTAAATCCACCAGACACTTAATAAACTGTCCTGAAATCATTAGCAATATACACTTCCAGGTATCTAAGGACTTCTTTGCTGGGATAATATCTGCCAAAAAGAAAATTTATACGTGGGATGTCTCTAAAGATAAGTAAAGTTATCCCACAAAGAGCTCAAACAAACAGAAAACACATTATACATCATTTAACAACAGCACATGGGGAGTGTCCCTTTACATCAAAATGTCTTTTCCGCTATTGTCAAACTGTTAGAATTTGGATTGTTGGACTGAGCAACAAAAATAAGTGAAACCATATTCTAAAGTATAGCCAGTGATGAAGTTTTTCAACATTGTATGTCTAAAAGCCAGATACTCAACTACCATTCAATCAATAGTTCATTGTAAGCCAATGTATTTACAGTTTAATCTCTGAATAACATTTAAGTTAAGTAACATGATATAAAAATATCATCTTTACCTTGATTATTCTGAGGAAAAGAACAGCCAACAGCTCACCTTTACAGGTTAAAGAAAGAGGGAGATAGGGGAAGAGAGGGACCCAGGTTTCGAGCTGGGAGAGAGAGAAAGAGTCAAAGAGAATTCCACTGGGCGAAATTCCAAAAAGGTTATCCTCTCCGTTTTTTCTGTCGATGGAAGCAGAAACCTACCCATCCTTCCCCAGTATTGGACACGCTTGAACAAGGCACCATGAAGGGGGTGGGGGGGGTGGAGTTGGGGGGTGGGGGGGGGGGGGGGGGGCTTCAGGGGGCAGGGGGCACGTGGCTCCTGCCCTTTCTCTCGGAGCAGCGGGACTATGCGTACTGGGGGGGCCCACTGTGGGGGGTTTTCTGTTTAGTTTGTTGTGAATGCTGTGTTCCAGAACTGTAGATGTGCTTGAGTCTGCAATCCTGCTGAATTCAAAGCGACATGCTGAGTTCAACGATTTTCATTCAGCGGAGATGCTGTGGCGACAGACATATGCAGGAATGGTGTCTGGCATGAATTATGTCCCTGTTTCTGTCTTATATTATGCTACAGGTCTATGGCATCCTGGTAGCAGTGAAATCAAGCCGTATTCTTGTTAAAACTAAGCTTGGTGGTTGTGAGATGAATTTGTGATGTTTTCATTTTTCATAGATAAAATATGTAAGTTCATGAGATTTTAACGTCAGCAGTAAAAGCACCAACCAGTCCATATAAATCCACAGACACCAGTCTTTAAGCTCTCTCATTAAAAAAAACCCCCATCTCAAAACAGTACTAGAAGGTTCCATCAGGAGAATAAGGTCATCTGGTTTCAATGGAAATGTCATACCCTTTTATCAAATGCAAGCCCCACTTTACCGATTCAATGGATCATCTATCCATTGAGACTGCCATTTTATTATTATCTAACAATCAGTGTTAGCATTTAATCATAATCACAGACACCAAAAGGAAGCAGGCGTAGATCTGAGGTGTCTGGCTTGGCTGTTTTGATCATAACCCACTCTAGGCTGTATGTCACTCCTCCACACTGGATTTTGAAAGAGTGTCAGTGGTTAAAGTTCTTCCAGTCTTTTGAAACATGAGAATCAGTACTTCTGCTTAGGTGAATTATGTACTTTTAACAACCCTGACAAATTACAAGCATGCTTAAATTTTACTACATTTCAGCACCCAATGGGATGACAGAAAATGTGCATTTTTAAGGTTTTGCTCATTGGATTCCAAATAAAAAGATAATTCAATTTTGACTTTAGTTTTGAGTAAAACACAATTGAGAGGCCATAATGTTTATTCACCTCCACAATAAAGGATAAGAATTGTGAATCTAATTAAAAAACATAAAGTGTCCAGATCCATAGCAAGGGACGGAAGACTAAATACATGTTTATCCATTTTTATTAGTGATTTTTTCTCTCGAAGGAAACCATGAACCATATTGACCCGGAAGAGGACGCGAAATCCAGGCGATTCTAGCGGAGGAGTAAAGATGGCTGACAACGGCGGCGCAGATCCTGTGAATAATAACAATAATCCAACTGTTGCTTCCGAACGAACTATTATTAAGGTTACAGTCAAAACCCCGAAAGATAAGGAAGAAATAGCCATCTCGGAAGATGCGTCGGTCACCCAGGTGGGTTCATAATATCAATAAAGGACAGCGTCATGCCCTCCTTCCCTTAGCTTAGCATGTCTGGAAGTGTCTGCATGTTAGCTGGAAAAGAAGCGTGTCAGTAGTGAAGCACAAGTTATAACAATATTTCTACGACATCACCTTGTTCTTGGACGTCGCACACGTCAATATAGTTGGGTAGCTTAGTGGAAGCTTATTTACTTTACGTATTTATCTTTGTAAGATGAGACATGGCTAGTCGGTTAGCTACCCGGCTAGCTTCATTGACAAACTTGTTAGCGGGTGGGTAACAGCAAAGGGAACAGCAGCGAATATAGGCTTAGTGACCCCATCTACTGATCTAGTGTTTCGATCAGGCAACCGTAGTTGTCTTTAGTGTTGATCCTAAAGGCAAACGTGTAAATGAGCTGAAGGCCAAATTAGAGCCTTTCTGTCGAGAACATTCTGTGTACCAGCCAACTGGCTAAGAACATTCTGTTGAATCCAACATGGTACACAGAGAGGGGGGGGCAAACACCTGATCAGCCCATGTTTACTCTTATCTGACAGATGATTCATACCCTCTGGATGTCATCATTACCAAGTACAATGTCTGTTTTACAGGGACTGATCTGACATTCATTCATTAGTCTGTAGCTGAACTTCCCAGCTGTTCATTTTGAAAGTGTCTGAACCTGAAGCCTTGATATACTGAATTGGTAGGCTTATTCTGAATGATCTTGATAAATATACAGGTTTTCTTATTGGATAGGTAAATGACTACATGTACATGTAGGAACACTAAAGTTAAGATAATGGATCTGTCTCTGAGGTCTCGCTCTTGGTTGTTAATGCTTATTGATATTTATCTGGCTCTGAAATGATATATCGACCAATGTAAGCCTAGATAAGTATGGTTATAGAGCAGTATGACAGTTTGGTTTCCACATAGTCTGTTTATTGACAAATGTGAAGATAGATTAGCAATTGACTCATAGCGTGACTGTTTGTCCATTTCTCTAAGGGATTAAATTTTATCCTGTTGTGAAATAAGCTGAAAGAGTGCATTTGGTGCATTTGTAGTCAGGGTATGTAAAACACCCTTAATAGGATTAAGTAGTTTCCTAGGAATGGGGCCTTTAATACCTGCGAAACAGTTTAAAGTTGTCACTGCTAATTCACTTTTTCTTTCACTCTCTCTATCTCTCTCTGTGTGTCTGTCTCTCTCTCTCTCTCTCTCTCTCTCTCTCTCTCTGTGTGTCTGTCTCTCTCTGTGTGTCTGTCTCTCTCTATCTCTCTCTGTGTCTGTCTCTGTCTCTCTCCGTGTGTCTGTCTCTCTCTCTCTCTGTGTGTGTGTGTGTCTGTCTCTCTCTCTCTGTGTGTGTCTCTCTCTCTCTCTCTCTCTCTGTGTCTGTCTCTCTCTCTGTGTGTCTCTCTCTCTGTGTGTGTCTCTCTCTGTGTCTCTCTCTCTCTCCCATATCTCAGTTTAAGGAAGAGATATCGCGGAGGTTCAAAGCGAAACAGGACCAGTTGGTTCTCATCTTTGCAGGGAAGATCTTGAAGGACGGCGACTCACTCAACCAACACGGGATCAAGGACGGCTTGACCGTCCACTTGGTCATCAAGACAGCACAGAAGTAAGACCACACAGCCACAGGTCATCCAGATCAGGGGGGGTCAAACCCGGGCCATCGAGGGCCAAGAGGGTGCAGGTTTTCACTTCAACCAAAGCACTACTCCAGCTGATTTCACTAAGTAGAGAACTCAGTGAAATCAGCTGGTGTAGTGGCTTGGTTGACACGGAAACCTGCACCCTCTTGGTCCTCGTTGGCACGAGTTCGACACCTCTGATCTGGATGCTGCGTCAAAGGAAGTTCCGTTTGGAGGCAGATTTCACTTTGTGCTTTGCATGAAAAAAATTGTAATTCATTTAGCAGACGCCTTTATCCAAAGCGACTTACAAGAGAGAGCTTTTACAAAGAGCATCAGTCATTGAGCATAGCATGTATTGTGTATATAAAATGTGGCAGTATTAGCAACTTGTATGCATGAATTAAATTTGTGTTTAGTGTATTTATATATTTTCCAACAACGATCCGAACGTCATCTTTTGATTGCGTCTGCTTATCCTCCCAGGGCAACAGATGGCGCAAGTTCACAGGCATCCTCCTCAAACTCCACCCAGCCAGGGGGTGGCAGTACCACCAGCCCCAGTCCAGCCTCCCTTCCCGCCTCCACAGGGGGCACCCCTGGAGGCCCAGCCTCGGCCCCCGCACAGACCCCCAACATCCTGAGTAAGATCATCTTCCACCCGCCCGCTCACCCACACGGGTGAAATTAAAATATCGTATTTTCCGGACGATGAGTCGCTCTGGAGTGTTGAATTCTTGAATTGAATTCTTCATCCTCTGTGTCATTCTGTCAGCGTCGTGAAAATAATGAACGTGTGAAATTATATATTTTGTCATATAAGTCGCAAGACTTGCCAAACCATGGGGGGAAAAGGTGTGACTTATAGTCGGAAAAATACGGTAGACCTTACCGGTCTCTCTCTCCGTCATTAGATTAGATTCAACTTTAATGTCATTACACAGGTACAAGTACAGGGTAACGAAATACAGTTAGCATCCAACCAGAAGTGCAAAACGGTTATTACAACAGAATATAATTGTATTTGTATACTCAGCATATGAACAGTATAATCAGAATATACAGATTTAAGTGATTTAAGACAAATGTACAACTGTATTGTACAAGATGCTACAGTATTTAACATATCTGCACAAGCCACTTTGACACTTGATCACTTTGAGCAATTGCACTACCGTGTACATACCCCACCCCCACTCCTGTAGTATATATCCATTCTCACCCATGTATTCTATACTTTTGTATTATTTATAGTTTTTATATACGACTAAATTATTGTATAGCTCTTGACTACTTTTAATTTGTAATCTTTATTTAAGTCCCGTATATGTTCATAGTTTGTTCCATCCTGCCAAAGTCAACTCTGTGTTAGTGTCATTTGCATGGCGAATAAGAAAAACGAATTCTGATTGTGATCTCCTCCTGCAGCTGGCTTTGGAGACCTGTCCAGTCTGGGGGGGCTGGGCATGGGCTCTGCTAACTTCATGGAGCTGCAGCAGCAGATGCAGAGGCAGCTCATGTCCAACCCGGAGATGCTGTCCCAGATCATGGAGAACCCTCTGGTGCAGAACATGATGTCCAACCCGGACCTGATGAGGCAGATGATCGTGGCCAACCCCCAGATGCAGCAGCTGATGGAACGCAACCCAGAGATCTCCCACATGCTCAACAACCCCGAGCTCATGAGACAGGTGGGGGGGGGGGGAGCAGGTTCACCCAGGGTTCACAAACTGGGGAACCGGGGAAACGTCTAGGGATGGATCTGAAATATGATATCATGCAGCAAACAATGGGTTTTGATAGTTCATACGTAGAGCGGGTTAATCGAGGGTTCAAATCCCCTTGTGCATGTCATGCGGGACTGCTAAATGAAGGCATTTACATTTCTTTTAAATGACATTTCACGGAGGTTTCAATGTGGTGCGGTCAGTTAGGGCAGTGGTGTCAAACTCGCGTTTCTCCACTAAGTGAAATCAAACTCAGTTATTGAAATCAGCTGGTGTGGTGGCTTGGTTGACGAGAAAACCTGCACTCTCTTGGCCCGCGACGGCACGAGTTTGACACCACTGGGTTAGGGTATTGGGCTAGCAATCAGAAGGTACCTGGTTCGAACCCCGCCTGCGTCGACATGACGTTGCGTCTTCGGGCAAGGCACTTCACCCTACTTGCCTCAGGGGGGAATGTCCCTGTACTTGCTGTCAGTCTCTCTGGATAAGAGCGTCTGCTAATGGACTACATTTAAATGTACGTAACGGCTAACCGGCCAATCGCCTTTCTGTTTGTCTCCCCCAGACCATGGAGCTGGCCAGGAACCCGGCCATGATGCAGGAAATGATGCGTAACCAGGACCGAGCGCTTAGCAACCTGGAGAGCATCCCCGGGGGTTACAATGCCCTGAGAAGGATGTACACAGATATCCAGGAGCCCATGTTCAGCGCGGCCAGAGAACAGGTAGCAGAGCTGCCCTTTAACATCAGGGCTTACTTATTGCTTTTTGACTTCATCACTGTTACATGTGGCATTTAGTTTACATACTACATAGTGATCATTGATGTACTCACTCTGAGGTATATTAATGTTGCTTGCTTTACTACAGGAACAGGATTCATGTTTTTGAATTGTTTAATGGAATGCTCTTGTGGCTCTTCCCTTTGGCACTTGTTTGGTTTCTCACAGTGTATGCTTCATAATTACACACGTACAAGTACAGGGAAGCGAAATTAATCTGACTAGACGCAATATTTGGGGCTCGTTGTTATGGTCAGTGACCGATGCTCTTTTGTAAAGCTCTCTCTTGGAAAGTCGCTTTGGATAAAAGCGTCTGCTGAATGAATAAATGTAAATGTAATGTAAAGGATCCAACTTTTCCCTCTAGTTCGGCAACAACCCCTTCTCAGCCTTGGGGGGCAACACGGACGGGTCGGGCGTGCAGCCGTCCAGGACTGAGAACCGGGAGCCCCTGCCGAACCCCTGGGGCCCCCCCAACGCCACCAACCCCTCGGAGAGCGGAGGGGGCACCCCGGGAGGCCCGGGGACCACCCCCGCCGCCGGTGGCACCACCCCTTCCGTGTCGAACCCGCTGGGGATCAACGCGGCCAGCCTGGGCAACGGTAAGAGGTCCTGGGGTGACCTGAGCACCCTGGAGGGACACAGCGTGGGTTTAAACACACACACACACCCTAACTTCAAGTGTCTTCAACTTCAACTTCATATTCTGTATTAAGTGCAATATTTTTCAAGTGTCTGTTGGTCAGTCTTCCCCCATAGGGGTCTTCTTGCTCTTACGCACGTGCAATATTCTCCATGGTGGTCTTGTTGATCATACGTACATTACGTGCAATACTGTAATTCTGTAATTCTCCTCAAGTGCAATAACTGTCTATATGTCTACTTAACTAACTTATTTTTTTATACTGGACTTTATCGTGCCCGCCTACTGTTATTGTTATTATTGTTATATTATCCCGCAACTCTGTGTGCTGTACTTTACCCTGCTGCTGTTGTGAACTGCAATTTCCCCCCTGGAGGACAAATAAAGGTTTATCTAATCTAATCTCCTGCCTTGCCTGTGCTCCAGGGATGTTCAACAGTCCCGGCATGCAGAGCCTCATGCAGCAGATCTCGGAGAACCCTCAGCTGATGCAGAACATGCTATCTGCTCCGTACATGCGCAGCATGATGCAGTCCCTGTCTCAGAACCCTGACGTGGCCTCCCAGGTTGGTCCACATCATGAAGGAACCCTAAAGGAACCCAATACCTTTTCTAGGAACTCGCAATCGTGTTCTGCGCACGCTGCGTTCTGCAGCTGTTCTGTGACAGGATCCTGACCCTTCTTCCTGTTTTCTGTTTCTCTCTCCCTTCTCTTCCCTCTCTCTCTTCCTCTCTCTCTTTCTCGCTCTCCCCTCTGCTCCTCTCTCTCTTCCTCTCTCTACCTTCTCTTCCCTCTCTCTCTTCCTCTCTCTCGCTCTCCCCTCTGCCCCTCTCTCTCTTCCTCTCTCTCCTTTCTCTTCCCTCTCTCTCTTCCTCTCTCTCTTTCTCGCTCTCCCCTCTGCCCCTCTCTCTCTTCCTCTCTCTCCTTTCTCTTCCCTCTCTCTCTTCCTCTTTCTCGCTCTCCCCTCTGCCCCTCTCTCTCTTCCTCTCTCTCCTTTCTCTTCCCTCTCTCTCTTCCTCTCTCTCTTTCTCGCTCTCCCCTCTGCCCCTCTCTCTCTTCCTCTCTCTCCTTTCTCTTCCCTCTCTCTCTTCCTCTTTCTCGCTCTCCCCTCTGCCCCTCTCTCTCTTCCTCTCTCTACCTTCTCTTCCCTCTCTCTCTTCCTCTTTCTCGCTCTCCCCGCTGCCCCTCTCTCTCTTCCTCTCTCTACCTTCTCTTCCCTCTCTCTCTTCCTCTTTCTCGCTCTCCCCTCTGCCCCTCTCTCTTCCTCTCTCTCTCCCTTCTCTTCCCTCTCTCCTCTCCTTTCTCTTCCCTCTCTCTCTTCCTCTCTCTCTTTCTCGCTCTCCCCTCTGCCCCTCTCTCTTCCTCTCTCTCCCTTCTCTTCCCTCTCTCTCTTCCTCTCTCTCTTTCTCGCTCTCCCCTCTGCCCCTCTCTTCCTCTCTCTCCTTTCTCTTCCCTCTCTCTCTCTCTTCCTCTCACTCCCCTCACTTCCTCTCTCTCTCTCTCTCTTCCCTCTCTCTCCCTTCTCCCCAGGTACTGATGAATAACCCCCTGTTCGCTGGAAACCCACAGTTACAGGAACAGTTCAGACACCAGCTGCCAGTGTTCCTGCAGCAGGTACACACACACACACACTCACACACACGTGTCGATGTGTTATCATAGAGGACGTGCAGGCGTTGACGCTGTGTCGGCGCTCTTGCAGATGCAGAACCCAGAGGCTCTGTCGGTGATGACCAACCCCCGGGCCATGCAGGCGCTCATGCAGATCCAGCAGGGCCTGCAGACGCTGCAGACAGAGGCGCCCGGACTCATGCCCGGGTACACACACACACACACACGCACGCACACACATGCACGCACACACACCCAAACACACAACCTTGTTTTACTGCTCTCGAGGACCTCGAGATCAGACCAGACCTGATCTGAACCTGGCTCTTAACCCATAAACTACCAATAGGCCCCTAAAAACAATAAATACAGCCATCTATTATTCTTAATACATTATCTATTATTTATAATAAGCATTTACATTTTTACATTTAGTCATTTAGCATGCGCTCTTAGCCAGAGCGACTTACAGCCAGTACAGGGACATTCCCTCCCCCTCGTCCCCATCCCCTGAGGAAAGTAGGGTGAAGCGCCTTGCCCAAGGACACAACGTCATGTTGGCACAGCTGGGGTTCAAACCAGGGATTACTAGCCTGACATCTTAACCGCTCAGCCACATGAATAGCAAAGGGAGCGCGCAGATGCCCAGCCCCAGCACCTGGTTATACTGAAGAGGGTGTGTGCGTGTTCACAGCTTGGCGCCAGGTGGGATCCCAGGGATGCCCTCGGCCCCCATCCCCACCACCCCTCTGCCCGGGGGAGGGGGCGTGGCCCCGGAGAACCCCGCCTCCTCGCCGAGCGGCGGGGCAAACCCCTCCCAGCAGCAGCTGATGCAGCAGATGCTCCAGATGTTCGCCGGAGCTGGAGGAAGTACACCGGTACGATCTCTCTCTACACTCCCTATCTGTCTCTCTCTCTCTCCCTCTCCCTGTCCATCTCCCCCCCCCCCTCTCTGTCTCTCTCTCTCTCTCTCTCCCTCCCTCTCCCTGTCCATCTCTCCCACCTCTCTCTCTCCCTCTCCCTGTCCATCTCCCCCCCCCTCTCTGTCTCTCTCTCTCTCCCTCCCTCTCCCTGTCCATCTCTCCCACCTCTCTGTCTCTCTCTCTCTCCCTGTCCATCTCTCCCCCCTCTCTGTCTCTCTCTCTCTCCCTCTCCCTGTCCATCTCTCCCCCCTCTCTGTCTCTCTCTCTCTCCCTCCCTCTCCCTGTCCATCTCTCCCCCCTCCCTCCCTCCCTCCCTCCCTCCCTCCCTCCCTCCCTCCCTCCCTCCCTCCCTCCCTCCCTCCCTCCCTCCCTCCCTCCCTCTCCCTGTCCATCTCTCCCACCTCTCTGTCTCTCTCTCTCTCCCTCCCTCTCCCTGTCCATCTCTCCCCCCTCTCTGTCTCTCTCCATCTCTCTCCCCTCCTCCTTCCTCTGACCATCTCTCCCCCCTCTCTGTCTCTCTCCATCTTTCTCCCTCTCCCTGTCCATCTCTCCCCTCTCTGTCTCTCTCTCTACCTCCCTCTCTGTCTCTCCATCTCTCTCCCCTCTTCCTCCTCTGACCATCTCTCCCCCCCTTCTGTCTCTCTCTGTCTCTCTCCATCTCTCTTTTCCCCCTCTATCCATCTCTCTCCCCCCTCTCTCTGTCTCTCCATATCTCTCTCTTCTCCCTCTGTCCATCTCTATTACTCCCCCACTCTATATCTTTCCCCTATCTCTCAATTTCGCACACATAAACACCTTCTTGAACAGTTGAATTTCTCACCTGAAGTAAACTGCTTTGTTTTACGTGACCCCCCCACAGACCCAGACCCCAGAGGTGCGGTTCCAGCAGCAGCTGGACCAGCTGAGCGCCATGGGCTTCATCAACCGCGAGGCCAACCTGCAGGCCCTCATCGCCACCGGAGGAGACATCAACGCAGCCATCGAGAGACTTCTGGGCTCGCAGCCCTCATAAAGACACACGCAGAGCCACGCGCCCACACAACGCACACACACCTGACACCATTACATCCACCCTAGCGGGCAGGTGGGGGGAGGGCCAACATTACACAACACATGCACGCTCACACACAAGCACACACACACACACACGCACACACATGATATCTACCGAGAATCAAGAGAAATTAATCAAATCCCCCGACCCACTCAAAGCAAGACCTGGGCAGGATCTGTAACCATCTATCTCCACCGCTTCTTGTCAAGTCATTCCCCTAACAAACAGCAGCCTCCCCCTTCCCCCCCCGTCACTTCCTGTTGGCATCATCCAGAGAGAGCTCTCCCAAGGCCATTGCAGTAGAGCCGGACTAAACCACTCCTCCAGAGGGGTGTCCCCGATGCAGAGAACCCCACGAAAGACAGCGGTTTGCCTCCCGACCTTCATCCAGCGTTGAGATTTCCTAACAGCTGATTTGTGATTGGTCCCCTCCCCCCCCCCCCCCCCCCCCCCCCCTCTTACTTTCGCTAAAGTTCGGGGTGCGTCCAATAGGACGGCACGTCGACGACGGAAACATAAAGCAGCGGCGGCTCGGTTCCGTGATCTCACGCTTTGAAACGCGATTCCCGCGATTCGCGTTTCCACGACGCTCGGGGGACGCTTTCCCCTCCCCGTCGGTTAGGCGGGAGGAGGACTCGAACCCGCTCCAGTGTACCTCCCCCCTCCTCACCCCTCCCTCCTCCCCTCCTTTCCCTGAGTCTGGCTAGACATGCTAGCCGCCCCTCTATTTATTGCAAGCGCTTGAAGCGGTCCCCTCTTTAAGACCTGCGGAGTCCTCCTCCTCGCTTCAGTTCCAATCCTGTTTCGGGGGGGGGGGGGGGGGGGGGGGGGATCACGGCGGCGCGCCAACGCGTGCGGCTCGAGATCTTCGCCGCCGTCGAAAACCGGCTCTGACCTCGCAGTCGATCGGAGGCGGAAAATCGAGTCCCTTTTTCCCCCCTTTCATTTTAATCGGGTAATTCATTGTGTATTTTAATTTGAGGTGCACAGTAGTACCTAGAGATCATGTTGGTTTCCGTCTCATTCCAAAAAAATCTCCCCGGGAACGAACACGTTGCCGCACGACCGTACCGTCTGCTGTTAACCAACTTCCAGGTGTTACTTTCTTGGAGAATCTCAGCATCGTAGTTGTGGTAACCTCGGCGATGGCTAACCCTAAGCTGTGCTTTGTCTGTTGGCCTCAGCTGAAACGAAAACATCCATTCCCCCCCCCCCCCCCCCCCTTCCCCACCCCCTCTCGATTCAACATGTTGGAAACTAACTTTTAGCAGTACTGTACTAAAATAATAAAGTTGGTCAAGAAGAGTTCCCTATGACTGTGTCCCGAGTTACTGAAGAGAATTCTGATGCTGTTTTCCGTGGCTCTTGAAAAAAAAAAAAAAAAAGGAAAAAAGTTGAATGTATTCGTGGATTTAGTGATTATTTTATCTATTTAACACCACTGTAACCTTCCCTGTCGTGGGTTGTCCCGTACCATCACGTCATCCACCTGTCTGACTAATAGCAACAGGTACAGACTGGCTGAGGAGAGTCAAAGAAGAGGGTGGAGTCTGTCTGATAGCATGGGGGTAGTTCTACCTGTTCCACCTGCTCTTACGCTTCTCCCCTCTCTCCCCCGTGTCCCTCCCCCGCCTCTCTCTGCGTCAACGGAGCCGCTAGAGGGATCGGCAGGCAGAGCGGTGGTGCGTCGGGGTTTCCACGGTCGGGTTGCAGCCTCCCTCTGTCCGCAGATAAAACGCAAGGGTCGCTTTGGTCTAACCCGCTTCCTGTCGCCTTCTTCCTTCTTTTTATTTTTGGGCACTGTTGAAAAGGAGAAGAACCCCCTTGTGTGCTCTTGCGTGTTCGCTACCCTCTCGTCTCTTCCTCTCCTCTCTCCCATGGTGTGGCCATCCCCGAAGGTCTTGATTTGAACAGGTGGAGTAGGATCCTAGCGGGGCTCTGCTCTTCAGCATGGGCTCTGACGAGGCGTACAACTTTGTCTTCAAAGGTTAGTGGCACTGTTTATCTTGGCTGGGTAAATACTGCCTCAGGTGGGGGGGGGGGGGGGTTCTATTTCATGTCAGCTGGGCTCAAAGGGCAGTGTGTTCCTCAAGGGCTGTCAAGTGGAACAAGGAACTACGAGCGTAGCGTAACCAGAGCCGGGAAAAACATAGAGGAAACCAGGAAGTGGCAGGTGGCTGCCATTGTAGGGAACCTTATTTACCCAGTTGACATAGAGCAGCATAAATCTTGTTGGTTTCACCTGTATGTACATGTTCAGCTGCTTGTACTTCCCCCTGTTAAGAGTCAAACGTATGTAGTTGAACTGTTTCTTATCAGGACTACAGTCTTGCTGTTTCATTCCATGAATTCCAACCAAGTTATCTTGAGGTACGCACGAGGTTAAGCGAGATATGATGTCATCGAGTGCCTGGTTGAGTTTAGGGGCACACCTACACCTGTTGACTGGTTTCACTGAACATTCACACGATATACCACCACCGATTCCTGTTTCCGAGATCCGAATCAAGTCCTGTTTCTGGAAAGACATTCCTACTCCTGTTTGATCAACAGCCTGTCAGTTAGGGTGTGGGGCTATTAATCAGAATGTCCCTGGTTCGAACCCCGGCTGTGTCAACATGACGTTGTGTCTTTGGGCAAGGCACTTCACCTTACTTGCCTCGGGGGGGGGGGTGGGGGGGGTGTATCCCTGTACTTGATGCAAGTCGCTCTGGATAACAGCGTCTGTTTAATGCCTAAATGGAAATGTATAATGTTAAAGGCCATGGCGTTAACTCCATCACTATCCCATCCAACCACAGTGGTTTTAATAGGAGAATCCGGTGTGGGGAAAAGCAACCTGCTGTCTCGTTTCACCAAGAACGAGTTCAACCACGACAGCCGCACCACCATCGGGGTGGAGTTCAGCACGCGCACCGTCCAGCTGGACACCCTCACCATCAAGGCCCAGATCTGGGACACGGCCGGGCTGGAACGCTACAGGGCCATCACCTCCGCGTGGGTGCACCAACACAAACACACACACACACACTCTCTCTCCCTCTCTTTTTCTCTCTCTCTCTCTCTCTCTCTCTCTCCTTCCACTCCCTCCAGCTCCCTCCTACTTTACATTTATTCATTTAGCAGACGCTTTTATCCAAAGCGACTTACAAGAGAGAGCTTTTACAAAGAGCATCAGTCACTGAGCATAGCAACGTGACAGACCCCGAACACAGTCGATTTTTTAGATCGTGAATCATACAACATGAGAACCAATAAGTGCCAAGGGACCTCCTCTTTACCTCCTCTTTAATAATCAGTTGGCTCAGCAGGTTAAGGCGTTGGCCTCAAGATCGGAGATTTGTGAGTTTGATTCCCGGCTGAGGCTGTGTAATGTTGTGTCCTTGGGCAAGGCACTTCACCCTACTTGTCCCTGTACTTGCTGTAAGTCGCTTTGGATAAAAGCGTCTGCTAAATGAATATTTAGTTATTTATGTATAATCATCTCCTTCCCCCAACCTTCCTTAACTGCAATATTCTTTGAGAAGTGTCACTTCTTATTCAAGACAGGAGCCTTTTCACTTAACTCACACTTAACTCTCCCTTAGATCCCTATATTCTACTGTATTTTCTGTACTTTCTATTTGAACCTGTTACTCTGAGTGCTGTACTGTACCCTGCTGCTGTTGTAGACTGCAATTTCCCCTCTGGGAGGACAGAGAAAATGATTTTCTTATCTTCTTATCTCTAAAACTCTCACTCCTCCACTCCCCAAAGAATGCCTTCCCTCCACCTCTTGAACAAACACCTCCTCCCGCCCACCCTCTACGTATTGCCCCAAAATCTCACCCTGCTCCTCTGCTCATCTGCCCAGGTATTACAGGGGGGCGGTAGGGGCTCTTCTGGTCTACGACATCACCAAGCATCTGACCTATGAGAGCGTGGAGCGCTGGCTGAAGGAGCTGTACGACCACGCAGACCCCCACATCGTGGTCATGCTGGTGGGCAACAAGACCGACCTGGAGAGCCAGAGGACGGTTCCTGCGGATGAGGCCAAGGCCTTTGCAGGTGGCCGGTTCACAACCAGTGGTGCTTCTCACCCTGACGTGCATGTGTGATCTCACTCTGGTAGCTGGCTGGGGTTTGGCTCGGCTCTGAGTGTCATATGGAGGGAGTGATGGAGGGAGTCTTGTGGCTGAGCGGTGAGGGCAGAGGTAGGCAACCCTGGTCCTGAAGAGCCACTCTCCTGAAGGTTTTAGATGTTTCCCTGCTCCAGCACACCTGATTCTAATGAATGGGTCATTATGAGGCTTCCACAGAGCTTGATAGTGACCCAGTCTTTAGAATCAGGTGTGCTGGAGCAGGGAAACTGTCTTAAACATTCAGGACTGTGGTTCTCCAGGACCAGGGTTGCCCACCCCTGTGTTAGGGAGTCAGGCTGGTAATCAAAAGATATCTGGTTCGAAACGCGGCTGGGCCAACATGACATTGTGTCCTTGGGCAAGGCACTTCACCCTACTTGCCTCAGGGGGAATTTCCCTGTACTTGCTGTAAGGCGCTCTAGATAAGAGCGTCTGCTGAATGGCCACATGTGAAACACAACATGACAGAGTCTTCCTGTCTCTCTCTTCCTGTGCAGAGAAGAAGAACGTGTTGTTCATGGAAACCTCGGCGCTGGATTCCAGTAACGTTGAGACGGCCTTCCATGACGTCCTCACAGGTGCGCGGCTAAAACAAAGGCCCTAAAGCAGGGGTGTCCAATCCTGGTCCTGGAGGGCCGCTGTCCTGAAGGTTTTAGATGTTTCCCTGCTCCGGCACACCTGATTCGAATGAAGGGTCGTTACCACGTTCTGTGGAGGTGTGCTAGAGCAGGGAAACATCTAAAACCTTCAGGACAGCGGCCCTCGGGGACCAGGATTGGGCAGGGTTAGGGTTTGGGTTAGAGTTTGTCCTGAAGATTTTAGATGTTTCCCTGCTCCAGCACACCTGATTCTAATGAATGGGTCATTATGAGGCTTCTACAGAGCTTGATAACGACCCATTCATTAGAATCAGGTGTGCTGGAGCCGGAAAACATCTAAAACCTTCAGGATAGCGGCCCTCAAAGACCAGGGTTGGACACCCATGCCTTAAAGCAGTGGTCTTCAACCCTGGTCCTCAGGACCCACTGTCCTGCATGTTTTAGATGTTTCCCTGCTCCAACACACCTGATTCTAATGCATGGGTCGTTATCTAGCTCTGAAGAATCCTGGTAAACGATCATGCATTAGAATCAGGTGTGTGGGAAGGGGGAAACATCCAAAACATGCAGGACAGTGGGTCCTGAGGACCAGGGTTGAAGACCACTGCCTTAAAGCCATGTCGATTCAGGAGGATGTTGTGTCGTCGTGTTTGGCCCCCTCTACAATGTCAGAACTCTCTCTGTGCTTCCAGCTATCCACAAGAAGGTGGCCAGCCGTGAGGTGACCCGGGGGTCCATCAGCGCTGTGACTCTGTCCAGCCCCCCAGGCCCCGCCAGCGAGGCCCCCACGGAGCGCAAGAACTGCTGTAAGAACCTCTGACCCATCCGCAAGCTTTTCAGAAGAACAATGTAAAAAACCTTTGTTTTTTATGTAATATATATAGTATATATCCAGCTTTTTATCAAGGTTTTGGATTAATGAATCGTTGTTCGTTAGATTTAGGGGTGGATGAAATTATCAGTCCTTCCGAGGCTTTGCTCCAGAGTGCTAATTCTGTAAAGGAGAAGGAATGTCTGGAAAATGCATTCACTCCAGTGTTGGATGTTTTTGTCAATAAAGGTGGCTTATTTGAGCATTGTGACTGTTATTACCACTGTTGCCCACTAGATGGCGGTACTGATTCATCATCGGGATTTAAGAATTCAGCTCTATGCTTTTATCTGAAGAAACATACAATTCAGGGGAATTCAAACCTACAACATTGCCATCAAGTGACTCACTGAGTTATATCGTCCAGTTCTGTTGGAAATCATTTTTGGTCATAAAAGTTACAAAAATTGTTCTTTGGATTAGTCACTGGTCAATGACAAAACAGATGTTTTTTCACCCGTTTTGTGAGTCACTTTTGTAATACATGTAGTTTCATATGACAATACACGCACACACTGTGTGTTTGCACGCGTATGGAGTGGCGTGTGTTGAAGTATCTGTGTGTGTGTGTGTGGTGGTGTGTAGAAGTCTGTGTGTGTGGTGGTGTGTGTAGCTAAACTGTATGAAGGCCAATTAAAATCATGGTCCACAGATGATTCGTACACACACTTCTAAACGCACCACCTGTGTGGGTGTGTGTGGGTGTGTGTGTGTGGTGTGTGTAGTGTATGTGGAAGTCAGTTTGTGTGTGTGTGATGCGTGTAGAAGTCTGTGTACGAATCATCTGTGGACCATGATTTTAATTGGCCTTCATACAGTTTGGCTGGGGGACTACAAATCCTTACTATTGGTGGTGTTAATGGCATTCTTGACAGATATTGCTCTATCTCGCTCACACAGATGTGCTTGCTGGGTATCAAGTGGTGTGTGTGTGTGTCTCTTGATGGGTTATTTCTCTGGAGATGATAATTTGCCCCAGTGAAATGACCACGTAGGTTTTATAGATACTTTTTCTCAAAGCAATAAAAAAATGGAACTCCCTGCACGTACCAATAAATGTTTAATAATTTCCTGTGAATTACGATATGTTTATAGAGATAGTAAAAGCATATGGTTTGATAATTATGGCGATCTGAGCCAGCTGTGCCGGTTTAAAAGTTGGTCATGAAATCCGTAAATCTTGATGTGTGTGGAGTGGAGGTGAGGGTTATGTTCACCGAGATCATGAAAATACCAAGAAACTGGAGGGGGGGGGGGGGGGGGGGAACTTAGCAGTGACGTGAGATTTGTTACTCTCCTACTCTACGGGTTCCCCCCTTTCAATTCTTCCCAGATACGTCGACCCGGGATTGACCCCTTGCTCGCCAACCACCACCCCCCCCCCCCCCAGCCCCTCGCTCGCCGTTCGAGAGGCTGAACTTGACTTGAAGCGTCCAGAGAAGGGAGGATTTAGGCTGGGCATGTGGTGGCCATTACCCAATCACTGTTTGACATGTGTAGCCCATAAAACAGTGTCTAAACCTCAGGACTCCTACATGCTTAACAGAGGAGTGGCAAGACGGCTTAAGCACGAGCAGGGACAGTATATCTTCCAGCCTGAGGTCACCGATGGGATGCAGGGCTGCGTAAGCCCCCTTGGTGTTGCCTAGAGCGTCTGATCCATCTCGTCACACCTGCGCTGGTTTAACTGGCCACTCCTCCATTCATCTCAACCTTTGACCCCGCAGCGCAATGGAACCCTTCTAAACCCGGTGGGATTCTAACGGAATCCACCAGTACATAAACTCTTTCTTTCTTTCTCTCTCTCCCCCCACCCACTTGCATACACCCCATTTCCCCCTTCTCTTTGTCTCTGGCAATCTTTTTACAGTATCTGTTACACACACACACACACACACACACACACACACACACACACACACAGAATGTCTCGATGCATCTTTCTCACTGACAAGACACATAGCAGTCCCTCTTCCTTCCAAGACCAGCACACTACACACATGAACACACACCACACACACCACACACATGAACACACACCACACACACTACACACATGAACACACACCCCACACATGAACACACACCCCACACACTACACACATGAACACACACCCCACACATGAACACACACCCCACACACACTACACACATGAACACACACCACACACACTACACACATGAACACACACTACACACATGAACACACACCCCACACACTACACAGATGAACACACACAACACACACTACACAGATGAACACACACTACACAGATGAACACACACTACACAGATGAACACACACCACACACACAACACAGATGAACACACACTACACAGATGAACACACACCACACACACTACACAGATGAACACACACCCCACACACTACACAGATGAACACACACCACACACACTACACAGATGAACACACACCACACACACTACACAGATGAACACACACCACACACACTACACAGATGAACACACACCCCACACACTACACAGATGAACACACACCACACACACTACACAGATGAGCACACACCACACACACTACACAGATGAGCACACACCACACACACTACACACATGAACACACACACCCCACACACTACACAGATGAACACACACCCCACACACTACACAGATGAACACACACCCCACACACTACACAGATGAACACACACCACACACACTACACAGATGAACACACACCCCACACACTACATAGATGAACACACACCACACACACTACACAGATGAACACACACCACACACACTACACAGATGAGCACACACCACACACACTACATAGATGAACACACACTACACAGATGAGCACACACCACACACACTACACAGATGAACACACACCACACACACTACACAGATGAACACACACCCCACACACTACATAGATGAACACACACCACACACACTACACAGATGAACACACACCACACACACTACACAGATGAGCACACACCACACACTACATAGATGAACACACACTACACAGATGAGCACACACCACACACACTACACAGATGAACACACACCACACACACTACATAGATGAACACACACCACACACACTACACAGATGAACACACACCACACACACTACACAGATGAACACACACCACACACACTACACAAATGAGCACACACCACACACTACATAGATGAGCACACACCACACACACTAAATAGATGAACACACACCACACACACTACACAAATGAGCACACACCACACAGACGAACACACACCGCACACACTAAATAGATGAACACACACCACACACACTACACAGATGAACACACACCACACAGACGAACACACACCACACACTGACCCCTGACACCCACCTGGGCCGTGCAGGTCAAAGGGTACAGGAAGATCTGAAGAGCCCAGTGGATCTGCCTTCCTGTACATATTCCTGTGCACACTCAGGACTAGATCATAGGATTTCGTATGTGCCTTTCCATGCTAGTGTACTTTGTATAAACTCCATCTGACTGTAATACTGCGTTAGGTGGAAGAAAACATAAAACAGTTTTTTTTTTCTGGCATCTTCATGTAAACACATTCTACCATAATCACATGCAAATCACCATGGTGATGTTGTTATGGCGACCAATCAGAAGGAACGGTGAACCTCAGTGGCAGTTAGAACTTCTAGTCCTGAAAATACCTCCAGATCTGAGTAGAAGCTGTTATCAGCTCAGTAGGGTTATTTGCGTTGACAGTGTGTTTATGTGTGTGTGTGTGTGTGTGTGTGTGTGTGTGTGTGTGTGTGTGTGTGTGTGTGTGTGTGTGTGTGTGTGAGTCGTGCATTGCATGTCTAATTGGTGGAAGCCTATTGGCCACATGGCAATTACCAAGTGTATTAAATCGAATGTTCAAAGCGAGTGTTTGAATCCTAATGCGTGTCCTCCATTCACAACAGTGAGATGAAAGGCAAATAGGATGATCAGACCACAAGCTGTCTGGTGGCATTCAAGGTGGCTCACTGTTTCTTGTTGATTACTAGGTAAGATGAAATGCGTGCATGCGTGTGTGTTTACGTGCATGCAAGAAATCCAGCATGTGTGTGTGTGTGTGTGTGCAACACTATTCATTCACTTTCTCCAACAAGCCTCTAATATTCAAACAAACATCGTCTCATTCCATTTCCAGATTGAGCTGAGGTCGAACTGTTCGGCTCTGTTGCAATTAACACCGATGAATAATCGTAACAGTCAATTGGAGAAACTACGTCTTTGCACTTATCATCTTACCGGGCCTCTGTTGCCATGGTTCCTGCACTGTTTGTGTTGTGCGAGAGAGATGCAGACAGGTTGGAAGTGGAATATATCAGCTGCAGCTGATAAATATACAGGACCCGCCGACAGTCAACAACAAGTAAGCGTTTGACACCTTCTCCGCTCAGCCAAGGTTCAACCTGCTGGGGGGGGGGGGGGGGGGGGCGAATAGGTGCACACTATCCATAAGCTCCATTTGCCACCATACGAATCAAATCTCACTTTGGCCTGCTGGTGGATTTATACCAACCGGAGATCTGGTGGTCCCAAGCACAAGATCTGGGGGCATCTTAACTGGCAGGACTCAATATTCCCAGCAGCACATTATTAGTTTGAGAGCAAACACTGCCTAGAGTCCAGGGGAATCTTATTTCTCTTCTCTTCCTCAAGTGGGAAAATAGGGTGGAATCCTTCAAGCCCCTGAGTGCTCTGCTCTTTCTCAGTGAACCACACACAAAAAAAGTCTGGCATCACCCTGAGTGACAAAGGGAACATTCAAGGCCCCGAGTCAGTCTTTCCGTCCGTGTATTTTTCTCCTTAAGTTATCTTTTGTTCCACTGAGTAAAAAAAAACACAAAGATCCCACTCGCAGACCGTGCCACCTGGAGGTGTTCCCTTGAAGTAGGCTTCTTCTTCGAACTCCAAAGGCGTCAATGAGCCGAGCGCCTTTTAACATCTTTTTAATGGCGCTGGTTTGGGTTTGAAAGCAGGTGAGGGGTTAATTTGCAACGTTGGAGGGGGAAAAACACGCAGACACGTCTCGGTGTGCTGGGACTGGGGGTGTGAGGTCGGGAGGGGGGGGGGGACTGTTCTCTGAAATCTCAGTCATCCTGACGGATTAGCCCCCTGTTACACGCAAGGAGAGAAAACACATGTTGTTCCTCACCTCCCAAAACACCGGGGACTGATGGGCGGGAGGAGGCCTGCGTGTGCATCCGAGCTTGTCTGTGCAGCGGGTCCACCGTCGCTCTTTCGTGATGTTTTTCATTGGACATGCCTGCCATGCGGTCTCTCCTCCTTCCCATAGTGAGCTCAGGGAATCCGGCTAAAAATACCAGCTCTCAGACGAACTGAGTGAGATCGTTAAACGATTCGCACGTGGATAACAACCGTGGCTCCTCCAAAGCTAACAGCCTGGAAAACTTGCAGACATCGAGGGTGGAGGAGCCAGCTCGTCCCGGTCACTGAGTTCCAACTCACCTGGTCACCTGATCCGTGACCATACATCATGTCCCATCATTCTCTTCATATTGTACCTGTTGCATTGAAACCCCATGTATTATACGAAACACACCAGTGACAGCTATCGAAACAGAGATCTTTAAGTTCCGTGCTCAATATTTCGAGAGGGGGGGGGGGGGGGAGCGAGCGAGCGAGCGAGAGGGAGAGAGAGAGAGTGTGTGTGTGTGTGTGTGTGTGTGTGTGTGCGTGAGAGAGAGAGAGAGAGAGAGAGAGAGAGAGAGAGAGAGAGAAAGAGAGAAAGAGCGATAGAGTTTTGGTAAAATAATTTAGATTCAGAGAGAAAGAGGGAAAACGGAGCGAGAGAGAGGGGAGAGAGGCAGAGAGAGAGGCAGAGAGAGGCAGATAGAGCGAGAGAGAGAAAGAGGCAGAGGGAGAGGCAGAGAGAGAGAGGCAGAGAGTAGTAGGCTGCAGTACGTGGAGATAGAACAGTCAAAGGAAGTCGGTGGAGAGTGAACTCGGGTCTGGTTTACTGTGGATGAGGAGAATCAGAGCTGCCGCTCAAAACCCGTCAGAACAAGACATTGAAGGAGCTCCAAGATGTATTTTGGTAAATACGTTTACTTGCCTGGCTATTCATTGAAACGTGCGATCTACTCTTCTGATGCTTCTGTTGCTGAGGTTTGTCATGGTTTGTGTTTTAGCCTTAAGTCAGTCACGATGCTGTTTTGGCGTGGATAGGCTACAACTTATTGCCTATAGTGTACACATTTACATTTCCTTTTAGTTCCATTACACGTTTACATTTAGTTCATTAGTGTGATCTATTGCTTAACTGGTGCCCAACATGTTCATATTGTTTACCATTACCTCCCCGGGAGGGCAGGGCCACTTTTATGTAGTTACGGGATGTACTTGATGTTGTATTAGTCTTTGTTACGTGTTTTTGACCGAGGTGACAGGTTGAAATTGAAGTTATCACCTGCGTTATTTGTGTTCGAAGCTTTGCGTGTGTTTTTTAACTTGCGCATCCGTACCGTTTCTGCGCAAACGCAAGTGTGATTTACGCGGCTCTGTCAAACGTTTAAGTTTGAAATGTACAGTTGTGTCTCTGTGGTATTTTGCTGCCTTCTTAGGGAGACACCTTAGCCACACCTTGAAGTTGTCCCCCGGGTTGTGTGTGCGGGGTGTGTGGATCTCTGCCTGGTTGCCCCTGTTGTGTTGCTGTTGTGGACCTAATTTGCATGTTAATCTAATTTAGCCGCACCTCTTGGTTTCTGAAATGTTCAAAGCGGAAGTTTACGTTCAAGTGGTCTGTTTTCTTTGGGGTCGATTGATTGTGTAAGCTATGAGTATGCTCATTGTTATTCACGAACGGCAATTATCTTTTGTTCATTAAATTGTAGTGCGCCCTTTTGCCAAGTGGTCAGTTACAGTTCACGCAAACTCACCCCACCCGCACACTCACAAACACAGGACTAATCAGTTCTAATGGGTGAGCGGATGGGTGTGTTTGGGCCTGTGATTGTTATGATTACTACTGCTGGTCCTAAATCAAACCGTAATCAAGCATGGAGAAATGCAGAAACAAAAACAAGCCCTGCTATAATCAAAAACCCAGCCACACACACACACACACACACACACACACACACATACACACACCCAGGGCTGATGGCCCTATTGTATAGTGGGGTGTGAGTTGGATTCCCAGCTGTACACATTTGTGGCCGTCACTCAATCTCTCGTTTAGAGGGAGCGTTGCCTTGATTAGTTCATGCATGGAAGCCCTTATCAGATTTGTATCATCTGAAGTTGTGATTGTACTGCTGGAACTGACATGAGATTAGCGTCCCGCTAAAGGCATACGTTGATCTTTGAGCGTGATAGCGAACGCTTTCTCAATTGGAAGTATGGTGAATTTAGGGGAGGTACGCACCCAGCATTGCAAGTTTGTTTTTCTTTTTTTATTCAAAACATTTAAGCAAAGTGATCACTTCCTGGAAACTGTCAACATATGCCATTTCTCTGTTTCCTAGGTAACGTGTGCCAAAGTGCCACCCTGCCCTCATTGGTCCACCCAACAGCAGGCAGGGCCGAGCACTCCACAGACATGAAGCCCCTCCTTCCGTTCAGCTTGTTCCCTGTCTTTACTGAGGTAGGTTGTGTCAATCAACATTATCACCATAACTACCAAGCTGTCAGTTGGGTTGATGTGATGACTGGGTTGGAGCACTGGTATGTATTTTTTTTTTTTTTTTTTTAAGAGTTATAGTGGCAGAGGCTCCTAAGGCACTTTGTCATTTCCTCTATTGTCAGTGCACGTAACTGTCTTTCAGAAAGCCAGTTAATCTTAACGGAGCCTTAGGGAAACTGACCTTCCAGGGTCGAGGTGAGACGCACTTCCACAGGACGCGGCACGTCTCTGGGATCACATGTCAGTCCCGCAGAAATGCATCCCACGTCGCTTCAGCGTAGAAACAAAAAGGAATTTGTTCGTGCAAAACACTTGTTAACCGCGATGCCTGGAGAACAACTCATACCGAAGACTGGCGACTGTAAAATGCTTCTTCGTAACCAGAAGGGACGCTTCCTCGTAGGCCGAGGCCACCTCAAACCTGCTGTTTCTGTTCTTTAAAAATTGTACCATCTACTATCTTGTTATTTGAACGTGGTTCTCTTCAGGAGACAGAGCGAGAGGCTAAAAGCCACTCAGCACAGTTTCTGGTCTAATATTACCCTCTGGTGGAAAATGAGCCATTTATATTTTTTCGGCTCCCTCCTTCATTGTTAGGCCATCATTTCTTCTTATGTGTGTGAGATGGAAACTGTGTGTGTGTGTGTGCGCGCATGCATTTGTAGGTTCGTGTGTGTGTGTGTTCCACGGGCCTCTCCCTGTAACCGTCCTCTGTGTCAGGGTCCAACAATCATCTTTAGTTCACCCCCACTTCACCCCTTGCTCCTTCACGCTCGTCTCCCTCCTTTCAGCTCCCCTCTCCGCGAATCCCTCCGTCTCCTCTCCTCCCCCGTTCACCTTCCCCTCTCCTTCATAGCCTTCTAACTTTGACACTCCATAGTCACATTCCCCCTGGCAACGCCTCTCGTCCTCTCACTCACTCACTCACTCACTCACTCACTCACTCACTCACTCACTCTGTCTCTCTCTGTCTGTCTCTCTTTTCCCTCTCACTTTCTCTCTCCTACTGTCTATTTCAAACTCTCTCTCTCTCTCTCTCTCTCTCTCTCTCTCTCTCTCTCTCTCTGTCGACCTTGGTGATGTGATGATAGATGCATGTTAATTAGAGTGGAGCTGTAGTTATGGAGTACTCGCCCTCTCCAAACAGCAGTGAGATATTGAACTGTGGGGGTTTGGTTTCATAAGAGCACCCACATGAGCTTAACCCTGCCTGTGTGGTCTCTCTCCCTCTCTCGTTATTTCTCTCTCTCGCTCGCCCGCGCTCTCTCTGTCAGTTTGTGTTTTCCTGTAAATAACCCTCCGTCCATGAGTGCGTGAGCTCGGCAGTGTGTTTGGCGCCCACACGTGGGTTGCTGTGGTTACAGGAATGTGCGTGCGTGTGAGCACCTAATGGTGGATTGATGGATAATTGTGCATTGTTTGGCGAGTTCTTCGAGGAAGTAAATGGCAGGGGCAGGGGTGTGTGGGTGTGTGTGTGTGTGTGTGTGTGTGTGTGTGTGGGGGGGGGGGGTAACTGATAAAGGTGTCCAGTCAATGTACTGACACCTTGTAGCTTGTGTACTGGTACCAAACATCCTAGCCCTATAGTCCTGTCTGTCGTGTCGTAGTGGTGCTCGCACATTCAACAGATGACGACCAGACAAAATGGCCACGGGGTTCAACTTTCTCCAAATAAATCTTCTGGGTCTGTTAGATTTGGCTGTTTATGCAACTCTTGACTCATGACAGCACAGACAGCCACGCCAAAATAATTAATATATATTTTAACTGAAGTCACACAGAATGAATTTTATCCTTTGGCTCAACTCTCTTACTACTAAAGAGAGAGAGAGGGTGAGTGAGTGTGAGAGAAGTAGAGCGAGAAGGCTAGAGGTGGAAAAGGGGGAACAGTGAGAGCGATGACTTACCCGCAGGTGGTATGGTACATCAGAAAAAGTGACTGTGTGTGTGTGAGAGAGAGAGACACATAAAGAGAGAGAGAGAGAGAGAACAAGAGAGGACTTTGCCACAGGTGCTGGCGCCTCGCAGAGGAGGAGAGTGATGGATAAGACAGGGGGTCCTCCGGGAGGGGCCGAAGGTGACTTTGATCAGAGCAAGACAGAGGAGGGCAGAGAGACAGCGGGAGCACGTGGAGGGGAGGGGTCAGAAGGGAGCAGATGGGAGGGTGCGGTGAGGAATGCGAAGCAGGGGTCAGGGGTGCGGGGGCTGGAGGGATCGGGGGTTTCAAGTTCACTATCGGTGCGAGCGAAGGCACACGAGGAAGGGGGGGGGGGGGGGGGGGGGCAAACACACGTGCGCCAGAAGCTGACCCTAAGTGTGGGTGAGAGCTCAATGGTGCACGCCCGCACGCACACAAACACGCACACACACACCGAAAACACATGCCTGCAATCAAGTACCCGCACGCAGACGACCCTCGTGCACACCGGGGCTGGCGCGATTGTGCAAATGTTTTGCCAATGCCAACCTATTCAACACCGCCCTTCAGCCAAACAGAACGACTGGAGCCGCGCGGCTAATGAAGTAAACAAACCCACCGCCCGTAATTTTCAGATAAACACACACGCACCCCGCGCGCACGCTTCCAACGCGTGTCCCGTGATGAGGAAGGCGCGTAACTAAAGCCGTGCCTGCTTCCGGAATGTTGGCGGGATGCCCTTCGCCATCTAGCCGTCACACCTCCCCTCCAACCAGCGCTCTTTTATAGCTAGTTCCATTACAGCGCAGCTAATACTGTTATTTTTGCTTCAGAGACTCCTGCGCAGTTTTACTGTGTGCGCGCGCTTATTAAACTCAACTGCGGGTAACGTCCACACACGCACTCCACGCTCAGCAGTGAGATAATGATACAGGAGTGTTGTTTTACCACCCCGTTTCTATACGCTCATAAAGAGAGGCCTCTCAGGTACTAAACAGGGGTGAGAGGTCCCACTAGTTTGTCCTCATCTAGTTGGGGTTTGTGCGTTCAAGTTACATTGCAACACAGGAATACAAGAAAACACAACTCGAGGCTGGCGCCTTGACAGAAACCGCCATTTTTCCCTCAGAAAAGCAACAACTTTCTCCTCCGTTTTTCCCAGCAAGGTTCTGTGGCTGCAATCCAGGGAAAATGCCATCTTCCCATCTAAAGACCACCTGTCTGCACCGAGAAATTGGGTCTTCTTGTAAAATGGGCAGGGCTAAGCAAGATTGTTTCACCTTTGACCTTGCTGGGTTGAGCCCGCAGATGCTTAAAACCTGTAATTTCCACAGGCATCCCTTTCTCAGGGGACCAGCTCTCGCTTTGTCACCCCTCTGCCCCATGAATGATGACGACCCCTGACCTTATGATGGGAGCGCTTGGAGGCATTTATATTTTTATAGACCAAGACATTGGTTTGAATTTCCAGACACTGGAAAGTTGAGTTTAAGGAAAGGAGTTCTAGAGACGATACCCTCTTGAGGTGAGGGGGCGGAGTTCGGGAACTGGTCTCAAAGTGAGGAGGCGGAGCTGAGCAACTGGTCCCACTGTAAGGGGGAGGAGCTGGGGAACTGGTCTCAAAGTGAGGAGGCGGAGCTGAGCAACTGGTCCCACTGTAAGGGGGCGGAGCTGTGGAACATGCTCTGCTCACCCCCAGCACTTCTTCTAACAGTCGATTTCCTGATATCTGGACTCCCCAACACTTACACATGTTCCCCCTTGCTGTTTCAGATGGACCACCTCCACAAAGCTCTGATTGGCCCAGGGTTTCGAGTGGCCACACCCCTGAGAAAGGCGCCTAGCTCCTGTAGCGTATGTCGACTGAAGTTCAACTCGGAGGTGGGCGGAGTCTCAACCCTTCCAAACGAACCGATTATCATTCGTTGAATGTTTTCGCTGACATACAGTTGTGGTCAAAAGTTTACATACACTAGTGAAGATCATGTATGCCATGGCAATATAGGGTTTTCAATAAACTCTACAACTCTTATTTTTCTGTGATGGAATGATAAGGAGCACATATTTCTTTGTCACAGAAAACATTCATGAAAAATGGTCCTTTTACGAATTTATTATGGGTCTTTTGAAAATGTGTCAAAATCTTCTGGGTCAAAAATATACATACAGCACCTTGAATGACCAATTTGGTGATGTAGAAAAAGTTGTTTCAATCCAATTTGCTTTTTGGCATGGCCTCCTAACTTCTTACGAGTGATTATGATTGACTCCAGCTGGTGACTTCTTTCAGTCCATGTAAATAGGGCTTGTTTGACACATTCACTAGACTCAGCCAGAAATACTACAATGGGAAAGTCTAAGGAGCTCAGCACGGATCTGAAAAAGCGCATCATTGACTTGAACAAGTCAGGAAAGTCCCTTGGAGCCATTTCAAAGCAGTTGCAGGTCCCAAGATCAACTGTGCAAACAATTGTTTGTAAGTATAAAGTGCATGGCACAGTTGTATCATTGCCACGATCAGGAAGAAAACGCAAGCTATCACTTGCTGCTGAGAGAAAATTGGTCAGGTTGGTCAAGAGTCAACCAAGAACCACCAAAAAGCAAGTCTGCAATGAGTTGGAGGCTGCTGGAACACATGTGTCAGTGTCCACAGTCAAGCGTGTTCTACATCGCCATGGGCTGAGAGGCTGCCGTGCAAGAAGAAAGCCATTACTCCAGAAGCGGCACCTTACGGCTCGACTGAAGTTTGCTGCTGATCACATGGACAAAGACAAGGCCTTCTGGAGGAAAGTTCTGTGGTCAGACGAAACTAAAATTGAGCTTTTTGGCCACAATGACCAGAAATATGTTTGGAGGAGAAAAGGTGAGGCCTTTCACCCCAAGAACACCATACCTACCGTCAAACATGGTGGTGGTAGTATTATGCTGTGGGCCTGTTTTGCTGGCAGTGGAACTGGTGCTTTACAGAAAGTAAATGGAATAATGAAGAAGGAAGACTACCTCCAAATTCTGCAGGAAAACCTAAAATCATCAGCCAGAAAGTTGGGTCTTGGACGTAGTTGGGTGTTCCAACAGGACAATGACCCCAAACATACATCAAAAGTGGTGAAGGAATGGCTAAATCAAGCTAGAATTAAGGTCTTAGAGTGGCCTTCCCAAAGTCCTGACTTAAACCCCATAGAGAATATGTGGACTGTGCTGAAGAGACAAGTCCGACTCAGAAAACCAACAAATTTAGTTGAACTGCACCGATTCTGTCAGGAGGAGTGGTCAAAGATTCAACCAGAAGCTTGCCAGAAGCTTGTGGATGTCTACCGAAAGCGCCTAATTGAGGTGAAAATGGCCAAGGGACATTTAACCAAATATTAACATTGCTGTATGTATATTTTTGACCCAGCAGATTTTGTCACATTTTCAAAAGACCCATAATAAATTCATAAAAGAAAAAATTTTCATGAATGTTTTTTGTGACAAAGAAATATGTGATCCTTATCATTCCATCACAGAAAAATAAGAGTTGTAGAGTTTATTGAAAACCCTATATTGCCATGGCATACATGATCTTCACTAGTGTATGTAAACTTTTGACCACAACTGTATGTTGTGCATTTTTTGGTGGACTCTGATAGTCTGGTGCAGTGGTCTTCAACCCTGGTCCTCAGGACCCACTGTCCTGCATGTTTTAGATGTTTCCCTGCTCCAACACACCTGATTCTAATGCATGGGTCGTTATCTAGCTCTGAAGAATCCTGGTAAACGATCATGCATTAGAATCAAGTGTGTGGGAAGGGGGAAACATCCAAAACATGCAGGACAGTGGGTCCTGAGGACCAGGGTTGAAGACCACTGGTCTGGTGAGTTGACTGGTGAATGACATTGCCAGCTGTTTGATTGGTTGTCGTCCTGTCCCCTTCTACAGACCCAGGCCTCGTCCCACTACAGTGGAACCAAGCACGCCAAGAAGCTCAAAATAACAGACGCTCCTGACTGCAAATCTAAAGGCAACGACGCTGTCTCCAAGGAAACCACACCTCAGCCGCTCAACACAGACACAGGTTACACTGCTGTGTGTGAGTGTGTGTGTGTGTGTGTGTGTCTGTCTGTCTGTGTGAGCGCCTGCGCGTGTGCGCGTGATGTCTTAATGTGCGTTAACATCAAACCTGCATAAAAGGGCCAGATCTTTGATCATTTCAGCTTCTCCATTCGCAGCCGGACCTATTTTTTTGGCCTGTCGCGCCATTAACTCTGATGTTTGATCAAGCCGCAGTCTCCCTCCAGTATCACGCTGGAGGGATGTGAGGATGTGCATTAGCCTCTTACCTCTGCTCTGCGTCTGCATTTACCTTCATCAAAAAGGTCTCCCGAGAGATCAAAGAGAAGGCAGGGCTGAAAGGTTCGGTGTGTTTTAATCCCTGGCAGTATGTTTGGAGCTGTGTGGGAGGTCAGTCGAAGTAGGCCTCTCCGATAGAACGTACTCGCTTTACTGCAGAAAGAACAAGAGGCCGCACGTCTGTCTTTACACAACTGAATGCGTGGGTGCGTTCGACCGGGCAGGCCTGCTTCCTCGTGCGCAGAGCTATGTGCTGGTTTTTTTTTTTGGGGGGGGGGGGGGGGGGGGGGGGGGTGAAGGGGAGAGCTGGGTCACATGGTTGAGGGAGTCTTGGCTGAGCGGTTAGGGTGTCGGGCTTAGTAGTCAGAAGGTACCTGGTTCAAACCCCGGCTGTGCGAACGTGACGTCGTGTCCTTGGGCGAGGCACTTTACCCTCTTTGCCTCAGGGGGGAACGTCCCTGTAATGGCTGTAAGTCGCTCTGGGGAAGAGCGTCTGCGAAAGGACTTGATGTAGAATGTAAAAAGGAGTCCAAGTTGGATTTGGGAGAGAGAAAGACGATGAGAGAGTAGGAGAACAAGAATGTTTTGGAGGAGGATAAAGAGAGAACTAGTTTGAAAGGGGGTGGGTCTCGGTAGGTAATTGAAGATTACGCGACCAAACAGTCGTATGGCTGTTCGACTGAGGGATGACAAACAAAGCTTCGCAGCGAGGCAGCGATAATTATCAGTATTACCACAGTATTAATCCTAAATCTGCCCCTCGCCCTCTGGCTGTCCCTGAACGATTCCCCAGCTAGTTATTCCTTCTGATAACGGATGGCAATCATCTCAAAGTAAAGCCTTTCATTTAACACACTGAGAACCTAGACCCGGGGGAAATCTTTTGATTATTCCAGAAGATTAGAGTGCTAGATTAACCTCATCAATAATCCACAGCCTAAATCAACTGTGTTAAATCTCTTGTTAGTTTGTTTAAATAATTTGAAGAAGAGGGATGCGTCAACACACGATTGATATGCCTCGCAAAAAGCTTCTGGAGCCTGTGAACGAGACAGAGTAGAATAATTAATGTTCTCCAATTAGTGAACCAAAACAGGAAATATGCAGCACATATGGTAGACATACAGTATAATCATGCATTCACGGTTTAAAACATTGCACTAAAAGATAAAGTCGTGAAGAAGAGATGGATTCTGCAGGGACATTAGCATCAGTCTTCGGAAGCACTTTTTGTGAGCCTATGGAAATAAAGTATTTCTTCAGTTGAGCTTGTTAACGCTGCATATTTTTGGGTGTTACTACAGGATATACTTGAAGATGTGATGGGAGTGTGTGAAAAGAAGTGATTTGTGATCGCGGAATTCAATGACAACCACTGCAGTGTTGCAGTGAAAAACTTTGACAGCTTTCACAAATCTTGAATAAGATTTCACCCTATTTACATTTCCAGGCTATAAGTCGCTACTTTTTTCTTTAGCTTTGAACCCTGCACCCAAAACAATGGTGCAGCTAATCTATGTATTTGGACTAACGTGGATTTTTTATGTTACAACATCTTCGACAATGACATCTGCGGCTAATAGACAGAAAAATATATACAGGTGCGCTCAGTAGCCCGGAAAATACGGTACTCTGTTTCTCTCCCTCTCTTCCTCTCTCTTCTTCTCTCCATGTGTCTCCCTCTCTCACACACACACACACACACACACACCGTAAACTAGATTCTGCCTGTTTGCAGATGGCGCAGCCGGAACTGAGCTGGCACCCCTCTGCCCCGCAGAGGCAGCAGAGCCGAGCGTCCTGCCTCCCAGAGGCACGGAGGTCTCCCCCGAGCCGGTGTCCTCAGAGAGGGAGATGGACAAGGGGGCAGACGGGGAGGGGGACGAGGAGACGGAGGAAGAGAAAGCCATGCGACTCCTGTACTGTTCCCTCTGCAAAGTCGCTGTGAACTCGGCCTCTCAGCTTCAGGCTCACAACAGCGGTGAGTGTTTGTAAGTTCGTTTTTTTTTTCTTATCCAGAGCGACTTACAGCAAGTACAGGGACATTTCCCCCCAAGGCAAGTAGGGTGAAGTGCCTTGCCCAAGGACACAACATCATGTAGCCACAGCTGGAAATCAAATTCACAACCTTCCGATCATGAGCCCAACGCCTTAACCGCTGAGCCACCTGACTCCTGTGTATGTGCGTGTGTGTTTGTGTGTGTGAGAGAGACAGAGAGAGTCACACCCAGAGAAAAAATGGGTGGGTGTTTTTACTTCACTTGACCTGAGTGACCCTGACCTTTTGACCTTTCCAGGTACAAAGCACAAGACCATGCTGGCGGCCAGGAGCGGGGACGGAGCCATCAAGTCCTTCCCCCGGTCAGGGGTCAAAGCCAAGTTGGCCGCACCCACCGAGAGCTTAACAGGCCTCCAGAACAAAACATTCCACTGTGAGATCTGTGACGTCCACGTTAACTCTGAAACGCAACTGAAACAGGTGAACTGGCCTACTACCTTAAAGCCTGTTTAGCTTGAAGGGACTTTGAGACAGATTCTCTTTTTCTGATCCAGTGTGTCTGTCTTATATAATTATAACGATAATAATAATAATAATAATACCTCATTTAGCAGACGCTTTTATCCAAAGCAACTTGCAGTAAGTACATGGACATTCCCCCTGAGGCAAGTAGGGTGAAGTGCCTTGCCCAAGGACACAACTTCACATTGCCACAGCTGGGGTTCGACCTCACTACCTTCTGATCACAAGACCGACGCCTTAACCCGCCTTAACCCACTGAGCCATCTGACTCCCTTATATATGTCTTAACCTAGTTTGAAATGCTAGCGTACTCCCAAATTTTTACTTTCAACTTCTGACGTCACACAGCTATTCTCAACCTGTTAAATGCTGTTGCTGCTGGTTTTACAGTAGGAATTGTGCCCTTGTGCCATGACAGGTGGTCTAAATCAAGGACACCCAACACTCAGGCTGTTAAGCATGTGGCAGCGCTGAGAGCATCCCTGTTGGTGTTGTGGATTTGTTGAAGCTGTCACTGTAGTGTGGATTGTTTAGACTTTATCTTGGCCCAGATGCTTATGAATATTCAACAGTTCATCAGTTATTGTGAGCTCGACTGGATCCAGCCATCTGCTTAAGCCTGTCGCTCAAAGTCAAAACTCTTTTCTTATTCGGCCCCCATCCTAAATATGCGTACGCTGAAGAATCTAGGAAAACACTGACATACCAAAATTATCTGGAGCTTTGAGCAGACAGGGGACATTTGAAAGTTTTGAATTTTTCATTTCCTCTTCCAAGGTAAAATTTTGTCTATAACCATCAACCAGACTGACCTTCAGAATCTGTTCCTCAAATTATTTTACCTCAACTCTCTCTATCTCTCTCTATCTCTCTCTCTCTACTCTCTCGCAATCTCTCTCTATCTCTCTTTTTCTCTCTCTCGCTCTCTCTATTTCTCTCTCTCTCTATTCTATCTCTCCCTCTCTTTCTTTCTCTCTTTCCCTCCCTCCTCCAGCACATAAGCAGTAGGAGGCATAAAGACCGAGCAGCAGGAAAACCAGCCAAGCCTAAATTCAGCCCCTACAGTCCCAGCCAGCGCAGCCCGACCCTGCAGGCTGTGAGTACCAACCCTCCACTTCCAGAACGTTCTGCAGGTTCATCATGTGATTATCACTGAGCCGTTAATGTTTTCTTTGTATGTTTTATCTTCTGTGGAGATCCTTCATGTAACGTGTGTGTGCGTGTGTGTGCTTGTGTGTGCGGGGGTGTCTGGGGGTGTCTAGGTGCGTCTAGCCCTGAGGAAGGAGCAGGACATGAGCAAGCCTCTGGCTTCCTGTCTTTTACAACGGCATCTTTCTGTTGCTACCGCTGCCGCCATGGCAACCCTATCGCCCTTCCATCTGCGTCCCGCCTCCAGTCCTAGCCCCGCCCTCTTCCAGGCCCAGCCCATCCCCCAGGCTCTGCTGCCCCCTCCCCCTGGACCCATCCGGTCAGCGCACACACCTGTGCTCTTCTCCCCGTACTGACGCACACCTGAACCGCACCTGGACCACAGTGGACTACTGAGATACAGAACAGACTAACATGAGAAACACACTTTTATCCGTGGATCTTTTTGCGCTTGTGCGTGTGTGTGTGTGTGTGAATGAATGTGTGTGCGTGCTCCTGTGCGTTCCTACGTGTTTATGTTTACATTTGAACACCTGTGGATTTCCAATAAAACAAAATATATGTGGATGTTGAGGAATCAATCCATCAGAAGGACTTTGGTAAACAGATTGACAAATGTCATTTCCGATTTGAAACACAGCGCTAGAGACTATTGCAGACGCATGTACACACATACACACAAGTACAGACACACACACACACAGTCAGCCGAAGGCAGACATGGAGGCCAGACACAGATAGAGACAGAGATTGGGCGCACCTCCTCCTAACGCATAACTCTCTTGAGTTTAGACAGTGACCTCAGGACATCTAAAGCATACTGCTTCTGAACTGCAGCTTAGCATAATCTCTTTGGTTCTCATTCAAGTATTTTCCCTCACAAATGAAAAAGAATTGTAGACATAGATCCTTCATTTGGCTTCAAACTAGATAGTTCCTCAATCGTTTATTACTTAAAGAACAGGTTGTGCCGACCAGCCTTCCCCTTACACAGTTTTTGCTACTACAGATAAATCAAGGCAGGAATGTATTTTCTGACTTTATTGTCTGAGAGATGAGGTTCAAAATGCGGGCTATATGTAAGGCTCTGCAAACGTAGACAAAATTCTAATCCGTTCTGACTCATGTAAATCTGCTGTAAGGAAGGAAATTGCGTTTCAGTTACTTGGGCGAATCACATTCTTGTGAGCGACGACGCAAGTATTCTCCAAAAACAATTGCAATGAGCAGCATAAGAAGCATTTAGTACTAGACCAGTATTAGAAGTTTGTCAAAACGTCTTCCCATACGAATGACTATTTGACCATATGAACTCCCTCCCTCGACCTTTAACCTTCTTGCTCTTCTAGTGACTCTTCTTATCTAGAAAGACGCAAAAGAATCTGTGTCTTTGAGGTGAACCAGACTCTGGCTACGTTAGATCCTGCTCCTCTAGGCCAGCAAAGTTCATACTCATCTTCATACTGATCTTCTCAAGAAGAATGATCTGTTGGCGCGGCTAGAAAATTAGCTCTTACTCAATCACAGCAGCATCTCAGTACTTCTTCATCTTCCTTGGCAGTTCGGCCATCTTGCTCACATTAATTCTCTGGAGCGCTGATTGTGAACATCTGTGTGAGGGATCCTCAGTGTAATATTTAATATTCCAGGAGCTGTCAGAGGCCCAGACCCCCACCAGCCCCTCTGGCTGAACCGGCCCTCCACTCTTTCTTTTCTTTCCATCTTGTCTTTGTTGTTTCCCCACATCTTCGCTCTGTGGTTTAGGTATTTTGCCATGACTCGTTAAAAATAACAATACTCATCACACAATAATGAGATGGCGGGTGCAGGAATCTGAATGGGTTTTGCCTTTACGAAAGGAGTTATGTTATGTGTCGTGTATTGTATCAGAATCTTGTTGGACTGGATGGACACCACATTGGTATTACGCCAATGCGACATATCTTGCTTTTAGGATGTTATCGTAATATCACAGGATGTGAGATCATAACAGAGTGATGGTACATAATCTAAATGGAACATGAATTCAGTTTTTTTCCTTCCTGAGCCGCAGTAGGTTTCCTGTGTATGAGGGAGTCAGTCATAGCAAGGCATCTGTTTAACTGGGAGCTAAAAATCTGTAGTAGTTATAAAACCCTGTTCCCTGATTTCCACGGCAGTTCCTTTTTTTAGTGTTTGCCTTGGGAACTGATTATGCTCTCCTGTGTTATGATTTCATTATCATAAATGCTTGCTTGGCTTCCTACATTTTCCACATTAAAAGTTGGGTTTGCAGAAACCTCTAGCCTGGGGAGGCTGCGCAAAGATTAGAGCTAATGTGTTTCATCTGGTAAGGTGGGTCTGCTATGCGCTGACCTTTTCAGTGGCTTGAGTATTGCAGGGCTCTGATTGGCTGAGGCAGCCTGGTCTTGTGGTCCGATCGAACAGGGCCTTGTTTGAGGCGTTGTCCTCTGAACTGCAATTGGAAGATCTCCATGTTCGACTTGGACCGATGAGGGGAACATGGCGCTGTTTCACTTGCAGACTTCTGTACCACTGTCCTTGTTTACCCGTCTAACAGTCAGACATTTAGCATTTTTGCATTTTAGTCATTTAGCAGACGCTCTTAACGAACATGTAGGGTGAAGTGCTGAAGTAATGTTGGCACAGCCGGGGGTTCAAACCGGGTACCTTCTGATTACAAGCAGGACGCCCTAACCGCTCAGCCACAAGACCCTCGGTTCACTCTGTTAATGCCACGCGAAGACTTTGATCTCCCCTTGAATATTTCTGTGTCAATCCATCCAATGACACAGATCTATCAGGAAACATCCTTCAGACTACCTGCTTCCCTTCCACCCATTCAACAACCAATCTCCCGCGACGTCTGTTTGGTTTACACACATACACCAGTCATAATGTATTCACAAAAACTAGTGGCATTTCACCCATTGACTGAACTTATATGCCAGATCACTCAGTCTGTCATATGCACTCGCACACACACAAACAACCAGACACTTACACACAATCTGACAGTCAAAATGAACCCAAGCTGTGACCGAAGTGACAGTGATAACATTTAGACGACCTTTAAAGTAATAAAAGGAGATCAACCTCCCTGGTGTATTCTGGGTAACGTCTTGGGTTTCTTGTTGATAAGGGGATACACATTTTTTATCCTAACTGCACATAAGAAAAAAGGTTTGATTAAACAATGAGAAAAAAAATCCGAAAATTCAAGTCATTACGGAGACTGCAAATGCTCTATTCTGAGGTGTTTAATATACCTCCCATCACATTACAATTACTATAGAAATGACTTCATATGAATTTGGCTTGAGCGTGCACGTCTGGCTGGCTAACAGCAGGGTTTGTGCTGTTATATGTTCCCAGTGGGTGACAGACAGTCTCAACCAACCATAGCTGTGAAAGCAGCTGCCTGGTAGAACCTTCAGAGGAAGGGTCTGGATGAATCTCAGGTGTGGCCCTTGATATGCCACGTCAAAATACATTACATTAACATTTATTCATTTAGCAGATGCTTTTAATCCAAAGTGACTTTCAAGAGAGAGCTTTACAGAACATGCCAAAGGGAAGCGCCACAAGAGTGTTCAGTTAAACGAGTTACAAATGAAATAACATGAACCTCAAACGTGCAAGAGTGTACCTGTAGGAGAGCAAGCAACGATAATATATTTCACAGCACGAGCAAGAATTTCAAACAACTGACCAGCAAGAGCAACAAGTCCCAAGAGTCATTGTGATCTTGGAGGAAACTAACATCAGGTCCAGCCAATCATTCCTAAGTACGGTTGAAGCTCCGGAATAAGTGCATCTTGAGCCTTTGGAATAAGCACATAAGCTTGAGAATTTGAAGTTCCACATTTTTTCTTGGAGACTTCTTCTAGAGGAAAGTCAATGAGATCACGAGTTGGTGTTCTCTCTAATGTATTATTTATGGAGGGGCTGTGAAGCAGAACTTGCACTAGAGGGACAGCTATTTATGGCATGGAAGCAGCAGATGTATTATGATGTGTGAGTATGCGTGTGTGCGTGCATGTGTGTGTGTGTGTGAGAGAGAGTGCGTTTGTGTAGGTTTGTGCATACGTGTGAGCTAGAGGGTAGACAGACAAGGAGAAAAAGAGAAGATTGAGGCGGAAGGAATGCCGGGCATTTGAAGGGATTTACAAACGACTGACGCTATCTGATTTATAGACCCTACATTTCAGAAGCCCTGTGGTTTTTAATCCCACTCCACTGACCAATCCAAAACAGCAGACAAACAATAATTTATTATTAATTTTAATTAATTAATTAATTGTTATTTAACAAACAGATGCTGGTTAAAAACAGGGTGCACGGTGGTAGTTCGGTTTGCGCTCTCGCCTCCCAACATTCGTGAGTTCGAATCTCGGGCTCGACCATGATCTCTGTGGGTGGAGTGTGCCTCATCGTGTGACCGTGGGGTCTCTCCAGGCAAACATGCATGTGGTAGGTTAATTGGACATTGTGAAAAAATTGCTGTGAGCGTGAATGTTTGTCTGTCATTGTTTGTGTGATAGCCCTGCAGCTAGATGACCCCAAGGCCCCAAAGTAACTGGGATAGGCTCCAGTTATTCCTAACGGGAATAAGCGGCACTGCTGATAAGCGGTAGATAATGAATAAATGGTTAAAAACCAGAACTCACAACTAGGCTAATGAAACGGCCTGAGGTATAAACCCATCACAAATTTAAAATAGAAATAACACAGACCTTCACATTTTCTTATTTTATTGTTTATCGTCATACTGTGTATCTTAATGTGTGCCACTGTGACTCATTTCTACTGTCAAGCTTCATGGCGCTGTGTTCTTAAACACTTTGGTGCCACTTAGTGGTGAACTTGCATGGCACTTATGAATAGTATGGTACTTACCATAATCTAATGTTGTTTGGAACTACTTTTCTGTCCCCATATGGTGACTCGCCAGTGTTCTCTTGCTTTATTGTTCACAATCTTGTGTTATGATTCTATAGCTCTTCCCTTGGCACTTATTGGTTCTCACGATGTATGTTTCACGATATAAAAGCCCAATGTGTTCTGGGTCTATCACGTTGCAGCGACCGATGCTCTTTGTAAATGCTCTCTCTTGTAAGTCGCTTTGGATAAAAGCGTCTGCTAAATGAATAAATGTAAATGTAATGCAACTTGCAACTTACTTATGTGGGCGGAAGTGACGTTTGCATGACACTCCCAGCCAATCAGAATGGGCTGCGCACATTTCGAATGTCAACTGGTTGCGGAGAGTCAAGACGTCGCGGCTGGTTTATTATCGACCCCATGTTATCTGTACGGAAAACCGCATTAAATAAACACTGCTTCTTCTCAAAACAGTAAGGTGAGTAGCGCTTACCTGTTGCGTTATTGTGACTAATGTTCCCCGTCAGAAACACGCGAGAAAAAGTTTGTCGCAAGGCGTGTCCTGCACGTATCATTTTGCGAACCAGCGTCTAGTAGCTAGCTAGCTAGCCTAGCTTCACGTTATCCTAAACAATTTGCATTATCTGTTCTCATTTTACACATCTGCATATAGTACCATTTATTTTGCACTATCTGTACATACAACACTGTAAATACTGAAAAAACTACTGTAACATTTTGTACAATACAGCTGTATATTTGTACTTCCAAATCACTTTTAATAACCTGCATATACAAATTATTATATTATATATTCTGCTTATGTTACCCGTTTTGCACATGTGGTTGGATGCTAACTGCATTTCGTTACTCTGTACTTGTACGTGTGTAATGACATTAAAGGTGAATCTAATTCTACACCTAGCTTGGGTGGAGGCTTAAATGCCAATATACTGACATGCTTTTTCTATCGCTTTAGCTACGTGTTGTTACAGAGGTAGCTCGCTACCTACAGACATCTCAAAGCATGGCGAGGGACCGGGGCCAAAAGAAGTCTTTCCAGCAGAGTTTGGAAGATATAAAGGAGAAGATGAAGGAAAAGAGAAACAAACGACTGGCCTCTGTCTCGGCCACCAACAGAGGACGATCCAGAAATATCAACAACACCAGCGGTGAGATCAACAAGTGATCTACTATCTTGACATACAGCTAGTTCAGAAACATTCAAGGGAGTCAGATGGCTCAGCGGTTAAGGCGTTGGGCTCATGATCTGAAGGTTGTGAGATCGATTCCTGGCTGTGACTACATGACGTTGTGTCCTTGTGCAAGGCACTTCATCCTACTAGCCTCAGGGGGAATGTCCCTGTGCTTGCTGTAAATCTTTTGGATAAAATCGTCTGCTAAATGAATATTTATTCTTTATTTATTATTCTTTCCGAGGCAAGTAGGGTGAAGTGCCTTCCGCAAGGACACAATGTCATGTTGGGTTCGAACGAAGGACCTTTCTGATTACTAGCCCGACCCTTTACCGCTCAGCCACCTTCCACTCAGAATCAGAATGGGGTTTATTCACTATGCAAGATTAACAAACATAGAATTCACTGCGGCAGAAATGAGCAAACATACACATACAGTTGTGGTCAAAAGTTTACATACACTAGTGAAGATCATGTATGCCATGGCAATATAGGGTTTTCAATAAACTCTACAACTCTTATTTTTCTGTGATGGAATGATAAGGAGCACATATTTCTTTGTCACAAAAAACATTCATGAAAATTTTTTCTTTTATGAATTTATTATGGGTCTTTTGAAAATGTGACAAAATCTGCTGGGTCAAAAATATACATACAGCAATGTTAATATTTGGTTAAATGTCCCTTGGCCATTTTCACCTCAATTAGGCGCTTTCGGTAGACATCCACAAGCTTCTGGCAAGCTTCTGGTTGAATCTTTGACCACTCCTCCTGACAGAATCGGTTCAGTTCAACTAAATTTGTTGGTTTTCTGAGTCGGACTTGTCTCTTCAGCACAGTCCACATATTCTCTATGGGGTTTAAGTCAGGACTTTGGGAAGGCCACTCTAAGACCTTAATTCTAGCTTGATTTAGCCATTCCTTCACCACTTTTGATGTATGTTTGGGGTCATTGTCCTGTTGGAACACCCAACTACGTCCAAGACCCAACTTTCTGGCTGATGATTTTAGGTTTTCCTGCAGAATTTGGAGGTAGTCTTCCTTCTTCATTATTCCATTTACTTTCTGTAAAGCACCAGTTCCACTGCCAGCAAAACAGGCCCACAGCATAATACTACCACCACCATGTTTGACGGTAGGTATGGTGTTCTTGGGGTGAAAGGCCTCACCTTTTCTCCTCCAAACATATTTCTGGTCATTGTGGCCAAAAAGCTCAATTTTAGTTTCGTCTGACCACAGAACTTTCCTCCAGAAGGCCTTGTCTTTGTCCATGTGATCAGCAGCAAACTTCAGTCGAGCCGTAAGGTGCCGCTTCTGGAGTAATGGCTTCCTTCTTGCACGGCAGCCTCTCAGCCCATGGCGATGTAGAACACGCTTGACTGTGGACACTGACACATGTGTTCCAGCAGCCTCCAACTCATTGCAGACTTGCTTTTTGGTGGTTCTTGGTTGACTCTTGACCAACCTGACCAATTTTCTCTCAGCAGCAAGTGATAGCTTGCGTTTTCTTCCTGATCGTGGCAATGATACAACTGTGCCATGCACTTTATACTTACAAACAATTGTTTGCACAGTTGATCTTGGGACCTGCAACTGCTTTGAAATGGCTCCAAGGGACTTTCCTGACTTGTTCAAGTCAATGATGCGCTTTTTCAGATCCGTGCTGAGCTCCTTAGACTTTCCCATTGTAGTATTTCTGGCTGAGTCTAGTGAATGTGTCAAACAAGCCCTATTTACATGGACTGAAAGAAGTCACCAGCTGGAGTCAATCATAATCACTCGTAAGAAGTTAGGAGGCCATGCCAAAAAGCAAATTGGATTGAAACAACTTTTTCTACATCACCAAATTGGTAATTCAAGGTGCTGTATGTATATTTTTGACCCAGAAGATTTTGACACATTTTCAAAAGACCCATAATAAATTCGTAAAAGGACCATTTTTCATGAATGTTTTCTGTGACAAAGAAATATGTGCTCCTTATCATTCCATCACAGAAAAATAAGAGTTGTAGAGTTTATTGAAAACCCTATATTGCCATGGCATACATGATCTTCACTAGTGTATGTAAACTTTTGACCACAACTGTATATGTGGCATACTAATAAAACAATGAATACAATGTAAAATACACTACAAATATGATACAAGTAATACAAATGATACAAACTCCCTCCCACAATAACAAACATCCGTAAGATGTTGCGCCTTCCACGATGATCAAACTCCAGTCGTTCCCTTCCAGCGGGCAGCGGGAGGCAGGTCATCCTGAAAGGGGTGCAGCTGAACAACAAGGCGCTGGCCGTGGCCCTGCAGGCGGAGAAGGAGAAGGTCCGGCAGGCGCAAGGCGTCGTCCTGCAGCTGAAGAGGGAACAGCAGGCCCTGTTCCTCCACCTCCTGCTGCTCAAGAGGAGGCTGAAGGAACACGAGGCTCGGGCCGTCACCGCACAGGTATGGACGGCGAGCGGTTGAATATTCCTGTGGTCTCCGGGAGGGAGGGGGGGGCATGGCTTGTATTTGGTTGTTTTAGTCTGTCTTTTAATGTTTAGTCTGTTTACGATTGCATTTCATTTTCATGTATTTGCACCTCAGCAAGGGAGCAGGAGCTTCAGAAGGGAATCATTTAGTGGAATTTTCATTTACATGTATTCATTTAGCAGATGCTTTTATCTTAAGCAACTTCCAAGAGAGAGCTTTACAAAAGAGCATTGGTCGCTGATCATGACAACGATATAGCCCCAAACATTGAGGGTAGTCAGATTATGAAGCATACATTGTGAGAAACCACACAAGTGGGAAGAACCACAAGAGTATTCAGTTAAACAAGTGACAATTAAATAACACGAATCTCAACCTTTCAATAGTGTACCTGTGGGAAGGCAAGTGCTAATAATATACCTCACAGCGAGTCCAGAGTTTCAAATCTGTGTTAGTGTTGTGTGTCTGAAGCGTACAAATTACAAACCTAATTCACTGTCCATCTTTGTCCTTTGCTCTTTGTGAATTTGTTTAGAATGGACAAACGCAGGTACCTGATGAGCCTCCAAAGCCAAGGTAAGTCTTTCAAGTAAGCTTATCTGACATATTGTTTTTGAAAAAGTCTTAGTCATCTGGTGACTTTCAATGTTCACAATCTCCATATTTTTGTTTCCCCTCCTTGACCAGAAGAGTGTTGAGCCCCACTAGCCTGGACAAGCCTCTGCTCTGCGTGGATCAAGTCCTCAGCTCAGGTAGAACACCTGTCTGTCTTCTGCCTAGGCTAGACCCTGAGCTTCAGACATTCCTTGTCAAATGAATGATGAATCAGGAATTCAAAGCTGAAAGCTCTAGAGTCAGAATTGGTTTTTATTCGCCATGCAAGTTACACAAACACAAAATGTACTGTGGCAGGACTGAGCTAACCTTTAAGGGACTTTAATGAAGATTTAAAATAATGGATAGGAATATGCAAGAACTATAAAGAGTATAAAAAGTCTGAAGTATATGGATGAGAATGAGATATTCATTCTCACCCATATTTACCCACCTTTTTACTACGGGGGGGAGCATGTACACAGTAGTGCAGTTGCTTAAAGGATTCAAGTGTCGAAGTGGCTTGAGCAGTGGGATTGACTGGATGGGGTGGGGTGTTGTTTGTTAATGGAAATGTCATTGTGAGTCCTTGACCCTGTTGAAGTGGGCAGTAATGGATTATTATTTTACTCTCTCAGAACCTCCGGCTACTGAGGTGGCAGGACAGGATGAAGTGGTCTCACAGCCGGCTCTTCCACGTACCGTCGGCGTCAGGCGGCGACGAGGAGAGAGCAGGAGACGGTCTGAGCGCGTGCGGGAGCGTCTCTCCCTCGGCGAGGTGACCCCCAGCGTGGCTCTGGAGGTTCCGGTGCAGGGTGCGGCGGGAGGTCCGACGGAGAGCCCCATCCGCCTGGAGGGGAGGACCCAAAACTACACCCAGGAAGTGGAAATGGAGACGGCTGATCCGATTGGCCCAGAGGAATTTGATCACTCCACGCCCGAACCGCCACCCCCAGCTCCTAAACCAGTCGGTCAGCAGCAGCAGCAGCCTCGGAGGAGACCGGCGCAGCCTCCGCGTCCTAAACCCCAACCAGCGGCGCGGAAGCCCGAGAGGGGGCGCAAGGCCGACCGCGTTCCTCTCAAGAAGCCCTGGGAGAACGCTAAACCCAGAGCGCGCTCCAAAAGTCGGGACAGGTCGGCCACTCGGTCCAGAGCGGGGGCTCCGGGGGCTCCGGCACCGCAGGGGGACAAACTGAACACGTCTCTTGGTTTTAACGACACCTTTGACTTTGACTGCGAGGAGGCGGTTCACCTCACGCCCTTCAGGGGAAAAGCTGAGGATGGCCAACCAGCCACACCCATCCAGGAAGAGCTTGTAGGAAAGGGGCGGGAGCAGGCCCAGGCTCCGCCTTGTTCTTCTCCGGAGTCAGCTTCGTCGGAGTCAGAGGATAGCCCTTATGTTCCTAAGAGGGGTGCCAGGACCCGGAACCCGCAGGAGGAGCCGGTGGCCGCGCTTCTTCGCCGAGGACGGCCCCCGAAAGCGAGCAGACAGAAGGAGAACCTCGTCCCCAACGTCCGTGGTGAGATTCTGCTTTGGATCAATCTCCTGCGCCTTACTGCGTGTGCATCGACATTCCTGTCTTCAATATCAGGTGGCTCAGCGTGTTAAGGCGTTGGCCTCATGATCGGAAGGTTGTGAGTTTGATTCCCGGCTGTGGCTATGTGACGTTGTGTCCTTCGGCAAGGCACTTCACCTTACTTGCCTCAGGCAGGGGTATCCTGGTCCTCAAGAGCCATAGTCCTGAATGTTTCCCTACTGTAGCACACCTGATTCTAATGAAGGGTCGTTATCAAGCTTTGTGGAAGCCTCATTATTAGAAACAGGTGTGCTGGAACAGGGAAATATCTAAAAACCTATCTCTTAAAACCTTCAGGACTATGGCTTTCGAGGACCAGGGTTCCCTGCCTCAGGGAGATTGTCCCTGTACTTACTCTAAATTGCTTTGGATTAAAGCGTCTGCTAAATGGATATTTATTATTTATTAAGTGTGGTCGAGTCATGTTAGACTGTTAGTGTTTCTCTGCATTCATCTCTTATGTGTCTAGTCTCCACTAAAGGAGACAAATCCAGTCCTAGGCCTATGGTGTCTGAGGAAGAACCGCATCTCCCACAATCCCCTGGGTGCGTCTTTGTTGACAGTCCTGGTCAACCGGCAGAAGTGGGAGCAGAGAGCCAACCAGGTGAGCGGACTGAAGCCAGGGTTCCAGTAGAGTCGATCAGGCAGGGATGAGAACTTCTCCCTGGGTGAAGTTAGGAGATGTTGATGGGTTCCTGATGTGTCCCAGAGCCCCAGAGACAGGAAGAGGAGGCTCTACTTCCTGTCACGCCCGGCGTGGAAGCAGAGATGATGAGGATCGACGACGTCCTGTCCACTTTCGGCGACCCTTCTCCGCCCCGCGCCCCATCCACGGTCAAGCCATGCAGGAGAGGTGAGGGGGGTGGGTGGGGGTGATCTGGTTATGGAACACGTCACCTATCTCCAGTCTCACAAACCCATTCTCTCTGTGGTCAAACGTACTCGCTAAGTCACTCGTCCAGTTCACCTCTCCCCCACTCTTCTCACCCTTCTTCATCTCTAAGCACCTTCCATCACTGTTTCCTCAGGTGGGCTTGGTGTCAGGGGAGGGCGTGGCTTCAGTCTGAGTGATATCACCAATGTGTCCCCCGCAGCCTATCGCAAGTTCCCCTCCACCAGCTCCCGGCCCTCGGACCGCTGCTCCACCCCGGTCCCCGCCCGTAAGCGGCGCTCCACCATGACGGTTGACTACAAGGAGCCTTCGTTGCACGCGTCAGTAACCTCATACATGCTTGTAATACATTATGTCATTGAAATGGATGCTATTCATAGTTATGGTGGTCTTGGTGGTCTTATGGCACAGTTGGTTAGGGAGCCAGTTCGAACCTCTGCTGTGTCAATTTGACCTTGTGTCCTTGGGAAAACCACTTCCCTACTTGCCTCAGGGGGAATGTCTCTGTAATTGCTATAAGTCACTCTGGATAAGAGCGTCTGCTAAATTACTAAATGTAAATGTAAAATGTAGTTAATTGGGGGTTGCCTTACAGGTCCAGAGATACTTTACTAATTTTAGTTTTTTAATTTTAGATACTTAATTAATCTTTAATTGTCTTTTTGTTCCTCTCTACGTTAGGAAACTAAGGCGAGGAGACAAGTTCACAGACACCAAGTTTTTGCGGTCCCCCATCTTCAAGCAGAAACCAAGGAATTCGATGAAAAGCAATCCGCCGGTGACAGGAAAATACAACGAATCGTTTGTGGGATGTCTGTAATGGCTTTGCGCTGTCGTTGCTGATCTTTAAAGGTTTTAATAATTTTTGTAATAAATTCATGTAAAGTTATGGATGGCAGCTGTATTTTTTCATTTATGCCATTTGTCTTTGAAAATGTGAAAAAATATGATTCTTACGCAGTTACCTCTGTTGTGGTTTTTCAGTCTTAGAGTCTTAGAGAGCTGATTGGCCAATCAACCCTCTCTCACTTCCTGTCCATCAGTGGGCCTTGTTCATGTGGTAAACTGCTGAACTGTGGAAAGCTTTTAACTACTGTAAATATGTACACCCTTTGTGCGTTAAACAGGCTGTCCTCTTGTACATTTTGTATTGTGTTATGATAATAAATTCACATTTGGTTGTGAGCCAGGGAGGATTGTGTAAATCATGTGACGATTAGAAAAAACTCACGATTCCCCTCTATTTTATTCGGTCTATAAAATAGGTTATTAATGTGTAATTAATACCAATAGTACAAAGGTCATGAAATAACTCTTTTAGACATATTACAAAATCCAGATCTTTTCCTAAAGTTTTAAAAGTACAAACATATTTTACAAAACAGCAAAACTACATAGTATTGCACAATCTTTCTTTATCTCCGAAGTACAAATGTATCAGTCTCCATCGGTTGGACAAAATAAGAATAAATTAAGACTTTCTTGAGCATTATTCCTTTAAATTACAGCACATAAATAAGAATAAACTCTACGGACTTAAATTAGCCATTAGTTGATAGTGTATATTTCTCTAAAACAGCACCTTGATAAGTTGCAAGATGCCTTCATTTGCTCATAATTGTTGTTGAATACTTGCTTGAAAAATAAATAAGTGCATTTTGATGGTCAGCTCACCCCCATCGGGGCTTTAGTCAAGACATAAAGCTGGGTAGCTTTGAGAAAATCAGCTTCCCATTCTTTGAATTCAGAAACAAACAAAAAATATAAATTGAAAATATACATTAAGTAATTAAAGAGCTTTAAAAAGAGTTAAAATTTGTACAAGTTTTAAAATAACATGTTTTTTTCCTTGTTTTGGCAGGATGAACTCTAGTTCAATAAACGTTGACCTTGTCGACAGGGTCGTGGTTCACACACGGTATCATGCGTGTACTAGCTGATGTGTCGAGTAAGACACCAACATAAACAGTCAAATTTAAGAACTACTGCAACACAAGTCTGAAAATATCGCGTTCTCTTCGTCTCTCGGTCCAGTTCTTCGCAGGCAAGACTTTTAAGAACTGCTCAGGTAGGGAACATGAGTGTATGGCATTGATGACCTCAGTCAACAGCGAGGCAGAGGGAGCAGGAGAGGCAAAGACTGAACCAAAACTTAAGGGCAGACAGATTGACAGCAGAGGAACAGGCGTAGCAGGGAAAACGCTGTGGTAAATCCCAACCTCTTCTTCCTGTATATATCTATTCTACTGAGAGAAAAAAAGGGGTCCACTCGAAAGAATTTCACAAGGAATCCTTCTTTTCCCGATCGGTCACCAAAAAACACGCTGGAAAAAGAAGGAAAAGCAATCTACTCTTCAGCCTTGTGCCTCCTCTCCTCGTCTCCCAGTTAATCCAGTCTTATTTCTCTATGAGGCCGGCCTCTTTGATCTTGGTGTAGAAGAACTTCTCCAGTAGGTTGGCACACTTGTAGTACTCACTCTCCGGCGGGTTATACTCGCGACAGTTGGTGAAGATGCGCTGCATGTCGGCCATGAAGAGCTTGCGCGTGGTGTAGTACCTGCTCTTCAAGCGCTCGGTCATGGTCTTCAGATCTGAAGGAAACCGTGAACACAACCTTCACTGGACCGCTCTTAAAACGTGTTTACCCAACAGCTGTGTGATAGTAAGCTAAAAGCTCAGAATGTGATACTTAAAAACCTGATTTATATCAGAGGTGCGCTGTTTTATTCGGTCCCCTGGAAAACAATGCCCTGTGCTCTATACCCCATTTACATTTATTTATTTAGCAGACGCGTTTATCCAGAGCGATTTACAAGAGAGCATCGGTCACTGAGCATAGCAACGTGCTAGACCCCAAAACATAGCGGGTTTCTAGATTATGAAACATACATCGTGAGAAACCAATAACTGCCAAGGGAAGAGCTATTAGAGCATTCAGCCGAAAAGATTTAAGATGGGCCCCTCCGATGGGGAGTAGTCTACTTGTAGGAAGCGAACGATAACTAATATCCTTACCCATGGGGAAGCGGATTACTTGGTAATAACCAGGAGCTTCAGTTTTTTTCACAGGCTCCATGAACGGCCAGGCGTTTGGGTGACTCTGAAACAAAGCAGTGAAATTAAAGAATTGTATATCATGTGTATGTGTGTGTGTGTGTGTGTGTGTGTGTTTGTGTATTACCTTGACGTGTTGCAGGATGGTCTTCAGGGTGCTGTACAGTTGGTCTGGGTCTTTAAGCTCCTTCCTGGGATCAAACAGGAAATAGGAAGTTTAACTAGCTTTGTTTCTAATTTTTAAGACTAAGCGTTCATCTCTTTACAACAATTGATTTGCAACTAAAAGAAAAGAAGCGACACTGACCCTTTTCCTGCAGGTTTCCAGCCAGTTTCACCTGCATATTGAAATGAGTTACGTTCAATCCTGCATGACACAGTCGCTGTATAGTTGCCCTTACAACATATTTACTAATAACAGTGAAGACTAAGAATGCATTTTTAATAGGAATCAAAAGACGTACGTATCCCAGGAATGCTCTCGATAGGAATCTGCCTGACTCCTTCCTTAAAACAGGAGAGGCCAGGGTAGACCTTTCTGATCTGAGCTTGTTTCCTCTCTATCAGCTTCTTAATGATCTGGAAGAGAAAGAACGAGAGAGAAAGAGTGAGAGAGAGAGCGAAAACGAGAGAGAGAGCGAGCGAGAGAGAGAACGAGAGCGAGAGAGAGAGCGAGAGCACATTTTCATTGCACAAACGTTCACATCCTCTCTCTTGTCCACACACACAACTACACACACACACACACATGCACACAGACAAACCTCCTTCTGTTTCTTGATGATGACAGAGAACTCTGTGTAGGGGATGCTTGGGTTCAGCTCACAGCCCATCAGAGTGGCCCCTTCATAGTCCTTAATGTAGCCCACATACTTGGCCTTTGGGACTTTGATATCCTTCGAGAACCCCTGCAGATAGACACGAATAAAGGGAGATACTTGTAACTGACATGAATCAAAGAATGTAGGCTATCATCCCTCGTCAGACATACTGTAATAGAATGGAAGTTATTTGTAGCCAATGATATACCGACCTGCTTCTTGAAGTAGCCAATGGCGTACTCGTCTGCATAAGTCAGGAAATTGAGGATTTCGTGCTTGATGTGGTATTCCTTCAGGTGATTCATCAAGTGAGTGCCATAGCCCTGGAACCACAAGCCACTGGGTTCAAAATTGAAAAACTGACCGATGACGACGAGAACATTTATAAATCCAGCCAATCAGAGCTCCGTTGCGACAGACTGACCAACGGTGAGAGGCAGGTGAACGTACCTTGACCTGTTCGTTGGAGGTGACAGCACAGAAGACGATCTCTGTAAAACCCTGCGACGGAAACATCCGGAAGCAGATCCCTCCGATGACTCGGCCATCTTTGATCAGCGATAACGTTTTGTGCTTCCTGTTAAGAAAGGAAGTCGAGAGGAAGGAAGACATTTCCAGAAACAAAATTGAGCTCTGAGCAGAACCTCTTAATGTAGGCTGAGTCATGTCACTAAGGCAATAACTGGTTTATTTACATTTACATTTATTCATTAATGCATGTGAACGTTAACATTACAAGAAACTATTAAGTAATAAGCACTAAACAGTCACAAACGACAAATCCCAGTTTAACCATATCATGATACACTTTTATAGGTAGTGAGGTCTGTTTTCAGACTAATGTAATAACAAGACTAACTAATACCAGGACTACCAACTCATAACTAACGGAGCGGGTAAGTGGTGTGCTTAAGGTACGTACGGGTCGAAGACCAGGCGTGTGATGTACTCCTTGGGCATGCGGGGCAGCTGGTGGGAGAAGACGTTCTGCAGGCCCACCAGCCACATCAGGATCCTCTTGTTGGGCTTCTGGTTGAGGGAGTTTCCGATGACGTGGAACTCGATGACGCCCCGCCGCTCCTCCAGGCGAGCGGCCTCGTCCCGGGCTGAGTGGGCCGACAGCAGGCTGGTCTGCAGGCCAGAACCACACGCATCTTCATCATCATCACGATCATCATCAGAGGGAGTCAGGTGGCTGAGCGTTGAAAGTGGCTAGTAATCAGAAGATCCCTGGTTCAAACCTTGGCTGTGCCAACATGACGTTGTGTCTTTGGGCAAAGACACTTCACCCTTAGCATCTGCTAAATGACTAAATGTAAATCATCATCACTTTGTCTACGCTGTGCTGTGTTACGCTGGTTAAAAATGTGTTGTTAAAAGTTTGCGTGTTCTAGGGCTGATGCTCGGCGATTGGCTACCTCTGGTACGGCACAAGGGTCGGTGATGGTTGCCATGACTTCGTTGATGAGTTCCATGGGGATGTCACCCACGATTCTGGGCCTCTTGCTGTCGTCGTGGGAGAGGGGCTCCGACGGCTTCCGCTTCTCACCCCCTACACACACACACACACACACACACACACGATTTTCTTATTTACATGTAGTCATTAAGCAGATGCTCTTATCCAGAAAGACTTACAGCAAGTACAGGGACAGTCCCCCTGAGGCAAGTAGGGTAAAGTGTCTTGCCCAAGGACACAACGTCATGTTGACACAGCCGGGGTTTTAACCAAAGACCTTCTGATTACTAACCCGATACCTTAACCGACTGCGCCACATGACTCCCACATGCCTGCTTATACCCATGCCATTTGTGTGGGATGCTTTCAAGTGTAAAGACCAAGGATGAGTCTATTACCTGGACTGGGCTCCAGGACAGAGGCTGTCTTCCTTGCAGGACTGACACTGCCACAGCTAGACGGGTCCACAGACACCGGGCTGGGGCTGTAGTACAGGGGCCTGGCCACCGGGGGCGCGCTGATCACTGTCAGGATGGAATCCCAACACAGGCATGAAGCTCTAGACTCCAATCCTGCTCTCGCATGACTGTGTGTGCGTACGTGTGTGTGTACCAACCAGTGTGGATGGGGATCTGTCCACCGGAGGAGCCAGCCGGGAAGTCCTCGCTCCAGATAGGAGAGCTGTGGCTGTACACCTCTTCTTCCAGCATCGACAGAAATCTGTTAAGAGGGAGGAGAGGGGTGGGGGGGGGGGGGGGGGGAGAGAGGAAGAGAAGGAAGGGAGGGGGAGGTAGGGAAGGAAGGAAGGAAGGGGAGGGAGAGAGGGAGGGAAGGCAGGGAGGGGAGGAGAGAAGGGGAGGGAGGGAATGAGGGAGGGATTCAACATGGTGTGTAAAGGTTAGTATGTCTGAGTGTTTGAGATTGAGAGGCTCCATTTGGGTGTGCTGTGTCCATTTGAATGTTTCAGAGAGATACACTCAAAGTTTGGACGTCTGAGCGTTCGAAAGAGAGACACACAGTTTGTACGTCCGAATGTTTGAGAGAGAGTGCGAAAGACGCCGTTTGTGCGTACTGAGCGTTTGACAGCGATCGAGAGAGATGCCGTTTGTCGGTTTGAGAGAGAGCGAGGGGAGGGAGACGCGCTCACTTGGGGAAGTGTGTGAGGATGAGGGTGCGTTTCTCCGGAGGCAGCTTGTCCTTCTCCTGCCTGGCCTGTTCCAGGAGCTGCTTCCTCATCACGGTGAAGACGGAGCGCAGCAGCGTCCTGCCGAAGATCTGCGTGGTCTCGTACCGCGGCAAACTGTCGCAGAACTGCGGTACGTTGCAGTAACACAGCCACCTGCAGAAACACACCGTGACCCAATGAAAACGCCTGTACTGAGACACGCCCACAACTTTCCTGTCATCATCCTCGCTCCGGGGGGCTGACCTGGTGTAGTTGCCCTTGTAGCCGGCCACGTCGTCGGCCGGCGCCCTCTGCCGTCGCTGGGAGGGCGTCTCCAGCTGCCAGTAGTTGATCTGGTTGAGGAACATCTTAGCCAGCTCCACGATGGTCTGACGCTCCTTAGACGGGAGATGGCTGAACTTGTACTGGACAAAGTTGTTCACACCCTGGGCGAGAGAGGGAGAGAGACAGAGAGAGAGAGAGAGAGAGAGAGAGAAAAAGAGAGAGAGAGAGGAGGGGGGTAGACAGAAAGAGAGAGAGAGGAGGGGGGTAGACAGAAAGAGAGAGAGATCAGATTACATAGAAACATAATACAACTAGGATCTGAACGGTATTTCTAATGCCATGCATCTACTGACCTGTTCGATGCTGGGTTTCTCAAAGGGAGGGCTCTCTCGTGCCTCCACCATGGGTTTGCCCATCTGCAGGATGCATTTCCTCAGCAGCTGCGGAGCACAGACCCCATCATCATCAGCATCATCATCCCTCCTTTCAAACCATACGTGCAGCCTACTCCCCTCAACGTAGAGATGCAGACATCAAGATAGAGATTTCTTTCAGATTTATAGGGGAGTCAGGTGGCCGAGTGGTGAGGGTGTCAGGTCCCTGGTTCGAACCCTGTCTATGCCAACATAATGTTGTGTCCTTGGGCAAGGAACTTCACCATACTTGCCTCAGGGGGAATGTCCCTGTACTTGCTGTAAGTCACTCTGGATAAGAGAGTCTGCTTAATGACTACATGTAAATAAGAAAATTGTGTGTGTATGTGTTTGTGTGGGTGCCAAATGACTAAATGTAAATTATTCCTTGAAAATGTAGCAGACATGTCAATGGTAGAGTTGTAATATTTGTATTTTACGGCTAATGCTCGCAGGCTCTTGTTTTAAAGGCATGGCTTCGCAGCGGTGAGTTGAGGCCTACTTTGAAGAGGGAGAAGTAGACTTGTTTGGTGTCTGCGTCCTCCTCCTTGTGGACGCAGGTGTAGAGGTACTCCACATCCAGCACTATGCCCAGGAGCCTGTTCATCTCCTCCTCTGACACATTCTCAAGGTGGGTCACATGGTCGCCTGAGAGAGAGAGAGAGAGACAGAGAGAGACAGAGACAGAGCGAGATAGAGCGAGACAGCGAGAGCATTTAAGACAAAGATCAAGAATGAGTCACTTTCCAGTACAATCTAATCCTTTTTTACCAAGACCTTCCACTTTGCTCCACCACCCCTCCCCCCCCCCTCACAAACACACCACTGTGCCCTCTCTGCCTACCCAGGGTGTGGGAGCAGCTGCGACAGGGCTCTTGCAGGTTGACAGTGTTGAGCTGTTGGTCCGTGCGAGGCGGTGTTGGAGGTGGGTTCTGGTTCTTCCAGCCATTACACTTACAGGCGCCCTCAGCCTGGTACACACAAACACCATGGATGTGTATTAGAAATATCGACAATTTCAGTCCATGCATGCTCACATGTTGTCTTTGTTTTGTTCGTGACAAGTGTTTTTTTATTATTATTATTACTATGATTTTACTTTGTCGTGACTACATAGTCTTTTTTGTTTTGGCTTTACAGCTGATCGACCAGACCTCGGGGAGGAGAGGGGAGGGAAGGAGGGAGGGAGGAGGGAGGAAGGAAGGCGGGACGAAATGACCCAAGACAACCTATGATAACCTCGCTGAGGACCAACCGTCGGCCTACAATAGTTATTTTTCCAGCCGGAGCTGCGCACATGAACATGCGCCGAAAAAAACAACCAACTCCGCCCCCTCGGCAGCTGTCACCCTGTCAAAACAAAGACACCTTCTCTCGCTGCGGACTATCGAAGCATCCAAGCACTAAATCCACATTACATTTCACCACAGTAGGGCCACAGACGGCTGGCCAAAACACACTGTCACTTTTCCCCGTGGAATGAATTATCCATCACACTCTCCTCTCCGGCCAATGCGCACGCAACTACCGAGCGTAAGATACTCCCCTCTGTGTAACCTGAAATTGTCAAAGCGCCAAGTTAATGTTTACGTTTACCTCGCCGTCCGTCCAGAAAACACAACTATGGCATTCTGTTGACAGCTGATGCCTCCGAATATCATTCGTAAACGTTACTTCATGTTTCTAGTCACAGCCTACCTTTATGGCTTTAGTATAACTAGTGCATATCGGCCAAATGAAAAATCTTAGTGCAGCAATGGCTTCCTTTGCTGCGCAAGCATTTTATATGAAAACATTTACAAGCCTCGGATGCATTAAGCTCCGAAAGACAAATATTGTCAAATCTGCACTAAATTCCCCAATTAAGCAGTCGGAGCATACTTTGCAGGACGAATACACTCCTAGTTTTTCCAGCTTCTTTGGACGCGGGGAGGAGCGGAGCTGCGCCTTCTTTACGGCGATACGTGCAGATCCTACAGCGGTGCCCGAGCTCTCCGTTCCTCCGGATCCTGGACCGGCCGGAGCCGAGCCGGCCGCACCTATGGCCGGGGAACCCTGTTGAATCCCCGCGCTCTCGGACATCCTTGATACCGAGCTCAAACGGGATCCCCGACCCAGGATTTGAACGTTAAGGTGTCCGGTTTTCTAATTCACAACCGGAGGATCAGACATGGCGCTCATCCCTCTTTTCAATTTGTCATTGTAGGTCCGGTTTCCTTCCACTAGGGGAACGGATAGGCCCAAATCCACTCAGATTCAGGGGAGAGGTCACAAAAAATAACCATAACCATTTGTAGGAATAATTTCAAGGTCAAATGAAATCAGGATTTTAGATTGTACTTCTTCAGCCTGTTAAATGTGCAACTATTGAATAAGAAACGCACGCTCAACATTTATCACAGGAATACATTGAACACCTCATTTTATTTTTATTTTATTAATCTATACTTTTTGTTTAAGGCTGGGGGAACCAATACGTTACCATGACAGTCGTGCCAAGGTTTCCCCCCTGAAAGAAACCACCTCTACCCATTGAGCCTCAAGATTTCCATCTCAGTCACAATACAACCTTAAAACAATATAAATGATCTATTTATTTGGTCATTACTTAGCAGGACTGTGAAATGCTTCCATTTCAACGTTTTACCCGCATTCAGATGTCCACAACAACAACAAAAAACATATACAATGTCCATCCCTATGTGTTAATTCATTTATTCATGATGATCTACGAGCTAGAACCCAGACAGTAGAACGGCCAGTCTTTGCTATCAAGGTTATTACATGATTCCTACAACGTTGTTACAATGTCACTGTGTCATAGAGGTTCGTTAAGACAATCGTTTTTCCAATCTACTGGTGACCTGGCTTCGATAGTCTACACACCCAGAGTGTCTGTACGTTGATGGACAGGAGTACTGGACAGGGAGATCTAGCCGCACAACCATTAAAGGAAATACAGGAAAATGAATGTTAAAAAATAGAAATCAAAATGTTCAAATGTTTTAGTTTTTTTTTTCTTTTCTTGAGAAAGAGTACAAGACAGACCACTAAAGAAAGCATTTTTGTTAATAACACTACATACATTTATAAAGACCACCACGGATTATAATTTAACCATTTTGTGAAAAAAGGAACATTCGGATCCAGACCAAAGATGTTTTTTTTTCGGGTAACTGTACAGTTGTTTTAATGATTATCTAGACAACTCCTTAGCAAGCATTAGTCCTGTCCATTGTAAATCGAAAAAAAGTAGGCTACATTGCAACACCCTATTTACAGTATATTATTTATATATATATATAATATTTATATCACACTGGCTGTAATTATGACAAGATAAATTCATGAGCGTCATTAGTGCAAGGCATGAGTAAGTCAGATCTGTCAGATTTGGAACAGATGTGGGTGAGGAGGGGGAAGGAACACAAGTGTGTGCATGTGTCAGGACATTGTGAAGAAAGCTTTATGCTGTGCTTGTGTTCTATTACAGGTCTGGAAGGAATTTTTTTAAAACCTCCAAAAAATGACTGTCTGGGTGTGTGTCGACCAACTACTACGAATGTGTCAAATCGCTTCCGTAAAAGAAAAAGGGGTGAAATAATATTCCGGACTGAAAAAGCCACTCATCACTCACTCCTCTCACCCCACCTGCCTTGGTGAAAGAATCAGCTGTGTTTCATTAAGCAGCCTAGTCTGACAGTCAACCTCAACCCAATAAAAACACACATACTTTTTTTTTGTATCAGCCAATAGGGACACAGAGAGGGGGACCCAACGCCCACCCCAGGACGGAAGCTGATGGTCGGGATGAGAAAGGGTCGCTGGGGGAGGGGGGGGGGGGGGGCATCCTAGACGACCCGAAGTCTTGCTTACAGAAGGAAGGGCTGGGGAGAGCTTACGTCAGGCTTTGCGTTGCAGACACTTTAAGTCACAGAGTAAATACTGTGAACAATTGCACAATGCCACCAGGTACAGCGAGAAGCACTCTATACTAGTGCGCCAATATGATCAGTGTGTGTGTGGGTGGAGGTGGGGGGTAAAAACAGCTGAGAAAGGGTAGAGCACAGGAGAAACTAGAGCGCTCAAGGATTATTGACAAACCATCTGAATATATTCTTTTGATGAGGAAGTGATCCAGCTTTGGCAAGCTTGGAGTCAAAAGATGGCCCTGAGCCCCTCTTCCTACATATTCTTCCCTTTCCAGGTATCCACTTGAATTTATTCTGTTATTCGTTTTTTTTTTTTTTAGGGGGGGAGACGGTACGCTCCTCTTTTCACCCCAGACTCCTGTGTCGCTTAGGAAACATTTTAACAGATTTTTTTCATCAGGCCTTGTAGTGATACATGCAACCACAATAACAAACAAACAAAAAGAGGGATTCTGAATTGGAAAAGCAGAAGAAAAGGTACTTCACCATCCCAGGAGACATAAGATTATTTGGAAGAGCCCTAGCCCTCAGTCCAGGCCGTTTCAACCATCTGAGGGTGGGGGGGGGGGGGCAAATACTCGAGTGGGAGAGGTAGGAGAGGTCTTCATTAGTAACAGTAAAACCAAAAGGGGGGCGGGGTTATGTTGAGAGACTGAAGCAGGCTTAAACAACTACAAGGAAGAGGAAGCTACGGGGGGGTAGGGGGGGGGGGGTTGATACAGGTTTGTTTTGCTTCTTAAATTGGGGGCTGCAGATCTGAGTTTTGGATGGGACATCGCATTAGATGCTGCAGTGGCAGTCGGGCCGTCAGTCGCATTAGTTAGGGAATAGGACAGGGGGTTGGGGCCACGCCTTAGTTACTGCAGCACGGAGCCTTGGTGGGCTGGGCTGTTTCCGTCAGGTCAACGCCCCGGCTCCGCCCACTACTGGCTCCAGGAGCCTGTGGCTCACTCTTGGGCAATCTTTTTGCTGATGAAGGGAAAGAACAGAAGAAGAACGTACATAACCATTTTAAGCATCTGTTTCAATTCAGAATCAAAATTCGTTTTTATTCGCCATGCAAGTTTCACAAACAAAATATTTACTGTAGCAGGACGGAGTAAACAAAGAACAGGTTTGGAACGTAAATAAAGATTACAAAGAATACATAGGCAATAGCTATACATGGATAGAGGTGTATAAAAAATATAAAGCGTATAAAAGGGTGTGAATGGATGTCTATTATGGGGGGTGGCGCAGGGGGGGAATGTACATAGGAGGCAATTGCTCAAAGCGATCAAAGATGTGCCAAAAACTCTGTTATCCACCTTCATCTTGTACAACCCTGACGGTTGAAACAATGGACCGGCACATGGTCTGAGGAACCTACCGATGGCCATGAAGATCTCGTTCACGTTCATCGACGTCTTGGCTGACGTCTCCATGAAGAGCAGGCTGTTGTCGTCTGCATACGACTGGGCATCCTGTGAAAAGACCAGGAGGCTCTATCACAGCTGGGGGGGGGGGGGGGGGGGGGTGGCCCTGGAACATTTCTACAGTGACACTAAGGATTCTGGGATAATCCTAACTCAACCCACCTGGAAGTCCACGGCTCTCTTATTGGCCAGATCCGCCTTGTTTCCTGAGAGAGCGATGACGATGTTGGGGCTGGCTTGTCTCTGAAGCTCCTTCACCCAGTTCTTGGCCCGTGCAAAAGACTCCTAGAAGGAAGAGAAGGGCTCCCGTTTAAATTACTTCCCATTGAGCACGAGAGATTATTCACATCATCATTCAATAAAAACCCAGAAATACTTTAATGCTAATTTTCATCCCTTCTGATGCCAGTTAACTCAGTGGTCCCCAACCCTGGTCCTCAAGGCCCCACTGTCCTGCATGTTTTAGATGTTTCCCTGCTCCAACACACCTGATTCTAATGAATGGGTCGTTATCTAGCTCTGAAGAATCCTGGTAAATTAAAATCAGGTGTGCTGGAGCAGAGAAACATCTAAAGCATGCAGGACAGTGGGACCTGAGAACCAGGGTTAGGGACCACTGAGTTAACTGATAGCTGAAGGTAGGTAAACTAATATGTTTTGAAAGCTGGCCAGGTAAACGTACCTCATTAGTGATGTCGTAGACCACGATGGCAGCCTGCGCTCCTCTGTAGTACATGGGCGCCAGGCTGTGGTAGCGTTCCTGTCCAGCCGTATCCCAGATCTCAAACTTGACTGTTGTGTCATCTAGACACACCGTCTGGGTGAGGAAGGCCGCTGGGGAGAGAAGGGACGAGGAGCCTGATTGGCACTCTAAAAACTTGGCAGTAATCTCACACATTCTCACATGGGTTTGAGAGCTGTTAGAGTAGGTCAGCCCAGTACAGTACCATGTTACCATCTGCGGCAAGGGAGTATTATAAATAATAAATAAATAGTCATTTAGCAGACAACTTTATCAGTACAGGGACATTCTCCCTGAGGTAGTAGGGTGAAGTGCCTTGCCCAAGGACACGACATCACACAGCCACAGCCGGGATTCGAACCCACAACCTTCCACTCATGAGGCCAACGCCTTAACCCGCTGAGCCATCTGACAGTATTAACCTCCAAAGATGGAGACAGGACTGGCTGATCATGAGACTCTGATCGGAGGGAAGCGGTACGGAGTGTGTGTGTGTGTGTGTGGAGATCACCTCCTATTGTGCTCTCCTGGAACTCATGGAACTGTCCCTTGACGAAGCGCAGGACCAAACTGGACTTTCCCACCGCCGACTCCCCCAGCAACACCAGCTTGAACTGGCAGATCTTGTTCCCAGCGTTGGGCCCATTGGGTCTCGTAGCTCCTCCCCGATTGGCCATGACCTAGTCCCCCGGTTTCCCACGCGTCCGACCACACTGTCAGGGCTTGAGCTGGAGGAACATAAAACCACGAGCATCGTCATGACGGCGGAATGTACAGAGACTTTGTTATGGTATTCTCGATCAAAGCTAAATCTGTCCGGCCAGACACATTTTTCAACAGGCTCGTCTGGTGAGCGAGACATACGATCCGTTCAGTGGATTCTTTCTGACATATCCATTGTTAGATGAAGACATAAACCGCCACAGCAACAACTGAGAACTTCCCAGACAAGTTACAAGTGGTCGAGTTGTCATAATAAACATGTCTGATGCCAGTCCAAACTGGCTAATCCGGCAACAGCTCGCCAGAATCTGAGATATGGATCTGTAATCCGGCCCGCCTGACATCACTGTCTCCTCTTTCAAATAGCTCACACGCTCCTGTTTGCCTTATCTGGAGAATATGGAAATATTTGACAATATCTACATGACAAACAGGTCCATCGAGACAGAAAGTAGCATATGTCTGTGCTGGCTTTCTACAATGAAAGAGGCAGTTGTGTTCCAAGGGAGATCTACATTTACATGTATTCATTTAGCAGACGCCTTCATCCAAAGCGATTTACAAGAGAGCCTTACAAAAGATCTAATCTGGTCTATGCCACTGTCCCATTTGTCTCTTTCACGATCACATACACATTCAGCCATATCATACTAACGCTTGCGACAGCATTACAGGTCTAGTATGCACAGTTTAACAGTCGAGATGGAGAGATAACATCATCGTAACGGTGTCCTGCAACACTAGATTGCGACACCGAAGCGAATCAAATAGCTTGTATGTTTAGAAACATCCAGCTTGTTGGGTGCTGTGGATGTGTGTATCAGTGTGGCATGCAGTCAGTTAGCTCGCCAAAGTAGAGTCACGTATGAGTGCTAAACAATGCCTTGGTACACGATATTACATTAGCAACTGGGGCAAGTTTGACAGTTAGCTGGGCTAGCCTAGCTAGTTTTGTTTACAAACAGGTTCAAGCACAATCGAGGGTCGAGAACACCAGCTGCTGGACGGCAAACTAACCTTAACAAGCTTGCTAGATAGCTAGATAATGATGACAATAAAAAACTAACACTAAAACAGTGTTGATACCACTGGAAATGTTGTCCAGTTAGCTAACTTCGTAGCATCCCGACGCTGTTGACAAGCAGTCGAGAGGCGTCGCAAATGATTGCTCAACATTTGGGACGAAAACTGCCAGCCAGCCAGCCAGCAGACAGCACAGTGAAAACATTGTTCAGAACATCAACAAGCCAGGAGCTGCCAGACAGCACAGCTCTCTCAATACGGGCTGCCATCAAAACGGGGGCCCAGGCCTAACAGTAGCTAAGCTAGCTGGATAGCAACATATGAGCTTTTCTCTGATGTCAACGTCGTTAGCATAGAGCTAGCTTTACCTAACCTAGCTAACTGACGAGCCCGAACCCGCAACTTGTCAGGTCAGTCCTCTTAACTATACCTGAGAGGGAGGAAACGTTTTGGAAAACGTAATATGGTCACAACAGTATTCACAACAATGACAACAACAAATAAATGAGGTAGCGCACTGCGGTTAACGTACTGGAACAACCTACGAGTTAATTTCAAACAACCCAGCTCGCGTCTCCTGCTTTCTTTCTTCTCGCAACTTCCCCCTTTGGAACCAAAACACAAACAAGCCTTTCCGCCACTCATGCCACGTCACTTCCGCCGCTCGTGCCACGTCACTAGCACTTTTTAATATTTTAATTATTAATACAATATTAATTATGAATGTCAGAATAAACATAACAAATCTGCAGACAGTAGTTACACATCAATTAATTAGAAATGTATACATGGGGAGTCACCAGCACTTCTGCTCCACTGGCGCTTCACATTTCTGGGGTATTTCGGTACGCGCGACATTAAACTTACATTTTTAATACTAGTAAGTCATTGCTCATGTATTCTGTGTATTCTGTTTCCCTTGAGCCTATCAGCTTTCTGAAACAGCCGCCGGGGAAGTAAAAGAGGAGTGCGTGTGTTCTTGTAGCACTCATGGCGAGTGGACAAGAAGACTATTTTATTTGTTTTTCAAATAGAAAAACGTATATCGATGGTGAACTAGGTTTTTGTTTATTATGCTACTCTGAGATGGTCTCGTCTGTGGACTTTATACAAAAAACTTAATGCAGAGTTTAATTTGCTTTAGCAACCATTATATCAGCCCCGACTTATCAATTACGGGATATGCTAAATCTGTATAACAAGACAGGGCCACCATCGTCAGTATTGCCAGTATTTCCACGGCAATACTACTTTTCTCATGTGACATGATGGGATTTTTAGTTCAGATAACTGTGTCGACAATAGTTTTTCATGCTGCCAGCTGCCCCCAAAACCCTTTTTAATAGGCTAAATAGCCCAAGTTCGTAGAACAAACGAACTTTCTTTTCTGCATTCGATCCTGGGTCCGCTACCTCGCGCATCTGCTCAGCAGCACAGAGCGGGAAACTTGAAGACCCAGACGTCACCGGCACAGTTAAGACGACGTGTTAATTACCTTTTTCAAACAGTATTGCAACTCCCAACTATACAGTATGTCTATATATAAATATCTATGTTCTTCTGGATTTCTAAACAAAGTCGCTTGAAATAATGTCAGTAAGCATAGTAGTCAGTATGCTGCTAGCTAATGTCACAGTAGCTAACTAAACTCATGTGACACTTCCTAGCATAATTGGAAATTAAGATAGTCCCTAAAATAGTCCTTAATTTCCTTCGGGATCTGAGGTAATAAAGTATCTGTTCTCTGGTTTTGACCAAAACAATGCCAGATGAAGTGTTGAATCGGTGTCAGTTGACGTTTTTTTCATCTAGGCAGGAGTAGTTGCCAGTGTAAACCATGGCAGATGCACCTTGCAGAGGTACACTGGTCATTTTTCAGAAGGTTAGTTTTGAGCAAAGATATATGGAAAGTGATGTTGAACACATTCTTCTTAACTATGTAGTTGATTAATTGAATTCATTTCATTATCAGTTCAATTTAACTAAAATCCACAAAGATGCAATTTGGTAGACAACATTTACATGTATTCATTTAGCAGACACTTTTATCCAAAGCGACTTACAAGAGAGCTTTACAAAAGAGCTTCGGTCCAAGGGAAGAGCTACAAGAACTTTTAACCAAACAAATTACAAGTTTTAAAGTGAGTCACCGACAGACAGTAGTCTACCTAAGGCAGGGGTCAGCAACCTATCACACAGAAAGAGCCATTTGAACCAGGTTTCCACGGAAAAGAAAACACTGGGAGCCGTAAATACTTTTTGACATCTAAAATGAAAAAAAAAACCTGCATTTGTTAAAAAGAAAAAATATATACATACACTTATTATTATTATTATTATTTATGCACGACTGTAAGCTGTTATCTGTGAGGCGTGAACGGTATTTGTTTTTAATGTAGTTCATGGTGGAAAATAGCTGCTCACATACATATGTGGATCCGAGGATCGACAGGACTCCAAAGGCATATTTTTTCATGTTCGTGTAGGTGTCGGGGATGGCATTTCATGTTTCAAACACGAGTTTGTCCGGTCTTGGAAGGTTCTAAATATCACTCCATTTGTGGCCTTCTGACAGGCAACATCTTCAAGGTCCTCTGTCAAGCGTTTGAATTTGGACACCCACATGTCTTTGTCAGCTATGTCAGCCAACTCCAGCTCCAGATCAGGTTGACTAACACCTGCAAATGCAGTCACATTTAGCAGGGATGGATCAGTGTTCAGGGGAGTGATGGGGAAGGACAATGTGTTTTTTTTTCCTTTCTGAACTCACAGAATCGTTTCCCAAACGATGCTTGCATTGTGGTGATTGCAGACTGCAAAAACAGTAGAACCTCCACTAACGAAAGACCCTGAATACGAAATTTCCAAGTTACGTTGCGTCTTTTCGTAGAAATATTGCTCTACACCAGGGGTCGGCAACCCGCGGCTCCGGAGCCGCATGCGGCTCTTTCATCCCTCTGATGCGGCTCCCTGTGGCTTTTGAAAATAATTAATGAGTATTGAATTCAAATGTATTTTAGTTTGTTCGTTTTTAAATGTAATTCTAAATTTGAAGATTATGGTAATCTTCTAATATCTAAATAAAACGTGTTAAAAAAATTATGTCGCTGTTACACTGTTACTATGCGTCACACCCGCCAGCGCGCGATTTCTTGAACTTTTCGAATCCCAGGTAGGACAACTATGGAGAGTTCTAAGAAGAGAAAAGTTTCTGAAGCAAACAGAACGTTCAATGGTACGTGGACAGATTCATTTGCTTTCACTGCTGACGAGACTGGTTTACCAGTATGCTTAATATGTAATGACAAACTAGGAAACAACAAAAAGTCAAATGTCGCAAGACATTTCCAGAATAAACACGCAGCCTTTGCTCAAAAATATCCGGATGGAGATGAGAGAAAAAAAGCCGCTTCGGAACTGATGCGGAAGGTTGCGGAAGGTTGATCTGAGTAAAAATCACTTCAAGCATTTTTGGTTTGCTGATGGTGGATAATTTAAGTTCAGCGTTTTTGTTTTCATAATTAAAAGAAGGACTCAAATATACATTGCGTATTTTACTTGAAAGTAACCTTCAACCCAACGTCAACGTCTTTTTTTTCGGAGCACAAAATGTGTGTAATTTTGTTTTCTCTGTAGTCGTTCATTGATTTTATAAATGCAACACACATTTGTTTATACATAGCATAAAGGCAAAAAAACAACGCTATATGCAGTGTTATTTCATTTTAAATGTCAAAAGGGTTTTGTGGCTCCCAGTGTTTTCTTTACTGTGGGAAATGGGTCCAAATGGCTCTTTGAGTGGTAAAGGTTGCCGACCCCTGCTCTACACCATTCCTGGATCAACTGTAGAAGTGGTTGTAGCCTTGCACACTCGCTAAAGACATGCCTCACGTCCTCCTCCTGACCACAAAAAAGGCATTCCCTCCCCACTGTAGGATCCAGGTGTGCCACGTGTCTGTTCGTAGCGATGGCCCCGTGAATAATTCTCCACTGCAGATCTGCTGAACGCTTCTCTGAGGGAGGCTTATACAGGGCGCGCCAACATGCTATCAGGGGGGAGTCGGTTCCTGGAACTATCCACTTGGAGGGCCTAACCTCCACCAGTGCCCTCTGATGCCGCACCTTTAGTGCAATCCCATAGAAGGCCTCCTTGTTCGAATTCCCTTAAAGAGGGGAAGTGAGATGGTGTGCCTCTCTGTAAATCTCTGGCTAAAACTGTCAGTTTGCGCTCAAAGGCTAACACCTCCTCCAGCATGTGAGGTGCTGTAGCTCCTCTCCCCTGAAGAGTTGTGTTCAGCGTGTTCAGGTTCGCTGTCATGTCCACCAGAAAGTGCGGCTTTTCCAGCCACTCTGGCTGTTCCAGCTCAGGAAAGGAGAGCCCTTTGCTGCTCATGAAAGTTTTCACCTCTCCCACACATGCAGCAAAACGTTTCAGCACCTCTCCTCTGGACAGCCACTGTTGTGCAGCAGCAGATCACAGTATTTGCTCTCCACCTCATCCAGTAACGCACGGAACTGGCGGTGATTTAAACCTTTTGCCATTATTTTATTGACGATCTGAATGACAACATTCATGACCTCTGTGCATTCTGGAGGGAAAGTTTGCGCGCACAATGCCTCTTGGTGCAGGATGCAGTGAAAGGTCAGCAGCTTTCTATCCAGTGACTTCTGCAGCAAGGCCACAAAGCCCCTGTGCGCTCCAGTCATACTCGGTACCCCATCGGTAGCCACTGACACTAGGTGGGTTGTTTTTATTTATTTGGCTCGTAAACATTCAAGCACAGCCTCGCAGACGTCCTCCCCTCGTGTCTGGCATTTTAGTGGTATCAGCTCAACCATTTCTTCCTGTGGTCCAGCAGAGTTCACCGACAGAACAGCGCTATATGTTCAATATCACTTCTGTCTTTGGACTCATCACAGGCGATTGAGTACGCTGCAGCTGAATTGATGTCTTTAATTCGTTGTTTGTGATATTTTCTGCCATTTTTATGGTTCTGTCTTTGACAGTCTTCGCTCTTCGTCTTTCACAGATTTTCTGCACAATTTCATGCTTGTTTTTAAAGTCCGTGAATAGGTGTTCTGAAATATTAAGGAAGGATTCTTTCACATATTCTCCATCTGTGAACGGTTTTCCATGCTTGGCTATTTCCTGAGCGGCCATAAAACTTGCATATGTAATTTGCAGACTTCACCCACTTCTTGAATTGATTTTTCGTCATATCAGCCTTTCGCATCAGTTCCTGAACAGCTTTTTTTCTCTCTTCTCCCTCAGGATATATTTCAGGAAAGACAAAGGCTCTGTGTGTCTGAAACAGCTGAAACACAGGCCGACTGCTCAGATCACATTTTGCGCTTGGACATTTAGATGAGCTTTCAGATGAACAGGGAAGTAAAGAATCAAGTTGGGTCTATGGCTATCATGGCAAACTGTTTCCATGTCAAGTGTCATGAGTGTATTGTGCAATATTCTAGAATCTGTGTTTTTGTGTAACCCACTTTGTGACCATGTGGTCTAAGTGGGCTTTGTGATTCTAACAGCTGCAATACCTGGGTATGCTCAGTCCTTCCCGCTGGGCATGTGCCTTGCACATGCTCAGTCCTTCCACCTGGGCAGGTGTCCTGCACATGCTCAGTCCTTCCACCTGGGCAGGTGTCCTGCACATGCTCAGTCCTTCCACCTGGGCAGGTGTCCTGCACATGCTCAGTCCTTCCACCTGGGCAGGTGTCCTGCACTGCTCAGTCCTTCCACCTGGGCAGGTGTCCCACCTCTGAACTCAAAACACACTTTGACGAGGTCATTTTTAAACTAATTTAAATTGTGGACCGTGTGGTCTATGTGAAGATCTATGCAGTTGTGTGTATTTGAATGTTGCACAGATCAGTGCACCTTAATGTTACGCAGGAGGCTGATGTTGAGTAAATGACACTGTACTGTAGACCTTGGGCAGTGGTATGAGAGTTTGAGAAAGGAACACGCAACCAAGCCACTAACTCCTTACTGCAAGATGGACTGTCCAAGTCCACAATGCAGAGCTGCTGTGAGTTCAACCTCAGCATTGGCTATGTGTGAATACACATCCATTCACACTCCATTAGAGTGATGAAGAAATAACTAATTCTGTCACACAGGTCAAATGGCCAGATTAACTCAATAGAGGGTGTGGCCAAGATCATAGAGGGTGTGGCCAAGATCAAAGCTGGTCCAGTTTGCGTCTCCCGACAGTCAACAAGTAAAGCGTGCAGCATCACAAGGAAAAATGGGGACAAACGCAGTTTTGAGAAAAAGACTGCGTATTTAAATTTTTAGTTTTTCATACACGCGTTTACATACACAACCGAATGTGAAAAAAACACTGCTCCCCTTGAATTACAATGCTAAATGTATTTATGTCTCTTTCTTTATATGACGTCGCTGTTGACGGGGTGGACCATATTGTGTGTGAACACCCTCCTCACCCCCATACCAGCATTTGAAGCGCAGGCGGAAGGTGCCCATGCCTTTGACCACCTTGTCTGCCTGCCGACGCCACCAGTCTACTATACCTGAATAGTGATGAGATGCTGTTCACTGCAAAATATCAAATCTTCGATGATCATCGATTTCTACGAATAAAACAGAAACAGACATCGGACCCTTTTTTGTAATAACAAAGTAGAAAACCACAAGCAGGACGATGCCAGCGCAAGACAGTTCTTCCAGGAAGTCTTTAGCAACATTTAGCATTACCTCGCTGTTGTTGTTTTCAGTTTGGCCTTTCAGGGTTCTCTTGCTTCTGCAAAAACTGAAAAAGATTAGAGATGATAATGCTGTTGTTTTATTTAACTCCAAGTGCAGTGGAGTTATAAATCTGTGAGAGTTTTGGTGTAGATTGTCGTCCGTAGAGGCAAAAGCATGTCTTGTGTGCTCCTGAACTTTCCACCCACCCACCATCTTTTTGATCCAGTTCTCCTGGATGCTGATGGTGTTTCCCATCTCTGCACAGGCTCGATGGACATCTTCCAGCTCATCCACCAGCCTCCTTGAACCATTCAATGTCTGCCTGAGACTGTAAAAGTTAAAACACAAAAATGTGATGAATATTTACATTTAGTCATATAGCAGACGCTCTTATTCAGAGCGACTTCCCCCGAGGCAAGGAGGGTTAAGTGCCATGCCCAAGAAAACAAATCATGTTGACAGGGCCAGGATTCAAACTTGCAAACTTGTGTGTTACAGTACTTTCCCTTTTTATCTTGCAGCTGAGGGCCATGTTCTTAGCTTGGCGAGCTGAGTTCGGCAGCCTTAAATGCATCCTTAATTTCAGCATATTCACGTCGTTCTGAGTGTAGATTAACTCAGAGATCGTATCCTCGGAATCAGAATAACCCTCATCCTGCTGTGGAAAGGATGTCGAGGTCGTTCGAGGGAATTTAATGATGCAGGGATTGTCGGATATTTGTTTTGTTTCAAATCTTTACCAGCAGAGGGAGCCCTAGCTCTACATAACCTCCGCTGACTGACTACAGTATTACTCGACTGTTCTGAATGCAACTCATCCTCTGACCTCTTATTTATCATAATGTTATTAATATTCTATTGTTTTCATGTTGGTGGCCTTCCTACTAAAAACATATTTTCCTGAGGTTAATTGATGTTGAATTCTTAAGTCTTCTGAAGCTGTATGAGTGAGATATGAGGAGTCACTTGGGTGACAACTGGTTGCCTCAGTCCATATAAGATTATGCTCATTGATGGTAAGTATTTACCTTAAGTCACAAATCTCTGCTCAGAGACCTTTACAGTTCTATGAAACATTTTCTTTTTGTTTGTAATTGGTATTTTTTCTACGTTCATCAATTTCATCAATATATTTGATGGTCCGTTCTACCTTCATTAGGTTATAAAGTCACATAGCAATATGTATTATATGCATCACAAAATGCAGCTCACTGTTGGAGCGTTGATGATGAATGAAGTACAGACATATTTTAAAGAACCCTTTCTTTGCAGGCAGCACTGGATCCTGTTGACCTCCAGTCCTTTGGCATTGTGTCTTTTCTCATCTTACAGTGCACTTAGCCCAGTCAAGTATGTCACTGTAAAGTGTCTTACAGGACAGTCCATGGAACTAGAGTGTCTGATCCCTCAGGACCCAAGGGAACTGAATGAGAGGGTGGCTTATAAACAGCATAAAAATGATTAATGCGCCTGAGGTTAAGTAACCACTCTTGTGTAAAGACAAAGTAGAATCTACACATCCATTCAGGTCATTCGAAGCGAATCACTTAAGTGACGATTTGTAAAGGTTAAAGGACGGTTCGTCTTCATGCAGCCTCACTCCTCCGACTCTGAGGTTTGAAGCAAATATGCTGATATTGCGACAGGAAACATTTAATGTCTTCGGTGGTCTGATGGATGGTCGGAGAAAAGGTCAACGAATAAAAAACATTCTGCCTTTATCTACAGTAGACATTCCAACAAACGACATTAGGCAGTTGGATATTATGGAGCGAGGTTGGCCATTTCGTTAGAAATTGGACATTGATTTGAGGAGAACTGTCTACGTTGACAGTTTCCAAGAAAAAAAAGACGGGAAAAAAACCAGTGCACAGATCAATATTGTGTCAATGAGATTGTGTTTTTTTTTCTGGAACCGTTTCATTTCCGCAGTAAGACGTCATGAAAGACCTGCGAGAACTGGAGGAGGTCAGACACATCCATAAAGGTTGTAGTTTGATCGGCATGTCACCGTGACAGATGTTAAAGGCCATTAAGTCCTTAAATGGCCTGTGAGCTTCACGATACCATGAAATCCAGCCGATATAACATAACATGTTCAAATGAACAAACCAGTGCAATTGGTACCTGCGGCCGTGACACACACGTATCCACACTCACACTGACGCACACTCACACAGACACACACACTCACACACACTCACAGATACACACCTTGCAGACTGCTATATTTTACTTCCAAGGTGATGCTTATGGATGTCAAGTTTCCAGCTGAGGCCGCCCTTGGGAACTGACGTCTGGATATTTGTCAACTGTTGGTGGGAAATGCAATATTCATGCGATGTCTGACATGCTAATGCATTTTTCCATTGGAAGAGGCCACAGAGCAGCATGCTGACATCACCCATGACTTCTCAAGCCAAAGTGCTTACTAAATCTACTTACTAATGTCATATTAAAGACCAACACCCTCTCAAGAGGCAGTAGAAGGAAACTATGACGTAAATGACTACCTATACAGCACCGATACATCAGCTAGATTGGTAATGTATTTATTTTTTCTCATCTATTGTATTGCACTAACCTGTACGTAACTGCTCATTTAACCAATCGGCATTTAACTAATCTGTACATAACTTACCTGTATATAACTGCTTCTCTTGCACTTCTGATTGGATGCTAAATTGGATTTTGTATCCTTGTATTCATACATGTTTAATGACAATAATGTTGAATCTTATATAATCTTAACCACAGTCCATTGTCTGATAATGGGCTTGTTTTCACTGTGCTGTTGTTTGAAAGAGTCCCAAAAACAAAACAAAAAAAACATAGTCACCAGGAGATAGCTGTGCATACAGCTAGTGAACCTGTTTATAACACATTGTATAAGGTCTGTGTTCTAAGTCTATCTTGTGCCTAGCATAGCTCCACAGTAAACTCTGCTCCATTCCTCTCTGGAAGGATTCAATGTTCTGCTTCCTCTTCCTCATTCCTCTTTATCTTTTCCTCTTTTTCCCTCGCCTTGCTAACGCCCCCCCCCCTTTCTCTCTCTCTCTCCCTTCTTGGCCCCTCCCAGCAGGTTCTTCTTGCTGTGTTGGAATTCTAGCAGGCCATTAAGCCAGGGTCCCCTCCTCAACGCTGTCTCAGCCTGCCGGGAGATACGTCAAAGACACACTGGATGAAACGGAGAGGCACAACTCGTCACTCTCTCCTCCCGTCTCACTCCTCCGTACCTCTTCCTTGACTTTCTCTCCGTTCAGCTCTCCAGATCTCTTTTTCGGGCAGGGTGTCTATCCTCAACTGCATCTGTCCTTTAGGGAGATTCTAGTGAGAATCTTACTAGAACCAGAGCCTTACTGGAACTTACTAACTAGAACCAGGTTGAAATTCTAATTTAAGATGTTACAAGAGTCTAGTCTATTAGATAGGTCAGAGGTGGCTAATCCTGGTCCTCGAGAGCCACAGTCCTGAAGGTTTTAGATGTTTTCCTGCTCCAGCACACCTGATTCTAATGTAGAGTCATTATCAAGCTTCCTCAGAGCTTGATGATGACCCAGTCATCAGAATCAGGTGTGCTGAGGAGAAACATCTAAAACTTTCAGGACTGTGGCTCTCGAGGACCAGGATTGGTCACCCCTGCGATAGGAGATGGTTCTCTGTGGTTAATATACTGTGGTTGTTCACTCCAAGACCCAGTATGGTTGCTGTGCAACTTGGCAGCAAAGTTGACATCCAGGAGTCAAGCTTCACATTTAGTGGAGACGAAGGGCGTTTGAATTTGAAATGACCTAGTGTCTGCAATTAAGGAAGGTGGTAAAATGCTTTCAGAATGTCTCCTTTTTGTTGACAAAACTCTTTAGCATAGATAAGAGGAGCACTTAAATCCCGAAGCTTACCTATGAACTCTTTACGTGCCTGGTTATCGGTGCTAGTGTAGCCTAGCGAGAGGGGTATACATTTGAGGCTTATAGAAAGATTCTCTGAGAAGCAAATTCCAGCAGTATGAGGTTAGGGAGAAGGCCAGGTTTCTCAAAGCTCAACACAGTTGATACGGTGGTAAAAACGCCAACATTCAAACTGAGATCGAAACGCATTATGTCTTCTGAGCCTGTAAGCTAAGAGCTTATTTTATTATATATTTTTTCTCGACTTTTAAAGTTGCTGAAATGTTTTTCAGTCGTGCCTGTACAGTTGGAGATGCGCCGCCGGGTCTGCATGCATCAAAGAATAGTCGCGACCTTGCGTTATGCCTCGTGGGCAGATTTTCCTCCGGCGCAGCGCGCGAGCCAATTTACCTTCCCAGTGCCGCGGTTGCGTGTGTGATTGACGATCCAAGCGGTGGCGTCGTCGCTTTTTAACAAGCGTGTGAGACGTGCACAAGTCAATTTCAGCATTCGGAGATTTCACTTATCTGCACCCTCACAGTGTGCTGTTACATAATCGGAAGACTGGCGATGGATAGACGTGGAGATCCTTTCACTTCATCACCTTATACAGGCTCCAGGACAAGCCAAAACTGATTCCCAAGGCCAAGCAAAATGTTCAGCCAGGCTGAATAAACTGCACCGTATGTAATGTATTATGCTTCCAAGAGCCAAAAGTGTTGAATAAAAAGTTTGACAGATTCTATTTTCTTATCAGATGCATATATGAATACACTGCCTTCTAGCCTACGCTGGTCAATGGGGGAAGCCTTTCTCAGCATACACAGCAAACTCAGGGGCGCTACAACGGTGAAGAGGCTGGTCTCATACGGCTCCCACTCTTGAAAACAGAAGACAAGTCCCTGATAAGTGAGCTACAAAAGAGGCAATTCAGAAGCCACCATGGCGTCCGAGCGAGGCTCGCATCATCCGGAGTAGAGGCTACCATTAATCTCCCGCTCCGGCATGAGCATTGTTCTCTCCTTTCTCCCGCCGAGTGTGGCGGACGCTCAGGGGAACAGCGCTCTAAGGCTCATCCATCAAAGCCGCGCTCGTCCCGCAAGCCTTCCCTCTCCTGTTAAACCCCCGAGCCTTCGCCGCCGCCTCGTCTCCACGAGCAGAACGCAGGGGGTGCAAAGACTACATGCACGGAGCTTTTTAACAGCCCTATAGCCGCCCTCCTGTACGCACCCGTGACGGGTGCCATCTGGTAGTTGCTGTTGCGAGCAAACCTCCCTCCTCTGATCTCTAAGGATGCTCTAGGTCTGCTAGAGCAGTGGTCCCCAACCCTGGTCCTCAAGGCCCCACTGTCCTGCATGTTTTAGATGTTTCCCTGCGCCAACACACCTGATTCTAATCAACAGGTCGTTATCCAGCTCTGAAGAATCCTGGTAACAAACATGCACTAGAATCAGGTGTGCTGGAAGAGGGGAAACATCTAAAACATGTAGGAGAGTGGGCCCTGAGGACCAGGGTTGGGGACCACTGTGCTAGAAGTTGCAGCCATTACCCTCCTTATTAGAGCGTCCGTTTCTCATGCCGGGGACCTGGGTTCGAGGCCCGCGCAGTGCAGTGCTGAGCGAGCAGGCCTGGGTGGAGGGGTTACACCAATTTAAGAACTATGTATAGTTCATCTAACATGTACAATGACTGATTCATCTGGCTGTAAATGACAGAATCTGTAAACATATATGTACCAGATCTACATTACTGTGGGATCTATTATAGAATACTTATAATGAACCAACCAAAACACAGCATGCACCACACATCTGTTTTATTAACTGAAAATTGATGACTGGGAGGGAGAAAGTTGTGTTGCAAAGAGGGTGTTTTTGTGCTGAAATCTGGGGCAAAGAGCGAGAGGAAGAGCAGCTCTTTTCACAGGGACAAAGTGACTATTTGTATGGAAGAAAATGTGTGAATAGAAAGAATGTTTCTTCATGTGTGTGTGTGTGTGCGTGCGTGCGTGCATGCGTGTGTATACTTGTGTATGAGTGTGGTTCGTGCAGCGATGGGCTATAACCTAGAGTGAACACCAATTGCTTGGCTTATAGCACATCATGAAGAAGAACACAAACGCACACACACAGCTGTACAAACACACACACAGAGTGATACACAAAAGTGGGAATAACCGATCGGAATATGACAACATGGATATATGGAGACACGAGTTTAGGTAATGCAATCGGATGTCAAACGATAACGAAGCGTTATCGTTTGTCGCTATCGTGCCAGACCAGAACATTTGGGGGAGAAGTGCTGTTGACACAATTAATGACTCTCAACCGCCTCCCTTTGCAGAAGCACCCCTCTCTCCTCCACACTCTCTCCCCATCCCTTCCTCCGTCTCTCTCATCATGTCTGCCAAAGCATTTGTCAAAGGCCCCCTCCCCCGCCCCCTCCCCCGCCCCCCCCCCCTCCTTCTAATGACAAAAGAGGTGGGAAGTGGTGAATAAAATATGAGGCAGGTGGAGAAAATAGTGCATAAACAGAGGATGGAATTGTCTGTCCGCCATTAAATATGGATGGGACTCTGAAACTCAAGCCAAACAACAAGTTCCACACAGATGTGGAGAAGCTAAACACACATATCGCCATCCAAACAACCACCCCCCTGCACACACCCCCCCCCCCCCCCCCCCGTTAAACACACACCATCGCTCCCCTTCACACTCTCTCGGCGCAACATCTTCGCGGCCTCCACCCCCCACTCCCGCCTTCCTGAGGGTGCGCCCGTCACGAGCCGTCATTTTAAACCAATATTAACACTTACGCACACTTCCGTGCTGTGCTCGTACACTGAGCTCCTCTCCATCAGTCCCCCGTGCCCTCTCTGGGACAGCGTGGAGCCGGCTGGAGGCAGCGGGACCCCTGGACAGGTGTGTCAACGCAGCCTAACCTGGGCACGCAGCCCATTTGGCCCCGCCCACCACCGTCACCGCACGGAGGGTGATGACAACTGCCTTTCGCCTCTGGTCAACCGTTACCGAGTCGACAAACACACTCATCCACACACCGCTGTGACTGTGCCACACAGCAGAGGCAGACCGTGTGCTTGCGTGACAGAGAATGTGTTTGTCATCGTAGTGTCCTTCGTGTCTGCTTGGCACACCCTGACTGAAGCATTTGTGTACAGGTGATGTTTGTGTGTGCGTGTGAGAGGGAGACAGAGAGAGACAGAGAGACAAAGAGAGAGAGAGAGAGACAAAGAGAGAGAGAGGGAAAGAGAGAACGAGAAAAAGAGAGAGAGAGGGAGAGAGAAAAAAGCAGGTGATTATTCCTTAGATGAGAAAGCGAAAACTGGAAAACAAGACACACCTAACAGTGGCGAATCTGGGGGGGGGGGGTCTGCAAGTTAGGAGGGGCACAAAATCCAAAATTTTTTATAGTAATAATAAAATACAAATAATAAAAAACATCTGAAATAAATGCATCCATATGAAAAACTATGCGTTTTACTATGAGTTTTGCTTGTTCTAATTCTTCTTGGGGGAGGTGGGCGGGGCGCACAACAGTAATCCGCCCCCGGGGCGCCTGATACCCTAGATCCGCCACTGACACCCATATGAAAGACAAGTTAGCATAGGTAATACCAACGTGACGTCTCCCAACATGTAGATACAGCAGATCAAGACCATGTTCAACCGGTATCACTCAAGGGAGGTGGGGATTTTCCACCCGAAGGGTTAAGAATCGTAAGGTCCAATGTGCATACTGCATTAGGTACTTGGACCAATTTAGACACAACGTCTCCCTCCCGGTCGCTCGAGGCCCGCTGCGCTCCGTGGCTCTCTCCACGCTCAACTCCCCCCGACCCCCCCCCCCCCCCTCCCCCCGATCATCTCCTTCACTCTGCCGAGACGCTGCGATCATCGCCTAATGAGGCGAACATGACAGGTCTGGCTTGACCTTATTAAACTGCGGAGCATCTATTGTTGCCTGATAAGTCGCTGATCAAACTGACCGTGGTGGATGTCTTGCGGAGGCTCCGGGGTGGGTCCGTGTTGTGTTGTGACAGGCCGTGCCACCGTCGGGCTTCCGAGACGTCGAAGCGAGAATATCGAGTGACACGTCCGGTGCTGTTCCTGCTGTCTTTGCGGAAGGCGAAACGTTATCTTTTCTAACCGTTCGCTCTTCGTGAAAGACGAATTCACCTCCCAGCACACACAAAAGACCAACAAAAGAGTCGTATTTGTTGTTTAATAGCATAACATGTTTTGTCTAATAAATATTCAAATGAAAAGGTATTTTGGATTGCAGTACATTCCGTATGCAGAGACGCCAAGAGGCAATCCTACATTCTAGAACCATGATGACAGGGGGGAAACCTGGTATATGCATACGTTCATTGTTGCTATATCCGGTGGAACCATTTGTAAAACCCTATAAAGGCATATCTGTACAGTACGCTATCCGCAGTATTCTCTAGGGTTCCAGAAAGGCTTCCATGTGATGGTTCTACAGCATGTAACATTTTTATTTTTATTTTTTCCCCGCATGTGGTAACACACAACATCATATCATGACTCAGCCTTCCCCGAGACCTTACCCCCAACCCCTTCAGCTCACAAGGTAGAAAAATACATCTTTAGTGTCTATACATTCATAGAAATATAACAAAAAATATTTCTCTTGTGCTTTGAAACTGTTGAAATATTGCCTTTCAATTGATTTGTCAGGGACACGGATCTCCATGTCAGTAAGTGGGGGGAGATTCTAAGATATGGATGGAAATTCATCACCTAGTTATGTATTAATAGTTGCCTTTAGGCCATATCCCAACAGGGGTATCTTTTCCTGGCTAAGTCTAAAAATTACTCAGTCTTATAAACAGACCTGGAGCCTATAAATATGCGTAGATAAATGCCATGTTCACTTATTAAAGAATTCAGTTTCCTTTAAATAGATAATTGGCAAGCTGGATTTCCATAGAGTGACATGCAGCGTGTTAATGTGTGTCTACAGGCACTACTGAATGGGCTTGGAGAGGCATGCAAACAGGGGAGACTGAGCGAGAGGAAGAGAGTAGGAAGGAGAGCGGGAGTCCCTTCGCTGTGCACAGTGTGACAGCAGACAGCCGGGGCTGTCGCCCCCGGCGATACATGCCCCTCTCTCCCCTCCACCTCCCCCCTTTCCTCCCCCCCCCCCCCTCCCCCCAGGGGACCGGCGCTAAAGAGCAGACTCCAACAATTTACCCTTCTCTCTCTCTCACACACCACGACGCGCTTCTCCTTCAGATTCAGCGAAAACCAGCCAGCCAACTTCCTGTGCACCAGCCAGTCAGCCCTCCGTCCTCCAGCCAGCCCCCCCACCCACCAGCCAGTCAGCCCTCCGTCCTCCAGCCAGCCTCCCCACCCACCAGCCAGTCAGCCAGTCAGCCCTCCGTGCTTCAGCCAGCCTCCCCACCCACCAGCCAGTCAGCCCTCCGTCCCCCAGCCAGCCTCCCCACCCACCAGCCAGTCAGCCCTCCGTCCCCCAGCCAGCCTCCCCATCCACCAGCCAGTCAGCCCTCCGTCCCCCAGCCAGCTTCTTCACCCACCAGCCAGACTGCCAAATCCAAATCCAGTGGACCAGACACTGGCAACACAATCAGGATGGGGGGGTTGGGGTGGGGGGGGGGGGTGAAGTGGGTTAAGAACTGGAAGCCTTCCCGTCTACGCCCCCCTCCCCCCCCCCCTCGAGTTCTCCACCTCCACCCCCCCCCCCCCCCCCAATACTCTGTCATCCGACCCAGCCGACCTGAAACGAGCCGCGGGCGGGGAGCGAGAAAAGGATCCCCTCCACCAACTCCTCCATCCTTTTCTCCTCCAGCCCGGCTCCCGCTCTCCTTTAATCCCGCTTGTCCTCAATAACGTCTGCTGCTCTCACACGGGCCTGGGGGGAGGAGGAGGCAGTGTGTGCGGGGTGGTGGTGGGTGGGTGGGCGGGCGGGTCTCCTACCCAGAGGAGAACACCAGCTGTAGCCACCATCATTCTGCCACCCATCGTGCACCTACAGTAAAACCCCCCCCCCGATACGTCCTAAAATCTCTACGAATGTGAATCTAACGCGACGACATCGCCTAACTAGCTGCAGCATCTTTACTTCCCCCATGCTATTTTATATTGTTTTATAGATATATGTATATAAAAAAAACGTGCCTTAGAAACCAAATGAAATGAGAAGTTGCTATAGAGGATCTCTGTGCGTTCCTGTCACAGTTACACTGCTGAAACTGGGACCTGGTTATCAGTCCGGTCTGTAGCGGTCTACAGACACCTCAACCAGGCCACCAGTTAGTCCGTGTGAGTCCACAATCCGTTCCACGACAGTCTGCTACAAATCCCTGGACAGGTAGCTCCCCCCTGGTCGAGGCAGACTCCCAGAGCTGTGGAGGTGGGCCGAAACGCCCCCACGTGTCCTTCCCTGCGGAGGCGGAGGAGGGGTCTCCAGACTGTGCGCCCGTGACCTGCTGCTAGCGTCCCCCGTCCTGTGGATGCGGGTCCCAGGCAAGGTGAGGGGAGAGGGGGGCAGCAGGGGCTCTGCGGAGAGGTCTGTGAGGGAGGACAGGGTAGGTTGGAGGGGGCTGCGTGGGAAGAAAGGGGGTGAGAGGGTCCCCGTGGCCGGGCTTGGACAGGGGTACCTCGGTTGGATGTCCAGCGGTCTCGGCTGGGCGACTGAGGCAGTGTTCGCATGCTGTGTCCCAGAATGCCGCTGGGCGAGCGCGACAGGAGAGGCGGTGCTGAGGGCCGTGCTCGTCCAGAGGGGCACAGTCTGAGAGGGGGAGGGGGTCGAATGAGGGAGGGTGGGGCGGGGCAGATAGGCGGGGTGTCTGGGGGAGAAGTAGGCGGGGCAGACGGAAGGGGGAGGGGGCGTTGAGAGGAGGGACTCCATCAGGTGGGCCATGCTTTTCATCAAGCGGCCCAGGTCTGCTACCTCCTTCCCCAGAGAGGTTACCTGAGGACAACACACAAACACGCACATTCACATTTGGTCATTCAGCAGACGCTCTTATCCAGAGTGACTTACAAGCAAGTACAGGGACATTCCCCCCTGAGGCAAGTAGGGTGAAGTGCCTTGCCCAAACACACGTCATGTTGACACAGCCGGGTTTCGAACCGGGTACTTTCTGATTCCTAGCCCTACTCCCTAACCGACTGCGTCGCATGATTCCCCAATTACGACTTGAGCAATATCAGCACAACCTGCGGTCAACGGTACTCTGTTCTGATTGGTGGAAAGCCCTGCGAGGTGGCTGTTGGTACAGTAGTATTCCGCTGGTGTTTTCCAGAGAGGCCAGGGCTAAGGCACTCTGCCAACACGCCAGCTGCTCGTCACTCCAAGCGTACGAGACGATCCATGCACGCCACGCACATCAACGCGAGCGGACGCGCGCATCAACGTGCCGCTGCTAGCCATTGGGGCGCCCTAACGCACAACCCATCCCCGCCCCCACCACCCCTCCCCCAACACGAGGATTTGGAGTTTCATTGAAAACATACCGGCACCCCCCCCCCCCCCCCACCCCCTTTGGGGCACCAAAGCAGGGTTAGGGTCACAAAGAATGATCAGGAAATCAATCATGAAGGTTTCGGGAAAAAACGAAACCGTAATGAGGAGACCACAAACGTTTGCGTAGGGCCACGCTACGCTGGGCAGTCAGGCTGACGTAACCCAGTCAGCAGGCTTTCCGAGGAGATTCAGTCAGGCGCACGCTGTCGAGACCTCCGATGACAGTAACAGCCTGAGCTGCACACACTCACGCACCCTCCACAGACACAGCGTCTCTCTCTCTCCCCCGCTGTCCCTCCTTCTCCATCTATGCCTCACTTATCCCTCCCCCCCTCTCCGAACTTGACACATCTCCTGAGACGCGGATGAGGCTCGCGACATAAACTCCGGACCCTGGTAAAAAATAGCGGAGCTGGGCGGAGGCAACCCCGACCAATCGGCCGTGCCGTCAACACAATTTCAACCTGACGTCGCCTCTGAGACGGACGGCGTGTCCCTCGAGAGCAGAAACTAGAAACACGAACCAGAGACGGGCCCGCCTCGCTGGGTTACCAGGTACCCCAAGGTGAACTTCACCTTTAGACTTCCAAAGAGATGACCATACTCCTAAATTCTCACCAGGGCCATTAGTGGAATGAAAAAACCTTCCGGACATAAATCAGTGGTTGGGCCTGAGACCTATATATTTTTTTTTCATGCATGCATGATTGAGGAGATGCTTTTATTCAGAGAAAGTAGGGTGAAGTGCCTTGCCCAAGGACACAACATCACACAGCCACAGCCAGGGTTCAAACTCACAACCTTCCGCTCACGAGGCCGCTGAGCCATCTGACCCCCCTATCACCAGGGGCCATTAGGGGAATTAAAAACCTTAACATAAATCAGTGGTTGGGTCTGAGAGCTATTTTCCTGCTGAAGTTCCTTGATCGTGCATGGATCCTTTGGTAGACCGCGATCATCAACGTGGTCGAGTCAGCTGTTCCACCCTGTAGATCAGATGGGATTGTCACGGCTTCCCCGTGTTTCTGAGTAGAATTACTGAAGGTTGACAGGTCCCTGGGAGGCTGTCCCGCTTCCAGGTCTCCTGCTAAGGCGTTGATTAGGATTTACAGGAAGTAGAGGTCACCCCTTTGGCCTTGTGTTCCGCCAAACCGATGAGTCATCCGCGTCCTACTGGGAGAATGTGCATCAGCGATGAGGCGGGAACCTTGGGGTTCAAAGGGCAGGTGTCATAGGTCATGATCGTTGGGCTGTTGTCTGATCTAGCTTTAGTGGGATTTCGGAGATCATTGAGGATGGTAATATACTGCAAAACAGGCGATTATCGATCCAGACGGATACGGCCAAGATCGAATTATGTTTTGCTCCAAATGCACACAGTACATTTACATTTATTCATTTAGTACACTCTTTTATCCAAAGCAACTTACATTAAGTACAGGGAGATTCTCCCTGAGGCATGTAGGGTGAAGTGCCTCGCCCAAGGACACAACGTCACATAGCCACAACCGGGAATCGAACTCACAACTTTCCAATCATGAGCCCAGCGCCTTAACCCGTTCAGCCACCTGACTCTGTAGCGGCCCTATAGAGCAGTTGTTTGTTCTTGAAATTGGGTTTAGGTTTCGAAACCGAACTGTATTTGAGTAGGAAAAGCACCAGAGGGGTGATGTGTTTGTGGGAGGAGAGGGGGTTAGGGGTCGAACTGACTCCCCCTACACCCCACCATGCCTCCCTTCCGTCACCCACGGCGACCAGCATGGTCTGGCTCAGGTGAGGATTACAAGCTTGCAGACCATGCTGAGAGACAACCTGTCAAACACTGTCCTCGCAGAGAGAGATAAAAGACAAAGAGAGAGAGGGAAAGAGAGAGGGAGAGAGAGGGAGGAAAAGAAGGAGAGAGAGAGGAAGGAGAGAGAGGGAGAGAGAGAGAGAGGAAGGAGAGAGAGGGAGAGAGGAAGGAGAGGGAGAGAGAGAGGGAGAGAGAGGGAGAGAGGAAGGAGAGAGAGAGGGAGATAGAGGAAGGAGACAGAGGAAGGAGAGAGAGGGAGGGAGGGAGGGAGGGAGAGAGGAAGGAGAGAGTGAGGGAAGGAGAGGGAGAGAGAGAGAGAGAGGGAGAGGTGGATTCTGCACGGCTTTGTCCCCTCATGTTCCACATTCATCCCCCATTTCTTTTTTTTGTTACCTCTCTGTTTTCTCCCTTCAACACCTCTCTCTCTCTCTCTCTCCCTCTCTCTCTCCCTCTCTCCCTCCCTCCCTCCCTCCCTCCCTCCCTCTGCTCAGACCAGCTGATCCAGTGAGAGTCCGCGGGCGAATCCTAACACTGTGCCTTACCTGCCAAAAGCCTAATGTCAATTTCGCCACCTGTCAATCAAAGCCATGGGACGTGACGCCGCGTGTACAACTGAGAGAAACCCCAGCATTCTGGGATAATACTACTTATTCACGGCAGGAGCCACCCCACTTAACTCGCACATACTCTTAAATCCTTTTCTCCCTATTTGATAGGATTCCCTTTATCTTGTACTTTGTATTTTTATATTTTAACCTGTCACTGAGTGCTATACTGTATACCTTGCTGCTGTTAAGAACTGCAATTTCCCCACTGCAGGACAAATAAAGGATTATCTTAGCTTATACTAACACAGCGTTCCAGATCGTTCTCCATCTGTGACGCTAGACTTCCTGTCCTACCTTCCCCCCGCCTCCTCTGGAGATGGTGAAGGGGGACGTTCTTGCTGTTCTACCTGTTTCTCCCTCCTTAGTTCGTCCTTGCCCTCCATCTAGCCATGGAGTCATCCATCTCTTCCCCGCCAGAGGAGACCATATGGCTGGGGGCTTCCTGAGCGCACGAAGCCCATATACTGCTGAAGGATTTAGCCAACCCTACACACACATCACCACAGACACACCCCAACACAGACACACACCAACACAGACACACACCAACACAGACACACACCAACACAGACACACACCAACACAGACACACACCAACACAGACACACACCTACAGAGACACACACCAACACAGACACACCCCAACACAGACACACACCAACACAGACACACACCAACACAGACACACACCAACACAGACACACACCTACAGAGACACACACCAACACAGACACACCCCAACACAGACACACACCTACACAGACACACACCAACACAGACACACACCTACACAGACACACACCAACACAGACACACACCAACACAGACACACACCAACACAGACACACACCAACACAGACACACACCTGCACAGACACACCCCAACACAGACACACACCAACACAGACACACACCTGCACAGACACACACCAACACAGACACACACCTACAGAGACACACACCTACACAGACACACACCAACCCTACACACATCACCACAGACACACCCCAACACAGACACACACCTACAGAGACACACATCACCACAGACACACCCCAACACAGACACACACCAACACAGACACACACCTACACAGACACACACCTACAGAGACACACACCAACACAGACACACACCTACACAGACACACACCTACACAGACACACACCAACACAGGCACACATCACCACAGACACACACCTACACAGACACACACCTACACAGACACACACCTACACAGACACACACCAACACAGACACACACCAACACAGACACACACCAACACAGACACATACCTACACAGACACACCCCAACACAGACACACACCTACACAGACACACCCCAACACAGACACACACCTACAGAGACACACCCCAACACAGACACACCCCAACACAGACACACACCTACACAGACACACACCAACACAGACACACACCAACACAGACACACACCTACACAGACACACACCAACACAGACACACATCACCACAGACACACACCTACACAGACACACACCAACACAGACACACACCAACACAGACACACACCTACACAGACACACACCAACACCGACACACACCTGCACAGACACACCCCAACACAGACACACACCAACACAGACACACACCTACACAGACACACACCTACACAGACACACACCAACACAGACACACACCAACACAGACACACACCAACACAGACACACACCAACACAGACACACACCTACACAGACACACACCTACACAGACACACACCTACACAGACACACCCCAACACAGACACACACCAACACAGACACACACCAACACAGACACACACCAACACAGACACACACCAACACAGACACACACCTACACAGACACACACCAACACAGACACACACCAACACAGACACACACCAACACAGACACACACCAACACAGACACACACCTACACAGACACACCCCAACACAGACACACACCTACACAGACACACACCTACACAGACACACACCAACACAGACACACACCAACACAGACACACACCAACACAGACACACACCTACACAGACACACCCCAACACAGACACACACCTACACAGACACACACCAACACAGACACACACCAACACAGACACACACCTACACAGACACACCCCAACACAGACACACACCTACAGAGACACACACCTACACAGACACACACCTACACAGACACACCCCAACACAGACACACACCTACAGAGACACACACCAACACAGACACACACCAACACAGACACACACCTACAGAGACAGACCCCAACACAGACACACACCTACACACATGGACGTTGACTTTTGGGGGGATGGAACAGATTTGCTGGAAAAAGCTGATATCTTCTCTTTCACACTTTCAAAATAAAAGCTCCAAAGTACACCTTATTTTACCCTGTGGTATGGGCTCATTTGGCGGGGGGGAGACCCACACATACAGCATTTTCCAATATTGGGGGACACCCCCCCCCCCCCCATCCCTCCCCGGTTCCTACGCCAATGCCTACACATGTAAGAGCGCGAACGCAAACACATTGAAGCACGCACACACACATACCAACACACACACACCAACACACACAGAAAGACGTGTACCTCCTGGTCCAGGTGTTGCAGTCTCCCCCTGGTCTCCTCTGCCTTGGCTGCTAGCTCTGCAGTGCTGACCTGCAGAATGTCTGCAACGCAATCCAGACAGGAGGTGCTATCATATCTGCCAGGGGACTGTTCGTTTGAGTAAAGGACTGCTACTGTTACTGTGACGGATGTAGAGACCTGAGGCTGGGGCTGAGGCTGGGGCTGGGGCCCTGGTCGGGGTGTTGTCAGGGCAGCTGAGGGGGCACGCTCGACTGGGGGAGAAGGAGAAGCGCTCGGCTCCATCACTGTCCTCTGTGCCATCCACCACCCTGCAGGAAACACGCACACAAACACGCACACTTAGTCATCCAGCAAACGCTCTTATCCAGAACAACTTACAGCAAGCACAGGGTGATTCCCCCCTGAGGCAAGTAGGGTGAAGTGCCTTGCACAAGGACGTAATGCCATGTTGGCACAGCCAGAAGTTCGAACCAGGTACCTTCTGATTACTAGCCCTAACGGACGGCGTCACATGACTCCCTTATCAAACAAACACATTAGACCGGGGATACCAGGAACCTACTGTGAGCTTACATACCAGACAGACAGACAGAACGGCAGACAGACCGACAGAATGGCAGGCAGACCGACAGACCAACAGACAAAACGGCAGACAGACAGGCAGACAGACAGACAGACAGGCAGACAGACAGACCGACAGACAGAATGGCAGACAGACAGGCTGACAGAAAGACAGAATGGCAGGCAGACAGGCAGACAGACCGACAGACATAATAGCAGCCAGACAGGCAGGCAGACAGACAGACAGAACGGCAGACAGACAGAACAGCAGACAGACAGAACGGCAGACAGACAGATCGACAGACAGGCAGACAGAATGGCAGACAGACAGGCAGACAGACAGACTGACAGAACGCCAGACAGAAAGACCGACCGACAGACAGACAGAACAGCAGACAGACAGACAGAAAGGCAGAATGGCAGACAGACAGACTGGCAGAATGCCAGGTAGACAGACAGACAGAATAGCAGGCAGACAGACGCACAGACAGACAGGCAGACGCACACCTGGGGCTGAGGTTAGCTGGGTCCAGCACAGTGAGGGCTGTCTGTCGGATGTGGATCTTCCTCCTGGATCTCCCGCCGCTCCGCCGCTCTGCCGGGCTGTCCCGCATGGCCTGGCCCGCGGGGGGCGTGCAGCTGGACCCGTCCCCGAGGAGCGCCCCTCCGTCCCGCTCCGGCGACGGAGACACCAGCACGACCTCATCCTCGTCTTCCTCCTGCTCCACATTTTCGATGATGGATGGGTAGCCTTGGATCACTCCACCGTTCCCTCTCCCTGCGGTCTGAGAGCAGAGGGGGGGAGGGGGGGAAGGGGGGGAGGGGGGCGAGAGAGACAACGGTGAAATGACGCGACAACAAGGAGAAGTTTCAAGTCGCATTGGCGTTTTATTGTCCGAATTGTTATTTTGAAGAAATAAATGAAATAAATACCCATTTAGCGGATGCTTTTATCCAAAGCGACTTACAGCAATTACAGGGACATTTTCCTTGAGACAAGTAGGGTGAAGTGCCTTGCCCAAGGACACAATATCGTATAGCCACAGCCGAGAATCAAACTCACAACCTTACGATCATGAGGCCAACGCCTTAACCTGCTGAGCCACCTGACTCCCACGAAGAAATTATACACTTTGCTTATTTCGATAGTTGCTATGCTCAGTGACCGATGCTCTTTGTAAAAGCTCTCTCTTGTAAGTCGCTTTGGATAAAAGCGTCTGCTGAATGAATAAATGTAAATAAGACTTAAGTTCGGACAATGGGCTCATCAGAGAGAGACAGGCCTGGTCAGAAGTTAAGAAGGCAGAGAGTTTTCTGTCAGAAGGCTGGCAGAAAGGTTTTTCTTCGTCTATCAGTACAAGCGCAGTACGTGACCTCTCGCAACAGATTGGTTCGCGTGAGTGAAAACACAGTTCTTTCTATGCATCGTACAGACCCGAGTCACATAGATATATCAGCTGTTGTTGTTGTTGTTGTTGTTGCTTTGTTATTGTTCGCTTCCTACAAGTAGACTACTCCCCTTTGGAGGGGCCTACCTTCAATTTGTAATCTGTTCGGCTGAATGCTCTTATTCAGATTCATAGCTCTTCCCTTGGCACTTATTGGTTTCTCACGATGTATGTTTCAGAATCTACAAGCTCGCTATGTTTGGGGTCCAGCACGTTGCAATGCTCAGTGACCGATGCTCTTTTGTAAAGCTCTCTCTTGTAAATCGCTTCAGATAAAAGCGTCTGCTAAATGAATACATGTAATATAAATATAATGGACACAGAATGTTTTTTTTTTCGGAGTCAGCATAGTCAGCAACTAGTAAGACAAGCAGGTGAGTGAGTCGTCACTTAAAGAAGAATGCCGGTAATAATAATAAGACCTCATATGCTTTTATCCAAAGCGACTTGCATTAAGTACAGGGACAATCCCCCTGAGGTAAGTAGGATGAAGCGCCTTGCCCAAGGACACAATATCACATAGCCTCAGCCGGGATTCAAACTCACAACCTTCCGATCATGAAGCCAACACCTTAACCCGCTGAGCCATCTGAACAAAGATACTGGTAATTTACAACAGTCATTTACTACAAAAAAAGAGCAATTCGTGTAATCAGTGGGAGTGGTTATAGAGCACACACAAATCCAATATTTATGCACCTGGAAACATTAAAATTCAGTGAATTACTAGAATTTAACCTCCTCAAAACCATGTACAGTTGTGGTCAAAAGTTTACATACACTAGTGAAGATCATGTATGCCATGGCAATATAGGGTTTTCAATAAACTCTACAACTCTTATTTTTCTGTGATGGAATGATAAGGAGCACATATTTCTTTGTCACAGAAAACATTCATGAAAAATGGTCCTTTTACGAATTTATTATGGGTCTTTTGAAAATGTGTCAAAATCTTCTGGGTCAAAAATATACATACAGCACCTTGAATTACCAATTTGGTGATGTAGAAAAAGTTGTTTCAATCCAATTTGCTTTTTGGCATGGCCTCCTAACTTCTTACGAGTGATTATGATTGACTCCAGCTGGTGACTTCTTTCAGTCCATGTAAATAGGGCTTGTTTGACACATTCACTAGACTCAGCCAGAAATACTACAATGGGAAAGTCTAAGGAGCTCAGCACGGATCTGAAAAAGCGCATCATTGACTTGAACAAGTCAGGAAAGTCCCTTGGAGCCATTTCAAAGCAGTTGCAGGTCCCAAGATCAACTGTGCAAACAATTGTTTGTAAGTATAAAGTGCATGGCACAGTTGTATCATTGCCACGATCAGGAAGAAAACGCAAGCTATCACTTGCTGCTGAGAGAAAATTGGTCAGGTTGGTCAAGAGTCAACCAAGAACCACCAAAAAGCAAGTCTGCAATGAGTTGGAGGCTGCTGGAACACATGTGTCAGTGTCCACAGTCAAGCGTGTTCTAGATCGCCATGGGCTGAGAGGCTGCCGTGCAAGAAGGAAGCCATTACTCCAGAAGCGGCACCTTACGGCTCGACTGAAGTTTGCTGCTGATCACATGGACAAAGACAAGGCCTTCTGGAGGAAAGTTCTGTGGTCAGACGAAACTAAAATTGAGCTTTTTGGCCACAATGACCAGAAATATGTTTGGAGGAGAAAAGGTGAGGCCTTTCACCCCAAGAACACCATACCTACCGTCAAACATGGTGGTGGTAGTATTATGCTGTGGGCCTGTTTTGCTGGCAGTGGAACTGGTGCTTTACAGAAAGTAAATGGAATAATGAAGAAGGAAGACTACCTCCAAATTCTGCAGGAAAACCTAAAATCATCAGCCAGAAAGTTGGGTCTTGGACGTAGTTGGGTGTTCCAACAGGACAATGACCCCAAACATACATCAAAAGTGGTGAAGGAATGGCTAAATCAAGCTAGAATTAAGGTCTTAGAGTGGCCTTCCCAAAGTCCTGACTTAAACCCCATAGAGAATATGTGGACTGTGCTGAAGAGACAAGTCCGACTCAGAAAACCAACAAATTTAGTTGAACTGCACCGATTCTGTCAGGAGGAGTGGTCAAAGATTCAACCAGAAGCTTGCCAGAAGCTTGTGGATGTCTACCGAAAGCGCCTAATTGAGGTGAAAATGGCCAAGGGACATTTAACCAAATATTAACATTGCTGTATGTATATTTTTGACCCAGCAGATTTTGTCACATTTTCAAAAGACCCATAATAAATTCATAAAAGAAAAAATTTTCATGAATGTTTTTTGTGACAAAGAAATATGTGCTCCTTATCATTCCATCACAGAAAAATAAGAGTTGTAGAGTTTATTGAAAACCCTATATTGCCATGGCATACATGATCTTCACTAGTGTATGTAAACTTTTGACCACAACTGTATAAAGCTCATCAACAGCTATTACCTGTTAGTATGCAAAAAAGATTCAAAAAGAGAGAAAGTAACTATCATTTAAGAGGATCTGATATTTTTGTTAAGCCACATTTTAGGACAAAACCAAAGGAAAGTTGTATCTCAATTCAAGGAGTCAGTCTGTGGAACGCCCAGGAATAAAAAATGAAAACCTCCAAGTCCATTAATATCTTCAAAAAAAGCGTGAAAAAATGATTAATGGAAAGACACAAAAGACTTGTTTAGCGGGACATTCAAAGTCGTCTTTTGCTTAATGTACTTTTGTCTTTGTTTTCTTTTGTTTTGTTTTTTGTTTTTTAACCGTATGTTTTGTTTTTGTTTCATTGTTTACAACACATTGCACTGGACGTGTATAATTTAATTTGAAAAGGGGCAGACATCATAAGCTTTCGCTTCTTTCTGTGCCCTTTCATTTTTAATTTGTATCTAAGATGTATTCGTTCTGTTTATTATTTTTTTTTGCTATGAATGAAATAAATACATTTAAAAAATAAATCTCTTGGACTTGACCTCTCTATATTCGTATGTCACCGAGTCTCACTCTGTTGACTTCTTGACCTTAATTAGACAGCAGACTCTCTTGTGCAAGAACTCTGCATATCACATGGGGCATGTGATTGCTGTGATTTGTCTCTAGGAACATTCGGCCCCCTTGGGAAAGAGGAGCAGTCAGGTTTTATGAGAGTTGATGTGAGTCGCTGTCGACCGCTAACACCTAGCCATCCCCCTTCTCGCAAAGAGCGCTTGCGTTCGGATTCATCTGAATTTGATGCTGATGTCTAAATACACCGTGAGAGAGGAGAAAGGTCCGAGCATGGATTACATTAAGGCTCCTGCGCAACATAAAACCATCGCTCTGACATTAGCATCGCTGAAGACCACTCTGGGCGCGAGAGACGTCCAATATTCGGCGTTCGTTTGTAACGACAAGTGGCCCCTTTGGTCCTTGCAGCCTCAGGTCAAGTGGTTCAATAATAACCCTCCTCACCCCCGATCCTCACCCTAATGACCCTCCCCATGGACTGCTAGGACTCTCAGGAGGTTTCCTCGTGAAATTGGACGAAGCCAAACCAAAATAGCTTGTTTTATCGATTTCCTGGTTCTCTGCTTAAGTCAGCTGAGGTCGAGGTTTTTCAAGCAAAAACGCCATTCACGTTCGACGTCCAGTGGCTCAGATGGAAAATATATTCATTGCGAATAACAGCACGGTTCATTGGAAGAACTTTAACAACGTCAACGGATCCGTAACGTCGCCCGGAAAGTCTGTCAATCAACGGAGGCGTTAGCTTAGCAGCAATTAACATCCATCCCTCCTTCCCCCACCACACCGCTCCACCAAGCTTTCCGGCGGCACTCAAATCATTATGTCCCAAAGAGCCGTTGTGTCAATTAGGAGAGCGAAGGAGAGAGGCGAGGACACTTTAGCTGTCGAACGCCCTCTCAGGGAAAATCATTTTCGAGGAAGTTTTGAACATCATTATTCGGAGCTATTTGCAGGCTAGGAATCAATGAGGTAACTCCAGTGAGACTGGTCTTGAAGAAGAAATGGCTACAAAAAAGGAAGTAATTTTTGTTTGTCATTAGAGTTAGGCTGAGGGATTCAACTGATATCAGAATAATGCGTGTCACGGATGATCGTTTGAAAGCGTGTCAGGTACCGCAATGAGCGTCTGACTGAGTGTTCGTGTATGGGAGTCTGTGTACTTACTGCACGTGTGTGAGAGAGTGTGTGTTTGGGAGTAGTAGTACCTGAGTATCTATTGGTTTGCTGACCATTCTGGAGATGACCTTGAGGGAAACAGAGAAGAGAGTGAGAGTCTAGACATACCGAGTGTAAAAGACAAAATCACATTAACTCAGTACAGTAACCATGGTCACGGTGGAAACGTAACCGCCACTCTAGGAAACACCACTTGGCAACACTATCTTCCCAGAATTCCCTTTGCCTCGCCCTGAGACACCCCTCATTTAAGGTAATTACTAACTGCCCACCAAAACACTGACCTCAGGTTTAGGATGCTCCCTCCGAACATTAGTTTCATTTGTCACCCTGCAGCAGTGTGTGTAAGTGTATTTTAGTGTGTGTGTGTGTGTGTGCCAACATTGTGTATGTTTGTGAGTAAGTGGGACAGCAGTGAGAGAGGAGAGGGAGACAGGGAAAGAGAGTAAGAAAGAGAGGGAGCAAGAGAGAGGGAGAAAGGGGGAGAGAGAGAGAGAGAGAGAGGGGGGGGGGGGGGGGAGAAGTACAGAGACAGGGAGGGAGAAAGAGAGAGGGAAAGAGAAAGGGAGAAAGGGAGAGATAGAAAGAGGGAGAACGAGAGAGAGATGCAAAGAGAGAGGGAGAAAGGGAGAGAGAAAGAGAGAGGGAGAAAAGGGAGAAGGAGAGAGAGAGGGACTGAAGAGACACCTGATTGTAATTACTCCTGCAGTGCTTCTCCAGGAGCTGATGCTATTTCTGCTCTCTAGCTGCTCTCCCTCCATCAGTCTCACACTCTCACCAACTATCGCCTGCATTTACTCCTGCGATCTACGGGACAGTCTGGGAGTTTTAAACAGCATGGCGGAGGATCCTGGAACCGGAACTCTCCAGTATCAAGCCCCTCCAGGCCTCCCTGGGGGGCTTCCCCTCAACCCCACCCCAGGGCCTGCATGTCAGGCACTCACGTGGGTTTCGTGGCCCTCTCGGAGGTTGTAGGTGAGGTCCTGCTGGATGTCCTGGACGAAGCGGTGGGAGTACTCAGGGTACAGGTCCAGAACCTCGTACAGACCCCTCAGGTTGATGCACTGCAGGTCGCAGTAGGTCAGGGCCTTGACATCGGCGTTGGTCTTGATGACGCGGTCGTCCACGGACATGTTGGCCCCGATGAGGTCACCTTTTCCTGGGGAGGGGGATGGAGGTAGGGCGGGGGCAGAGGTGGGGAGAGGGATAGAGGTGGGGAGGGGGACAGAGGTGGGGAGAGGGATAGAGGTGGGGAGGGGAATGGAGGTGGGGAGGGGACAGAGGTGGGGAGGGGGCCAGAGGTGGGGAGGGAGCCAGAGGTGGGGAGGGGACAGAGGTGGGGAGGGAGCCAGAGGTGGGGAGGGGACAGAGGTGGGGAGGGGGATAGAGGTGAGGAGAGGGATAGAGGTGGGGAGGGGGCCAGAGGTGGGGAGAGGGATAGAGGTGGGGAGGGGAATGGAGGTGGGGAGGGGGACAGAGGTGAGGAGGGAGCCAGAGGTGGGGAGTGGACAGAGGTGGGGAGGGGGACAGAGGTGGGGAGGGGGCCAGAGGTGGGGAGGGGACAGAGGTGGGGAGGGGAATGGAGGTGGGGAGGGGGACAGAGGTGGGGAGGGAGCCAGAGGTGGGGAGGGGGACAGAGGTGGGGAGGGGGCCAGAGGTGGGGAGAGGGACAGAGGTGGGGAGGGGACAGAGGTGGGGAGGGGGCCAGAGGTGGGGAGGGGACAGAGGTGGGGAGGGGGACAGAGGTGGGGGAGGGGACAGAGATGGGGAGGGGAATGGAGGTGGGGAGGGGGCCAGAGGTGGGGAGGGGGCCAGAGGTGGGGAGAGGGACAGAGGTGGGGAGGGGACAGAGGTGGGGAGGGGGCCAGAGGTGGGGAGGGGGACAGAGGTGGGGAGGGAGCCAGAGGTGGGGAGGGGGCCAGAGGTGGGGAGGGGACAGAGATGGGGAGGGGGCAGATGTGGGGAGGGGGACAGAGGTGGGGAGGGGACAGAGGTGGGGAGGGAGCCAGAGGTGGGGAGGGGACAGAGGTGGGGAGGGGGACAGAGGTGGGGAGGGGACAGAGGTGGGGAGGGAGCCAGAGGTGGGGAGGGGACAGAGGTGGGGAGGGAGCCAGAGGTGGGGAGGGGACAGAGATGGGGAGAGGGACAGAGGTGGGGAGGGGGACAGAGGGGGGGAGGGGACAGAGGTGGGGAGGGAGCCAGAGGTGGGGAGGGGACAGAGATGGGGAGGGGGCAGAGGTGGGGAGAGGGACAGAGGTGGGGAGGGGACAGAGGTGGGGAGGGGGCCAGAGGTGGGGAGGGGCCAGAGGTGGGGAGGGGGACAGAGGGGGGGGAGGGGACAGAGATGGGGAGGGAGCCAGAGGTGGGGAGGGGGGTAGAGGTGGGGAGGGGAGAGGTAGGGTGGGGGACAGAGGTGGGGAAGGTCATGCAAACGTTATTTTTCCAGACCCATAACTATCTGTCTTCTCTTCTCTCTTCTCGTTTCCAGACTGCAGATTTGACCAGCACGGTCATTGTGAACCCTGAAGACTGTTAATTCTGATAACTGCGTTCTGAATCGTCGAGACAGTGGGGCGTGCTGTTGGAAACGCTCTCTACCTTCCTCTCCTTCCCTCCTCTCTGCTTCCCTCTGTTTTTCCATTCATCTCTTTTACTCTCTCCTTTCTCTCTGCCTGTCACTCGGCCCTCTCTCTCTCTTTTTCTCCATCTCGTCTTTCTTTTTCCATTCCTTTTCCACACAATCCATGTCAGTCTGACCTTCAGCGGGGGTCAGCAGGAGAGCTAAGAAACACCCCCCCCCCCCCCCCCCGTTAAACGAACGCTCCCTTACGGTACTTGCCATAGGCCCGGGGGAACACGCATGCACGTCGCCCATTTCCGGTGTGAACACGTGACGCCGCCAATTCGATTCTGACATGCCACATTATGAATTTGCGGTGGTGCAATGGTTAGGGTTATATGTGGGACGGGTGTATGTTTTGATAAAAATGCATCGCACTGTATTAAAAAAAAATCGGGATTCTGTGGAACCTCTCCCCTCCCTTCCCTCTCTCCCCTTCCTCTCCTTCCTTCCCTCCCTCATTCCCTCCCTCATTCCCTCCCTCCCTCCCTCCCTCCCTCCCTCCCTCCCTCCCTCCCTCCCTCCCTCCCTCCCTCCCTCCCTCCCTCCCTCCCTCCCTCCCTCCCTCCCTCCCTCCCTCCTCCCCCCTCACCCAGTATGGCCAGCACCATGCCGTCCTTCAGCACCTCCATGGACCCCGAGCAGACGAAGAAGATGGCCTGCAGGGCGTCGCCCTGCCTCAGCAGGTACTCCCCCGGGGCGCAGAAGGTGGTCTTGATGTGGAGGGACAGTGAGCGCAGGCAGCCCCTGCTGGCCGAGGCGAACAGCGACAGCTCCAGGATCTCCTTGTTCAGGTGCATGGTGATGTCGGAGCGCAGCTCGTCGGGGAAATCCTTCAGAAGCTTGGGGGCAAGGAGAGAGAGGGCGGCGTGTTTAAATAAATACACATTCATTCAGCAGGCGCTTTTATCCAAAGCGACTTACGTCAAGTACAGGGACATTCTCCCTGAGGCAAATAGGGTGAAATGCCTTGCCCGAGGACACAATATCACATAGCCACAGCTGGAATTCGAACTCACAACCTTCCGCTCATGAGGCCAATGCCTTAACCGGCCGAGCCATCTGACTCCCGCTAACATTGACATTGTTAGTCAGTCAGCAGACGCTCTGGATAAGAGCAACTTACAGCAAGTACAGGGACATTCCCCCCTGAGGCAAGTAGGGTGAAGTGCCTTGCCCAAGGACGCAACATCATGTTGACACAACCAGGTTTCGAACTCGCAACCGTCTGATTAACCAGCACGACTCCCTTACCGCTTAGCCACTTGACCTCCCGTTACATTAGAGAGCCGTGTCACCTTAAATTTGTAATTTGTTCGGCTAAAAGCTCTTATAGCTCTTCCTTTGGCACTTATTGGTTCTCACGATGTATGTTTCATAATCTATAAGCTATGTTCTGGGGTCGATCACGTTGCTATGCTCAGTGACCGATGCTCTTTTGTAACGCTCTCTCTTGTAAGTCGCTTTGGATAAAAGCGTCTGCTAAATGAATAAATGTAAATGTTACGTTAGAGACTATTGAGCATGCTGTAAAAGATCCCCTCCCTCGCCCCTCGCCGATAACTCCTCAACACGTCTTGTTGGAGGAAGACCATGGAGAGGGAGACCACACTCCGGTGACACGTCACAGGAAATACAGTGTCACACGTCCATCTGCACCACCCGATAACGCTAACCATCCAACACGCAGTCGCCGCCACACTTCTGAAAGTCGAAACGTCTTATGATACGTCTTCGTCCGGGCAGAGTGTCCCTGACAAGCGCGATCGATGACTCATCAGAAGCAGGCTGACTTTAATCAACAGTCCCATCTATAATTCATACGTCTGGGATTCATTCACTCCATCTCTTTAACGGAGCCCCCCCAGGTAAACAGGTTTCCAGAGAGCCGGGGGGGGGGGGGGGGGGGGGGGGTGACGGGGGACGACAGCTATGTATCTGGCTCTGCCTTCCCTCTCCTCTGGATCTCTGTCAGCGGCAATCCTGTCAATATCTGTTTAGGGAATGACTTTCACTTCTCTTATGCATATTCTCTCTTTCCCTCTCTCTCTCTCTCTCTCTCTCTCTCTCTCTCCCTCTCTCTTCTCTCTCTCCTCTCTCTCTCTCTCTCTCTCTCTCTCTCTCAATCTCCTCCCTCTCTCTTTGTCGCCATTTCCTAACTCCCTGTGTCTCTCATTCCCCTCTCCTCTCTCTCTCTCTCTCTCTCTCTCTCTCTCTCTCTCCCTCCCTCTCTTTCCAGCTCCCACAAACAGACATAAGACAGAAATATACAAGACGTTAACCCTTAAAGACTCTCTTGACACCAATACTACGCCCCCTATAGATTCCAATCACAACACGGCCGGCTTTTCCCATTAGCTTTTCCATTAGCACCAGTGCGATCACTTCCAACTCATCTCAGCAATGCGGGATACATTATTGATTGGTGAATTGCAATGGTGTCACTTTCCATAATATAAATATATAAACTTTGAGAGAATAAAGACGAGGGTGAGCTGTGTTTGAAGTGTGTGTGTGAGGCGTGAGTGCGTGTTTCGCATCCGGTGTGTGTGAGGGGCGTGTATGTGAGGCGTGTGTCTGAGGTGTGCGTGTTCATGATGTGCGTGAAGTGTGTGTTTGAGGGTGCGCGTGAGGTGTGTGTGTTCGTGGTGTGCATGAGGTGTGTGTCTTTGTGGTGTGTCTGAGGTTTGTGTGTTCGTGGTGTGCGTGAGGCGTGTGTCTGAGGTGTGTGTGTACGTGGTGTGCGTGATGTGTGTGTGTTTGTGGTGTGTCCGAGATGTGTGTGTTCGTTGTGTGCGTGAGGTGTGTGTCTGAGGTGTGTCCCCGTGGTGTGCGTCTGAGGTGTGTGTGTTCGTGATGTGCGTGAAGTGTGTGTCTGAGGTGTGCGTGTCCATGGTGTGTGTCTGAGGTGTGTGTGTTCATGGTGTGTGTCTGAGGTGTGCGTGTCAATGGTGTGTGTCTGAGGTGTGTGTGTTAATGGTGTGTCTGAGGTGTGTGTGTTCATGGTGTGTGTGAGGTGTGTGTGTTAATGGTGTGTGTCTGAGGTGTGTGTGTTCGTGGTGTGTATGAGGTGTGTGTGTTCGTGGTGTGCGTGAGGTGTGTGTGTTCATGGCGTGTGTCTGAGGTGTGTGTGTTTGTGGTGTGCGTGAGGCGTGTCTGAGGCGTGTGTGTTCATGGTGTGTGTGAGGTGTGTGTGTTAATGGTGTGTGTCTGAGGTGTGTGTGTTCGTGGTGTGCGTGAGGTGTGTGTGTTCATGGTGTGTGTCTGAGGTGTGTGTATTTGTGGTGTGCGTGAGGCTTGTCTGAGGCGTGTGTGTTCATGGTGTGTGTGAGGCATGTGTGTTCATGGTGTGTGTCTGAGGTGTGTGTGTTTGTGGTGTGCGTGAAGTGTGTGTCTGAGGTGTGTGTGTTCATGGTGTGTATGAGGTGTGTGCGAGCACCTCGTTAGAGTCAATGCCGTTGTTCACAGACCAAGTGGTCTGGAAGTACTCCAGCATCCGCTGCTTGAGGCTCTGGGGCAGGTGGTGCACACGGATGAAGTCCTTCAGGTCTTTGGTGCGGGTGTGGTACTGGGACCAGCGCGAATACATGCGCTGGATGATGGCCGTCACGTTACCAAACACCAGGGCGTGCATCAAAGCTGGGGGGAGATGGCGGGATGGGAGAGAGGGGGAGGTGAAAGAGAGAAGGAGAGGAGAACATACCGAAGTTGGGGAGAAAGAGAGAGGGTGAGGAGAAAGAGAAAGGAATTGGAGAAAGAGAGAGGGTGAGGAGAAAGAGAGAGGGTGAGGAGAAAGAGAGAGGGTGAGGACAAAATAAAAAGGATGGGGAGAAGGGAAAGGTTTAGGAGAAAGATAGAGGGATTGGAGAAAGAGAAAGGAATTGGCGAAAGAGAGAGGGTGAGGAGAAAGAGAGGGTGAGGAGAAAGAGAGAGGGTGAGGAGAAAGAGAGGGAAAGAAGAAAGAGAGAGGGTGAGAAGATAGAGAGAGGTAGAGAAGAAAAAGAGGGTGAGGAGAGAGAGGGAGAGAAGAAAGAGTGGGCGAGGAGACAGAGCGACAGGGTGAGGAGAAAAGAGGGTGTAAATCGAATGTAAGAAACCAAAAAAAAATGGTTGTGATTGTTCCTTTGTTGTCTGAATATTCTAAAAACACAATCCATACAGAGACATACTACAGCCTGTACCATGTGGTGCAATTAGCAGAAGCTGGTGAGTATAGAATGGTATTATTTATTTGCTTCCCCTCTTCCCTCTTGGGGCTGCAGTTCTAATCCAATTTCTCCCACTAAACCGCCCCGCCTGACCTATGCTCCACTATAAATCTGGATAGGCGGCTTGTGTATTTGTTTCCATCTCACGTTTACACACACAGGGGGGGGGGAATTGGAGGTGTGAGTGTGTCCATGTGTGAGTGTGCATACACCAGTGTGTGTGTGTGTGTGTGTGTGTGTGTGTGTGTGTGTGTGTGTGTGTGCGTGCGTGTGAGAGAGAGAGGAGGGTGCAACTGCCCTGAGGCAGCCAGGGACATTTAATACAGCCAATGTGGAGAGATTCCACAGAGAGTACCCTGCTACTGTGCCCTCACTTCCATTGAAAACCAAAACGGATCCAGTTTGCACCAGCTAAAGCCAGACAGGGTCTGCTGTTATCAGCTAGCGAGCGCTACTCTTCGTTAAACAGTGATACGCTAGGCCAGACGCTAACAGGCCTGTGCCTGAGCGTGTGGCAGGGTAGCAGCATGGCTGAGGCCCCCACCTCCAATGAGCATGGTGCAGATGGAAAAGATCTTCTCAGCGTCGGTGTTGGCGGAGACGTTTCCGAAGCCCACGCTGGTGAGGCTGGACAGGGTGAAGTAGAGGGAGGCGATGTAGACGCTCCTCAGGGAGGGCCCGTTGCCCCCCGTCCCGTTCACCACCCCTAGGGCGTCGTACGGAGACTCCAGACGCTTCCCCAGCTCATGGAGCCAGCCTGGAGAATGGATGGATGGATGGATGGGTGGATGCAGGTGGGTGGATTCATGGATTCATGAATGGTTGGATGGATGGATTTATGGATTGATGAAGTGAGAATGGATGAAGCAACGAAAAAGTAGAACTAGCATGAGATCAGTTTGAAGAGTGAAAACAGTAGCTAACAGCAGAACAGAAGCTAACAGACGATAACAGCAGAAGCTAACAGCAGAACAGAAGCTAACAGCAGAACAGGGGCTAACAGCAGAACAGGGGCTAACAGCAGAACAGAAGCTAACAGCAGAACAGGGGCTAACAGCAGAACAGGGGCTAACAGCAGAACAGGGGCTAACAGCAGAACAGAGGCTAACAGCAGAACAGAGGCTAACAGCAGAACAGAGGCTAACAGCAGAACAGAGGCTAACAGCAGAACAGAGGCTAACAGCAGAACAGAGGCTAACAGCAGAACAGACGCTAACAGCAGAACAGAGGCTAACAGCAGAACAGAGGCTAACAGCAGAACAGGGGCTAACAGCAGAACAGGGGCTAACAGCAGAACAGAGGCTAACAGCAGAACAGAGGCTAACAGCAGAACAGAGGCTAACAGCAGAACAGACGCTAACAGCAGAACAGAGGCTAACAGCAGAACAGAGGCTAACAGCAGAACAGGGGCTAACAGCAGAACAGGGGCTAACAGCAGAACAGGGGCTAACAGCAGAACAGAGGCTAACAGCAGAACAGAGGCTAACAGCAGAACAGAGGCTAACAGCAGAACAGAGGCTAACAGCAGAACAGAGGCTAACAGCAGAACAGAGGCTAACAGCAGAACAGGGGCTAACAGCAGAACAGGGGCTAACAGCACGGCTCTGAAGTAGCCACATCTGGGCCCAGGGGGAACTCAGATCCATACATGAGCACTATCAGCTGTCTAAGAGGGCAGATCTGATCCTGGGTCAGATCAGGACTGTCTGGGTGACGCCAGCGTGGAGGCGGCGTGCCCAGGAGACCTTCAGCAGACATTGAGGAATAGTAATTGGATGGAGCGCTCCCAAGCTCGCGCCCGCTGGTGTGAAATCAGATTTAGAAGAGCGTAATTGGGATACTGAGCGTTAATACTCCGTCTCGAACGCTGACCCCAGACCAGCTTATGACTTTGAGACGACGTAATTGGGGAGTAAAAAAAAAAACAATAATAAAAAGAAACCCAGCAGTATCCCTTCTCATGGTCCCATCGATACTGACCCAGAATCAGTTTGGAGACGGCTGGGGGTGTAATTGAGAATAGGCCAGGATTATCGATACTGACTAGGAATCAGCCCTAGGGGTCTCATTATGCAGTGTGGGAGAGGTGGAAGGAGGTCTTTACCAAATTCATTACAATGGGAATCCCCTCAACACTCAATCAAAACATTGACAAATAAGTGAATAAACAAAGTATACAAATGAACACAAAACACTTCTCAGACTTGCTGACACATTAATTTTCTTTCAGGTCATAAGTTAATTCTGTGCTCTCAATTAGAAATCCATGGAAAAAGGATCAATAAAAATGAATTACTTTGGTAATTAAGGCTGGGGAGGTGTTAGTGGTGAAGATAACAATGATAGACTAAGGGAAATGATGTTCCCTCCTATTACATCGCTACCAATTCAGCCAATGCCATCCTTCTTTAGCTCCTGGAACTTGAAGTCCTATCATTGATCCACTCGGACACAAGTATCCTCCCACCTTCAACCCCGTTAAGACAGGACAAGCCGCTCGCTAACACCTACATGAAAAGTCACTCATAGCTTCTTACTCACTAATATCCTCCCTGCAAAAATCGACCTCCGCCCAACGTCTCCCTCAGACGCGATCAATCGCTCGCGGATATCCTTCTCGATCCATCATTCCAGACTCGACCAATCAACTCACCGATGTCCCAGGAGTAGGCGTTGGCCTCCATCTCCTTCTTGCCGATGACGTACCAGATGCAGGCCATCCAGTGAGCCAGCAGTGCGAACATGGACATGAGCAGCGTCAGGACCACTGTGCTGTGCTGGGAGTAGCGGTCCATCTTCTGCAGCAGCCGCAGGAGGCGGAGCAGGCGGACCGTCTTCAGCAGGTGCACTACGGACACCTGGGGAGGGGCGGGGCAGGGGGCGGGGCATGGGGAGGGGGCGGGGCAGGAAGCATTAAAGGAAGCTGCTGAAGAGTTGGTTACTGTCAACATCGTTCTCAACATCCTAAATATCCTTATTATCATCAGCACTGCTGTCTGCAAGAGCACTACAGACACCTGGGGCGGGGCAGGGGGGCGGAGCAAGGGACAGGGCAAGGGAGCAGGGCAGGGGGCAGGGCAAGGGGGCGGGGCAAAGGGGCTAGGCAAAGGGCGGGGCAGGGGGTGGAGCAGGAAGCATTAAAGGAAGCTACTGAAGAGTATGCTGCTGTCAACATCATCAACATCCTCCTTCTCGTGACCGGTGACATCATAACCCTCTTTATTATCATCGGCACTGCTGTCTGGAAGAGCACTGCAGGTCGTCTAGAGTAGCTACATACAGCAGTCTCGGAATTGCGGTTGAGTGAAACTTCTTTTCCTTAAAGCTTTACGCATTTTCAGACCATCTCATATCCTGACATTTTTCATTTTACTGCTGAAGACAATGTCAGAGAGGTAGCACAGCGATTTCCTCCCAGCATGCAAGGCTCTACATGAAGGAACGTTTTAACAAGGCTTTGAAAGTGAACTGCAATTTCCCTTTGTCGCCCTGGCAGACTCTAAAGCTCACGGGAGTGCAACAATAAACCAGAGACACACACACTCTGACACACACAGTTTAACAGAGGCAGACACACACTCAGACACACACAGTTTAGCAGAGTCAGCCACACACTCAGACACACACACACACAATTTAAGTCAGACACACAAAGACACACACAGACAGGGTTTAACAAAGTCAGACACACGCAGACACACACACACAGTTCAACAGTCAGACACACACTCAGACACACACAGACACACACAATTTAACAGTCAGACACACACTCAGACACACATAGACACACACAGTTTAACAGAGGCAGACACACGCAAAAACACACACACACATAGGCACGCAGACAGACAACATTAAGAGCCAGGTGACATAAATTCTTCTTCTTATTATATATAAACTATGACACAGGCATAAAGAGACCAGAGCTCTAAGGGTCAAGGTGAGAACTGGCCATGTTCTTATTTCAGGCTCCATCTACCGACTCTCCTGAATTCCAACTGTTGAACCTTTTCTATTTTACAGGACCGGTCTTGTAGAAATGTCAATATCAAGTCAGTGACCAGGTTCTCTGATGAAGTGTCCTTCCGTGTAAAATAGCAATCATGACCATCATACTGCTCCACGTGTGTGTGGGTGTGTGTGAGCGCCTTTCCCTCTCCATTTCATCCCATTCCACTCTTTTCCTCTCTCACAGCCGCTCTCCACCTTTCCACTCTCTCTCCCTCCCTCTGGATTTCTCTCTCTCTGTCTCACCCTTCAGCTGTTGAGGTGTTGTGAACATCCTCCTCTGTACACCCGCTCCTCAGGCTCTCGTCTAATAGTGGTACATCATGGAAGCTCCTCTGATCCCTTCAACCACACACACACACACACACACACACACACACACACACACACACACTCACCCCTCCACATACACATCTACACATGCACCACTACAGAGACAGCTCTGGATATCGAAGGCGTGTGTGCATGTGTGTTTGCGTGTGCGCGTGTGCCTGAGAGGCAGGGGGGTTCGCTCGCGAGGACGAGAGGGGGAAACAGATAAAAGCGAGGCAGAAAGTGGGACAGTAATTGTGTAGCAAGATAACAGAAAGACATGAGAGGAGGGGGGTTGGGGGTGGGGGGGGGCGGGGGGCGGGGGGGGCAACTCAGGAACCAAAAGGAGAACGATAGAAAAAAAGAAGGAACTGACTATAATAGAGAGGAAACAGACAATAAACATGATAGGTTTGGACATGATTGGTAGGGGTTTTGAAGTTATTTCCGCCCTTACTGTATGTCTGTAAGCTATGTAGGCTCTATGCAGATTAATGTCATCTCCAGGATGATGAGTGAGGGCACCGTATGGATGACATAGTCAGGGTGAGGGGCGGGGGGGGGGCAAGGGATAATGAATCTGCTGGAGCCCTGGGGTCTCTGTCTCCTCTCCTCCATCTATCAGCTTCCCCTAACCAGCTGGAGCAGGGAGAGAGAGAGAGAGAGAGAGAGAGAGGAGGAGAGGAAGAGAGAGAGAGAGAGAGAGAGAGAGGAGGAGAGGGAGAGAGAGAGAGAGAGAGAGAGAGAGAGAGAGAGAGAGAGAGAGGAGGAGAGGAAGAGAGAGAGAGGAGGAGAGGGAGAGAGAGAGAGAGAGAGAGAGAGAGGGAGAGCTCTGTCTGACATCACGCTCCTCTAACTTGGGAGGAGAAAAGATATGATTTATACATCTCAGACTCGCCGCAACTCCAACCCTTCACTTTCTATTCATTCGCCACCCCCCCCCTCTCCCCCCTCCCCCTCCCTCCCCCCACACATACTTTCCACTGTTTCATTTTTTGGGGTTGCTGCTCCTGAGGACCAGAATGTCAAATCCTGCCACTGTCGCGGGTTTGCCGAGGCGGTGCTGCAGAGTTCATTATCTTTCGCCCTCAGGCCACGCCTCCGGCGCTGTTCAATCCAATCAGGAAGTTTGGACTTGCCATGTTTGTTTTCTGATTAGTCGCGAGGGGGATTAGGACGGCCATAAGGAGCCACGCTGGGAGCTGGTTGGACACTATCTCATCAAGAAGCCCTCCAGGATCCATCCCAGTTTAATAGAGACCAAATTAAAGGATTAATAAACAACCGTGGTGCCCACAGATTCAATGTGATAATGCCATCTCAGAGAACTTTATATTGGTTTCAGGGACCCTCCCTGGCGTATGAGGGATGTAAGTTACGGCACGTCTACATGGCAACCTTAAAAAGAAATTAAAAAGAAGGTGTAGAAAGACAAAGAGAAGAAGGGAGACACAAACAGACTCAGTGTGTAAGAGAAACCAACAGAGAGGAGAGTGAATGAGAGAGGGTGAAGGAGAGGGAGAGAGAGAGAGAGAGAGAGAGAGAGAGAGAGAAAGAGGGAGAGAGGGGGAGAGTGAATGAGAGAGGGTGAACAAGAGGGAGAGAGAGAGAGAGATAGGGGGAGAGTGAACGAGAGAGGGTGAACAAGAGGGAGAGAGAGAGAGAGAGAGAGAGAGAGAGAGAGAGAGAGAGAGAGAGAGAGAGAGAGAGAGAAAGAGAGATAGGGGGAGAGTGAACGAGAGAGGGTGAACAAGAGGGAGAGAGAGAGAGAGAGAGATAGGGGGAGAGTGAACGAGAGAGGGTGAACAAGAGGGAGAGAGAGAGAGAGAGAGAGAGAGAGAGAGAGAGAGAGAGAGAGAGAGAGAAAGAGAGATAGGGGGAGAGTGAACGAGAGAGGGTGAACAAGAGGGAGAGAGAGAGAGAGAGAAAGAAAGAGAGAGAGAGAGAAAGAGAGAGACTGAGGATGATAGCACAGAGGGCCCCTCAACTCATTCCTGGTGAAATATGGCCCCGAGCCTTAGCAGGGGACATCACTTCAAACGGCTCAGCAATTACCAGGCGCGCCTGCGCTCCCCTGGCGTCGCCCCAGCCCTTGCCCCAGTGCCGTGGCGGCCCATACCCCTCTCCGCTGGGACGCCGTGGTATTTCCACAAATAGAGTCTGGAAGCAGGGCCTCTCGCCTGCAGCACCCTGTCAGTTGTTCCCTATCTTACACTAGTCTCCCTAAAACAGTTGGTCCTTCGGTCGTGCATTGACCGTGACTGTCTCATAACTGATTTAAATTCTCGTACCTGCTGTGAAATATATTATTGTTACTTGCTCTCTTGCAGGTACACTTTTGCACGTTTTGAGATTCATGTTGTGTACTTGTAACTCGTTTAACTGAAGGCTCTTCTGGTTTTTCCTTTCGGCACTTATTTGGTTTCTCACAATGTATGCTTCATGCTCCGGCTAGCCGTGATGTTTAATCTCGTTGTTATGATCAATGACCTATGCTTTTTTGTAGAGCTCTCTCTTGGAATTCGCTTGGATAAAAGCGTCTGCTAAATGAATAAATGTAAATATCTGTAAATGCCTGTGACTGTCTGTGACTATCTGTAACTCTCTGTAACTGTCTGTCACTGTCTATTACGGCCTGTGACTCTGTGACTGTTGTAACTTTCTGTTACTGTCTGTCACTGTCTGTAACTTTCTGTTACTGTCTGTCACTGTCTGTGACTGTCTGTTACTGTCTTTTACTATTTGTGTCTGTTATTGTCTGTGACTGTCAGAACAACCTTCTGGACCCTAACCAGTCAGGCTTCAAAACTGGCCACTCCACTGAGCCTGCCCTCCTGTCAGTTACCACGGCCCTCCAGTCTGCCAGAGCAGCCTCAAGGTCATCTGTTGTCATTCTGCTAGACCTCTCTGCAGCATTCGACACAGTCAACCACCAGATCCTGCTCGCCACACTTGCAGAGATGGGCATCACTGGCACTGCGCTTGAATGGATCTCATCCTACCTGACGGGAAGATCCTATCAGGTCTCCTGGGGAGGAAAAACATCTGGTCCTCGCCAGCTCTCCACTGGGGTCCCGCAGGGTTCTGTCTTTGGTCCGCTCCTATTCTCCCTATACACCACCTCACTCGGGCCAATCATCGCCTCCCATGGCTTCTCCTATCACTGCTACGCCGACGACACGCAGCTATATCTATCCTTTCCCCCGAACGATCAAGGGATCTCGACTAGAATAGAGGCCTGCCTCTCTGACATCTCGGCCTGGATGACCAGACACCACCTCCAGCTGAACCTCACCAAAACAGAACTCCTCATCATCCCTGCCAAACCCTCAATCACCCACGGTCTCTCTATCACTATGGGATCTGCAACAGTGACCCCTTCATCTTCTGCCAGGAACCTGGAGGTCACCTTGGAAGACGAGCTCTCCCTCACAGCACATATTGCCGCAGTCTTTCGGTCATGTAGATTCACCCTCTACAACATCAGGAAAATCAGAAAATACCTGTCTCAACATTCCACCCAACTGCTAGTCCAAGCCCTTGTCCTCTCAAAGCTGGACTACTGCAACTCGCTACTAGCCGGCCTTCCTGCAAGTGCAATCCGTCCCCTTCAGAGGATTCAAAATGCAGCCGCTCGTCTGGTTTTCAACCTACCCAGACGCTGCCATGTCACCCTGCTCCTCATCGCCCTCCACTGGCTTCCCGTCATGGCCCGCATCAAAATCAAGACCCTGGTGTTGACCTTCCGAGCTGTAAACAGGACTGCCACAAGCTAAATCAACTCTCTCCTCCGGCCCTATACCCCCACCCGCCACCTACGGTCATCTGCTGACAACCGTCTAGTGGTACCCCCCTGTCAAGAGCGCCAAAGCCCAACACAAACTCTTCCACTGCCTGGCTCCCCAATGGTGGAATCAACTCCCCACCTCCATCAGAAGCACAGACTCACTCACCTTCTCACCTTCAAAAGAAGGTTTAAAACTCACTTATTTCAAGAATTTAATGGCACTTAGGAATAGTATGGTACTTACAGTACCATAATCTAATGTTCAGAACTACATGTCGGTTCCCATATGGTGACTCGCCAGTGTTGTTGTTTTCTTGCTTTATTGTTCGCAATCGTTGTGTTATGCTTTTATAGCTCTTCCCTTGGCACTTATTGGTTCTCACGATGTATGTTTCACGATCTAAAAGCCCACTGTGTTCGGGGTCTATCATGTTGCTATGCTCAGTGACCGATGCTCTTTGTAAAAGCTCTCTCTTGTAAGTTGCTTTGGATAAAAGTGTCTGCTCAATGAAAAAATGTAAATGTTACTGTTTGTGACTATCTGTGACTGTCTGTGACTGTCTGTCACTGTGTGTGACTGTCTGTTACTGTATTTTACTATTTGTGACTGTCTGTTACTGTCTCTGACAGTAACAGACAGTGTTACAACAGTGTTACAGTGTTACAGTAACAGTGTTGCTGTCTGTGACTCTCTGTGACTGTCTGTGAATGTCTGTGACTGTCTGTTGCTGACTGTGACTGTGAATGTCTGTTATTGTTTGTGACTGTCTGTTGCTGTCTGTGACTGTCTGTGACTGTCTGTTACTGTTTGTGACTGTCTGTTGCTGTCTGTGACTGTGAATGTCTGTTATTGTTTGTGACTGTCTGTGACTGTCTGTTGCTGTCTGTGACTGTGAATGTCTGTTATTGTTTGTGACTGTCTGTTGCTGTCTGTGACTGTGACTGTCTGTTACTGTTTGTGACTGTCTGTTGCTGTCTGTGACTGTGACTGTCTGTTATTGTTTGTGACTGTCTGTTGCTGTCTGTGACTGTGACTGTCTGTTATTGTTTGTGACTGTCTGTTGCTGTCTGTGACTGTCTGTTATTGTTTGTGACTGTCTGTTGCTGTCTGTGACTGTCTGTGACTGTCTGTTATTGTTTGTGACTGTTTGTTGCTGTCTGTGACTGTCTGTGACTGTCTGTTGTTGTTTGTGACTGTCTGTTGCTGTCTGTGACTGTCTGTTATTGTTTGTGACTGTCTGTTGCTGTCTGTGACTGTCTGTTATTGTTTGTGACTGTCTGTTGCTGTCTGTTATTGTTTGTGACTGTCTGTGGCTGTCTGTGACTGTCTGTGACTGTCTGTTACTGTTTGTGACTGTCTGTTGCTGTCTGTGACTGTGACTGTGTGTTATTGTTTGTGACTGTCTGTTGCTTTCTGTGACTGTGACTGTCTGTAATTGTTTGTGACTGTCTGTGACTGTCTGTTACTGTCTGTGACTGTCTGTTACTGTTTGTGACTGTCCGTTGCTGTCTGTGACTGTCTGTGACTGTCTGTTATTGTTTGTGACTGTCTGTTGCTGTCTGTGACTGTCTGTGACTGTCTGTTACTGTTTGTGACTGTCTGTTGCTGTCTGTGACTGTGACTGTTTGTTATTGTTTGTGACTGTCTGTGACTGTCTGTTACTGTCTGTGACTGTCTGTTACTGTTTGTGACTGTCTGTTGCTGTCTGTGACTGTCTGTGACTGTCTGTTATTGTTTGTGACTGTCTGTTGCTGTCTGTGACTGTCTGTGACTGTCTGTTACTGTTTGTGACTGTCTGTTGCTGTCTGTGACTGTGAATGTCTGTTATTGTTTGTGACTGTCTGTGACTGTCTGTTGCTGTCTGTGACTGAATGTCTGTTATTGTTTGTGACTGTCTGTTGCTGTCTGTGTCTGTGACTGTCTGTTACTGTTTGTGACTGTCTGTTGCTGTCTGTGACTGTGACTGTCTGTTATTGTTTGTGACTGTCTGTTGCTGTCTGTGACTGTGACTGTCTGTTATTGTTTGTGACTGTCTGTTGCTGTCTGTGACTGTGACTGTCTGTTATTGTTTGTGACTGTCTGTTGCTGTCTGTGACTGTCTGTTATTGTTTGTGACTGTCTGTTGCTGTCTGTGACTGTCTGTGACTGTCTGTTATTGTTTGTGACTGTCTGTTGCTGTCTGTGACTGTGACTGTCTGTTATTGTTTGTGACTGTCTGTTGCTTTCTGTGACTGTGACTGTCTGTAATTGTTTGTGACTGTCTGTGACTGTCTGTTACTGTCTGTGACTGTCTGTTACTGTTTGTGACTGTCTGTTGCTGTCTGTGACTGTCTGTGACTGTCTGTTATTGTTTGTGACTGTCTGTTGCTGTCTGTGACTGTCTGTGACTGTCTGTTATTGTTTGTGACTGTCTGTTGCTGTCTGTGACTGTCTGTGACTGTCTGTTACTGTTTGTGACTGTCTGTTGCTGTCTGTGACTGTGACTGTCTGTTATTGTTTGTGACTGTCTGTTGCTTTCTGTGACTGTGACTGTCTGTTATTGTTTGTGACTGTCTGTGACTGTCTGTTACTGTCTGTGACTGTCTGTTACTGTTTGTGACTGTCTGTTGCTGTCTGTGACTGTCTGTGACTGTCTGTTATTGTTTGTGACTGTCTGTTGCTGTCTGTGACTGTCTGTGACTGTCTGTTACTGTTTGTGACTGTCTGTTGCTGTCTGTGACTGTGACTGTCTGTTATTGTTTGTGACTGTCTGTTGCTGTCTGTGACTGTCTGTGACTGTATGTTACTGTTTGTGACTGTCTGTTGCTGTCTGTGACTGTGACTGTCTGTTATTGTTTGTGACTGTCTGTGACTGTCTGTTACTGTTTGTGACTGTCTGTTGCTGTCTGTGACTGTGACTGTCTGTTATTGTCTGTGACTGTCTGTGACTGTCTGTTACATGGGAGTCTTTCTCTCCCATGTTCTCTCCTTCTTGGCCCAGTTGAAATGAGCCCCTGGTGGAACGATGTTTATGTCTTATTGTTCTTCCGCGGGAAGAGGAAACACTGACGTGTTTAGTCACCATCAGCGTGTGTGTGTGCATGTGTGGGTGTGTGTCTGTGTGTGGGTGTGTGTGTGTGTGAGTGAGTGCGTCCAATATATTGTCTTTCTCTCAATTAGAGAAACTACAGACACTCCCAGCATCCTCAAAATCTGCTGTGAAGAGCTGTGTTTCCATTGGGTAATATCACTCAGCCAATGACAACGCAGAGGACAGATTCATCCACTGAGTGTCCCAGTTCTAATTGCTCCATATCTCTGCCCACTCCATACCTCAGAGGAGACATCATTTTCACTCCAACCCACCAGGAAGTGGTTTAATGGTAAAGTGTAATAGTTTTTAAGATACGCTTCAAGATTACGGCTCTGCAGCTGTTTGCGGTGTGAGTCATACCGCATTGAAACAATCATTGTTTACATAACAATCCATTCTGCTGTCATTGTGATAAGGTTTTACAGACTGCAGGGTGGATAAGAGGAATATTGGCCCAACAATATTTGGTCATCAGTCAAGAGGCCTGTAACGTGCGGTATAGAACCACTTAATCTAGGCATAATCATATCAACGTGATGCATTTCACTGTAGAATACATTGATACCATGATAGATCTTTTCATGGGTTTTCTTACCAGCACACAGGTTCTGCAGTGAGAACATGACAACAGTGGATGCTATTAGGCGCCATCAGATCACTCACCACGCTGACTTTGAACGCGTAGAGGAGGTCGAAGGGCAGAGCGGCCACCAGGTCGATGATGAACCAGGTGGTCATGTAGTGGATGCAGATCAAGCGCGCGTCGAAGATCACCTGACCCGACTTGCTGACGTACGTCGTGCGGAAACTGAACACGATGTCTGGCGGGCGGTCAGGCGGGCGGGCGAGGCAGACGGACCACAGACGGACGGGGGGGGAGAGGGGGGATTTAGACGGGATCAGGTTAAGGAGCGACAATCTGGGATGTGATTGGGTGGATCGAGAGGTCTCTCACCGATGATGAAGAGTATCTCCACGGCGATGTCGCTGACGGTGGTGCTGCGAGTCAGGTCGTCGTCTCCGATGAAGCACACGTTGTAGGGCACCGTCACGGCAACGTAGAAGGTGGCCAGCAGGATCAGCCAATCCCAGCCGGCCTTGAAGGTGCTGAAGTGAAGCAGGATGAACCTGGACTTCTTGGCGTCCGCTACCTTGTATTCTGGCAGGGCGGGGGGGTCGCCGAACACATTCTGATTGGTCAGAAACAGAGATGGGTGGATGATGTCAGCATGATGGCCAGTAAGGACGAGGGATTGACAATGTTCATCGGTGATTTGACTTGAGGGAAGGTTAAGGAACTACACATAACAATTAAGGAACACCCCTTAATAGATAACAACTCAAAGTGGTCCTCACAATGTTACCCACATCCACCCCGCCCACCACCCTCCTGAAGCCACGCCCCCCCTGACCTTTAACACCTCTGAGCTACATCTGATCTGCACCTCCATGTAGCTGTGAGTGGTGGAGGGGTTTCCCTGTTCGGTATCAGGGAGTCAGGTGGCTCAGCGTTTAGGGAGTGGGGCTAGTAATCAGAAGGTTCCAGGCTCGAATCCCGGCTGAGCCAACATAACGTTGTGTCCCTGGGCAAGGCACTTCACCCTACTTGCCTCAGGGGGGAATGTCCCTGTACTTGCTGTAAGTCGCTCTGGATAAGAGCGTCTGCTGGATGACTGAATGTGAATGGGGTCGGCTACCTTGTTGAGTTTGATTTTGCTTTTCTTCTTGTCTTTGCTGTGAAGGTGTCCCGAGATGTGGTACAACACCGCGCTGCTCCTCAGACGAGCTGAACTGAACGGAGAACCGGTCTTTATCTTGCCCGGCCTGCGCTCTGAAAACGCACCACACACACATCACATTTACCTGTATTTATTTAGCAGACGCTTCCAAAGCGATTTCCAAGAGAGAGCTTTGCAAAAGAGCATCGGTCACTGATCATAACAACGTGACAGACCCCAAACATGGCAGATTTATCGATTATGAAACACACATTGTGAGAAACCAAACAAGAGCCAAAGGGATGAGCCTTAAGAGACAGTTACAATTATAAGACAAGCATACCCAACGGGCAATAGTGAACCTGTCGGAAAGCAAACAACAATAACAATCCACCTCACTGCACCTCACACCACACACAGGCACACGCGTGTTAAGGCAACAGACATTGACAAATACAGAAGCTCACGGATGCTTGGAAGCGTATACGTACGCCCGCAAAAAACACCCGCAACCCCCCCCCCCTCACACACACACACACACAAACAGACACACACCCCAATGTGCACAAACACACGGGAATAGAATTGTTATTGCTCAATTTGCTTGGCCCCCAGGGATTGATGGGAAGAAAGTCATTATGTGAGGTGAGGCACTAAATATTCAACTGCAGTTAAAAATTGAAAAGCAAAAGTTGAATGTACCTGCAGGAGTTATATTCAGACTTAAATAAAGACCAATTCGGTTGAAAAGTGCAATTCTTCTTTATGTAAACACTCAAGCAAATATATTGTCCTCTGCTCGTTTTATTCTATGCAAACAGTCAGTCTATAATCAGCCTTCTCTGTATGACTAGGTATAAACGTATTTTATATTTACATGCTTCTCTTTTGTAAGTGGCTTCTCTGTCCTGGTAACGTACAGTGTGTTTGTTGTAGGATGGTGGAGAAGCTGGACCATGCTCCATCCCAGACAAGCTGCTCCATCCCAGAGAAACAGCCTAAGAACATCCTGTTCTCCTGGGAGCCCTGCCTTGTGACTCCTGCGTCACGACCATGGAACAGAAAGCTGAACGTCCTAAAACCTCAATTTCATCTTCCAAACACACAGCACCTTGCCTGGGTTAGTTTGTGTGTGTGTGTCCTGGAGCAGGGTGTGGATCTGGTGTGATGACGTTATGTAGAGCCCACTGTAGTGATCACAGGTGATGGAGGACCTTGGTAATGGAAAGGGGCACTTTATTGTTGCTGCATGTGGACTTCCATTTCTACCCACAGGACAGGAGGAGACCACCGCAGGAGAGATATCACTCCAGGGGGATATTACTGTAGTGATATTACTTTGAAAGAATAATAACTGCCTCTGTCTGGTATCCACAGTTTACTAGGTAGCATTTGCACTTATATGTGTGTGTATGTCTGTTTGTTGGTGTTTTTATTCTTTCAAAGACATCCTGTAATGACACACTGTATGCGCGTGTGTGCGAGCATATGCGAGAGCGAATGCAAGTGTGCGAGCGTGTGTAAGTGTGCGAGCGTGTATGTGAGTGTGTGTGTGTGTCTGAGCGTGTGTCTGAGCGCGTGCGTGAGTGTGCGTGAGTGCGTCTGAGCGTGTGTGAGTGTGTGTGTGTCTGAGCGTGTGTCTGAGCGCGTGCGTGAGTGTGCGTGAGTGCGTCTGAGCGTGTGTGAGTATGTGTGTGTCTGAGCGTGTGTCTGAGCGCGTGTGTGAGTGTGCGTGAGTGTGTGTGCGTCTGAGCGTGTGTCTGAGCGCGTGTGTGAGTGTGAATGAGTGTGTGTGCGTCTGAGCGTGTGTCTGAGCGTGTGTGAGTGCGTTTAAATATGTTAGTGTGCAAGCGTGTGTGTGCGTGTGTGTGCGTAGACCCCAGTTGAAGCCTGCAGACAGGCCTCATCCATAAAGCCAGGCAGCCTTGGGAACACGACACGAGCAGGGACGCCTATTTTTAGATCTAATGAATTTCCCCTCACTTTATAACTGGGGAGGTCGTGGGGGGGTGGGGAGGGTTGGGGTTCGGTGAGGGAATGGAGGAAAGGAAGGATGAAAGGAAAGGAAAGAGCCAGGAAGGAAAGAAAGTAGGAAGGAGGGAGGGAGCGTGCAAGGAAAGGGGAGCAGAGAACGAAGGACCGGTCTAAAAATAGCAACAGAAACGTGATGGAGGGAAGCTGATGTGGAGGAAAGGAAGAAGAGAAGGGGACAAAGGAATGGGGGTGGGGGGGTGAAGGGGGGGGGAAGGGGGGCCAGAGTCTGGTGTTCTCCTGTTTATCACAGATCACCCTTTGGGACCCAGACAGAGCGTGAGCTAACTGGGTTAGCTCACGGGAGCGTGCACGTGGGCACGGTGGCGCGAGCGTGCGCAGGTTTTGCGTGCGAGCGAGCGAGCGAGTGAGCGTGTACGGGTTTCCCCTGGACTATGGTGACCTGAGCGGTGTCTGGCACATTCCTTACTTCTGCGAAAAGCAATTTTCTCCATCGAGATCCCAGCATGAAAATGCAAATGTCTCGGTGGAAAGCGACGCGAAATTCATTAACAGCAGCTTGTCAAACTCACAGCCATTATGTTCAGGCTTTCATCTCCCGTTAAAAGCATGCAGCCTCAGCCAATTCTTCCGAGGGAACAGGCCTTAATTACGAGAGGGGGAAATAGTCATGAGTCGAGAGTTGTTTTGTGTTATTTGCAGTAATAACAGCGAGTAAATAGAACTCCAAGAACACACTCCCAAACAGACACACGTTTTCAACCCACCTTCTTTCTTCTCTTCTGGGATGGTTCTACCTTTGGTGTCTGTGATGTCCTTAAAGGAGGCCAGGAACAGAACCACATCCCCTTTCTCGTTCTTGATGGGAACGATGTCCAGCAGGCACCAGAACAGCGTCCCTGTCGGGCGAAAACACACACACACACACAGAACACACACACACATATTACAGAATTCCGAACTCAGGGCAGGTAGGTGGTGGAAGTGCTGGGAGTGAGCAGACCGTTTGTGTGTCTTTGTGAAAGCGCGCGTGTAATTGTGTGTAAGTGCGTGTTGAAAGTTCAGTGTAATCCCAGAAGAAGCATGATGCTGATCCAGGAGTTCTCTGGAAGGAGGGAGGGAGGGAGGGAGGGAGGGAGGGAGGGAGGGAGGGAGGGAGGGAGGGAGGGAGGGAGGGAGGGAGGGAGGGAGGAAGGAAGGAAGGAAGGAAGGAAGGAAGGAAGGAAGGAAGGAAGGAAGGAAGGAAGGAGAGATGAAGGTAGGAGGGAAGGAAAGAAATAAGGATGGAAGGAGGAAGGAAGGAAATAAGGATGGAAGGAGGAAGGAAGGAAATAATGAAGGATGGAAGGAAGGAATCAGGAACCCCTTAGTTCCCTGAGGATTCAGCAGCTCTGCTGAACCTGTCTCTCTCAGAGGGCACGTCTCTCGGGAGGCTCGGAATTAAAAGCCAGCCATCAAATCTTCACTGGGACAAGAAAGGATGTTGCGGATCATGTGAGAGCGTAACAAGTGAGGAATGTGTGTGTGTTTTGTGCGCTCGCGAGTCCGCAGACGTGTGAACACGTGACCAGGCTCTGACAGACAGGACTGGTGTGATTAGAGCGCAGGAGGGATTTCCTGAAGCGATCGCTCCTCCTGCTCTCTAAAGCTTCTCTGCTTGTAATGACTCAATCACCGCTACACCAACACACTGTCACGCGCAAATTAACACATTCCCACACGCATACACGTGAAGACACAAAAACATGAATACGCTCATGCACACACGCGGATACGCACAATGCACTGGAATTGATTCTGTGCGCGCAGATCTCTCTCACAGACAAAAAGGAACAACTAGGTTTTTCGTAATCGACCGAAACTCACAAAGAAATGAGCAAAGACTGTGTGTGTGTGTGTGTGTGTGTGTGTGTGTGTGTGTGCGTGTGTGTGTGTATGGTGTGTGTGTGTGTGTGTGTGTGTGTGTGTGTGTGTGTGTGTGTGTGCGCGACTGAGCGTGTGTGCGAGAGAGACAATGGCAAAGGGTGAAAATGAAAGACTGAAAAGAGGGGAAACGCGCCGAGCGATATTAAACTTTAATGTGTCTCAGTGTTAAGTCATGATGGCTGTCCGTTTCTGACTGATGGCTCACGGTAAATTGAGTTTTAATGAGAACTGGCCACTGAATGGACTCATCCATCCGTCCATTCCTAAATCCATTCCTTCATCCAAGCAGGCCGTATTTAAATATGGAAACCTCGGAAATAGCCTGAGGAAGACGCCCTCCGTTTTAGGAAGCACTCTAGCTGTGATGGGTCTGAAATACACATGCCAATGAAGCTAGAGTTATCGAAGCACTGGTACTAGATAACTGAATAACCAGAGGCTTGCAGGTTGGCCAAGTTACGCTGTTACCACTGATGGGCTAGATTTGGCTAAGAAGAACTTTGTATCGAAAGGAATGTAAAAAAAAAAACAACAAAAAAACCAAACAACTAAACCCACCTCAAAAGCATCAGACATTCTGTTTAGACGAAGGCCGCTGTCCAGAAGGTTTAAGATGTTTCCCTGCTCCAGCACACCTGATTCTAATGAAGGGTTGTTATCAAGCTCTGTGGAAGCCTGACAATGACTCTTCATTAGAATCAGGTGTGCTGGAGCAGGGAAACATCTAAAACCTTCAGGACAGCGCACCAGCCACCACCAGCCCTCGAGCACCAGGAATTGCCCACCCCTGGGTCAGACGGATCCAGCTTGATCGTATATCAGCGGCCTGCTATACGGACAGAGAGAGGACGCCGCTGCCCTTTCGATCTCCCCCCTACTTCGCAACCACACACCCCCCACCCCACCCCACCCCACCCCACCCCCCACTCCCCTCACCTGTCTTGGAGTAGAACATGATCTCGTCCTTGAACTCCTTGCGCTCCTCCAGCGCGTCGTCCACGCTGAGGATGATGCTCTCGCTGGTCTCGGGTCCGTACAGGAACTTGCAAGCGCAGCTCTTCTGCATGACCTCGGCGCGGGAGAAACTGGTGAGCTCGCAGAAGCCATCGGAGCAGTAGACGATGGGGAAGCCTTGAGACACCTGGGCGTTGGCCAGGATGAAGTTGCTGTCTGGAGCAAAGGAGTTAAGAGGAGGACGTCAGGAGGACCAGGAGCCTGCAGCGGGGACGGGGGGGACGGGGGGGACGGGACCCTAACCCTGGTCCTCAGGGCCCCTGGCCTGCATGTTTTTGATGTTTTCCCCTGCTCCGACACTCCTGATTCAAAGGAATAGGTCGTTATGGGGGGGGGGGGAGGGGTCATGTGGCGCAGTCAGTTAGGGTGTAGGGCTTGTAATAGGAAGGTCCCTGGTTTGAAACCCGGCTGTGTCAACACAACGTTTTGTCCCTGGGTAAGGCACTTCACCCTACTTGCCTCAGGGGGAATGTCCCTGTACTTGCTGTAAGTCGCTCTGGATAAGAGCGTCTGCTAAAGGACCAAATGTAAATGATGAAGCTCAGCAGAAGCCTGATGACGACCCTTCATCTGAATCAAGTGTGTGGGGAAGGGGGAAACGTCGAAAAACATGCAGGACAGTGGAACCTGAGAACCAGGGTTTGGGAACCACTGGTCTACAGGACTCATGGAAGAACATCGACGTTCTAGAAATATCTGTTAGTAGCTGTTATTAGTGGAGGTTACGAACATGAATAAAGTTTGCACTAACTGTATATATATGCCACCCAGGAATTTCTGCATGTCTAATTTGAATCTGTACATACCCTGATTGAATCTGTACATACCCTGTATATTCTGATTATACTGTTCATAATATGTATATTCTGAGTATACCCATATTTATTATATTCTGTTGTAATAACTGTTTTGCACTTCTGGTTGGATGCTAACTGTATTTCGTTGCCCTGGACTTGTACCTGTGTAATGACAATGAAGTTGAATCGAATCTAATCTAATCTAAAGGTCTCTGAGCTGAAACGGTAAACGGCCTACTTGTGTCAACCTCCAACGAAGCAGCTCAGTTGATCCAGACCAGCTGATTCAACCGAAACCCATTCATTATTGTGACACACTGTAATGTGTTGATGTCAGAGGCAGATTGAGAAAAGGAAAAAGTTGGATTCTTTATTTAACCCGGGCTTGTTTCTATTCAATCGCATTACAAAATCCATTTTATGGCTCAATAATTTCGTTTTCACCACCAAACAGTGTTTAATTGTTTTATGTTTCCTGTCAACCTTTGTCAGAATGAACCAGCGGTAATTCTTAGGTTGAAACCATGTTCACGTCTCTCAAAGGAAATGTAGAGTTTTTTTTTTTTTTTAAACCTTATAATCACCTTTTCCCTCCACCCCCCCCCCCCCACCGCCCCTCCACCCCCAAACTCCAGTGTTTCATTTCTCCGGCTCACTCCTGAGCTTCTACTTACGCCACTTAATGGCTTTCCCAGACTGCACTGTTGTTTGGCTTTATTGAATCTTTCTTTCTTTTTCTTTTTTTTTTTCCTCTTTCCTCTTAATCTGTGCATCCTCTTTAGCCCCCGATTTCACAACACGGAAAACACAACAGAGAGGAAGGAGAGGAGAAGATGGTGACGACTTTGTTGATCCAGCAGTGGTCGTGTTGTGATAGGCCGGTGAGAGAGTCCTTAGAGAGCTCCGATGACGCAGTAGTGTGCGCCATCAAACGTGCCGGAGCATTAACGCACGTATTTCGGGAGTCAGGTATCTGATCTGTGAGTAAATATTTGCTTTAGAAGAATATTCATCTTTTTGTCAGCGATTCATAGTTTTGTACTAAACTGTACTTGCTGGGGTTTTTTGTTCGTTTTTTGTTTTTTTACAAAACTGTGCCAACTGAACCAAATGAAAGGTAGGTCTGTTATGTTCTCTGAACCAGGAAGCTACAGTGGGAAAGGTGGGTACGACATCCATCCAGAGCATTCATAACCAATGAAAAGAGCTTTTGAACCCTGCCACCCCCCCCCCGTCCCCGTCCCGTCCCCATTGGAACTATGACTAAGCACGGGGCAGCTGCTGCTAACAGTGAGGCCAACTGATCCTAGTCAGGGAGAGCGGTGGGTTGGACTTCAAACCAACAGAATCAACACCTCCCTCACCTCTTTTCCCCAAAACAAGACCATGTGTTGTCTGCCAGTGCCATGGGCGTCGTTAGCCCTGTTTTAGGGGGGGCTGAAGCCCCCCCTAAATGTTCTTCAGCCCCCCTAAATAAGTATCGGGATTATTATCGGGCCGCCGAAGAAACACGATAATTAATAACAATATTTTATTTCGAAAAATTACCGGATGCTCTCGGTTAAATGTCGGTCACTTGAGCGTCAAAAATGTAACCCACAAGTTCGAAAAACTAGTGAAAAACGGATGTCTTTGGGAATCGCTGGCTGGCTCACATCGGTCTGCGGTACGACTACCCCCCCCCCCCCCCCCCGTCGACAGAAAATGCCAGGGGCTAAGCCCCCCCTTTCTTTCAATCCTAGAAACGTCCCTGGCCAGTGCTAAGGCCTGAGCTGTAAGAAATGTTTCACAAAGTAAATACCCACCCAAGAGAGGTTAGAGGGGTCCAAACTGGAAGGCTCCTACCCAGAATAGCCCAGAATACTCTGGTTCCTTCCTCAGGTTGTCTCATCAAGGCTGCAAGCCCACAGTTAGCTTCCTGGTTGACGAGTCTGGACCCAAACTTCCAGTGCTGAACATCGATGCTTTAACTCGCTGGGAGAAAGAAGTCTTCTGACTTACGTGTGAACCTGAGTGGCCTGCTAGTGCATCTGAATGTACATGACTTAACAGATTAACCTCTGCTCCAAGATTCCAGTAAAGCCTAGATGACGGTTGGATGAAAAACCAAATCACTTCAGCCACTTCAGCGCCGAGAATGAGGATCAAACGCCACTTGATCAAACCTAATTTAAGTCAAAGTCGACTTACGTTAAGGACTGTGTCGCTGACTTGGTGAGACCAACTGGTGTTGTGGTCACATCACAAGGTCCAACGTCGAATCTGGGCGGTCAAGCCCAATTCATCTCTCAAGGATTGCCTTGATCCAACCGGACGGAGCAGCCAAGAAAAATACCCCTGGACAATCCTTTTCACGCTTGGCTTAAACTAAAACATTCTCACAGCCCTCGTCTTGCTTATTAGACGAAGCGAGTGTGAGTCTGCACTCATTAATGCTGTTATTGTTCAGCGATTATGTCCATAGGGCAAGGAACGTGGAACAGGAGACGAGGCGATGTTCTGTTTCTAAACCCTAAACCTTTGAGGGTTTAGGTTGGTTGAGGGGCAGTTCTATGGGCATATGTGAAGCCCTTTGTGACATGGCTTGTATGAAGGGCTATACAAATACATTTAATTTTATTAGATTTAAATCCAGTGTGTGGATTATGGCCCCAGAGAAAACAGACCTGAATGCAACTCTAAAGAGTAGTATGCAGTAACCCTGCATGGAACATGGCAATAATAATTCAAGTTTTTTCTTCATTTTTTTACATACAAATGTGGGTTTTTGAGATTTAATTGAGGGATTTCACACACTCTTGTGCGAACCTGCCTAATTTTCCGTTTGAACATAATTACCTTTCTTCCTTAAAGATTTAGGTCGGGTAAGGAATGCAGTCTGATCCCCACCAACTCGTGACTACTGCCTGGCCTTTTCAGACAAGAAGTTCTTGCAGAACCCAAGGAAAGAGCGACCCAACAGGATTGTATTGTTCTAATCCTCTAGTCTGGGTTACAGAAGTGAACAGGCTGAATTGATGGCCTCTTTTTGTTATACAATTGTGCCGCTGTGCACTTTAAAATGTCAAAAAGAACACGAAGTGCTAAAAATACGAAGAACGACTTGCTCCTAAGCCGAGCAATTAATCAGGATTCAGTCCGCTGTTGGTTCAATTTACGGTCCAGTGTCGCCCTCCCATGGTTATTTAAGGTTTGACAGCCGATAAGCCTCCTTGACACATGCATAAAGTGACATTAAGATATGGTGGTAATTATCTAGATTTGCCAAGGAGAACGTAATCTTATTTGTTAAGTAAGCAATTCAGAAGCAGGACTCCACGTGGTAAAAAATACACATTCTGTGCGGACAATTCCACCTCCCATAAGAACCAATTGGAAAATCAACATATGTTGTGTTTTTTATTTCGTTTTTCTCACAAACAAAGTTTGCTTACAAAAAAAGAACGTCGAAAATAAACTTTTGTACCTATCTATTGCATATCATGCTGGCAGTTTAAACTACATGCAAACAACAATAATAAGAACAACAATTATAATGATCAATAAAAAATAAGAAAACAGAAAGGGATTGGGAGGGGGGTCGTTTTTTGAAAACAAAAAGAAACCTTGAACAGTTAGAACCTGTATTAAAAAGGGGTCTCTAAAAGGACTCGTTCCCATCCAGAGGGAGTTGTGTTTGTACATGTGTCGTTTCTACAAGGGCAGGACAGGACACAAGCTCCGGCAGAAAAAGGTAGGAGAAAGAGAAGAAGGGATAAAGAGAGATACAAGAAAGGAGGACCTAACCCTAAAGAGTTTCTTGGAGAATGGGGGGGGGGGGGGGGACCTGGTTTACAGTGCTAAACCAAACACACACGCACGCACACACACACACACACGAAGGAGCCCTTTGTTATACCTCACCAACGCGGAGAACAGCCGAGACAACATCACTGACCAATCGCATCGTCTATCCTTCCCCCGGACAACAAACAATGATTCGCTGTGAACTGAGTGTGCAAGGTATGGCTTTATCGTTTTCCCACCATCTACGGTTGTGGACGTGAAGGCGGCTTGATGCGACAGCAGGCATGATAGGCTTGTTCTCTCGGCTGGGACACGCCAAAGACAAAAGGACGAGGTCTGTTAGGGGAACGCAGCACAACGGATACGCAGGACACGTGCACACGGGGAGAACTGAGAGTCGGTCACTAGGCGGCGGTGGAGGATTCTGGGGTTGACATCAGTGGGGGGGTGGGGGGAGGGAGGGGCGGGGTCAGGAAGGCCGCATGGAGGCCTAAGACGTGAACTTCAACGTGACAAAAGACTAAGAGAAGGTTGCGAGGGAGTCCCTTTGGTTTCTTTTGATGTGAACCTGTACAAAAGTGAGGGTTGTCAGAGTCCAGTTCCTAACGTGACGGCGTGGACCAGGTGTTGGACGAGACGGACTGAGGAGCTGGGGAGTCCTGTGGGGATCTGGGGGGGGGGGGGGGGGGGGGGGGGGAGGGAATCTGAGGGCCTTCTTGGTTGGCGTTGGTGGCTGGAGGCGGAGCTGGCAGCGCGGATGCCGCCACCTCATTCGGCGCTGACCTGCGTGGTGACTTGGCCGTCTGTCGTCTGATTGGTGGACTGGATGAACATGGGCTGAGTCAGCTCCTGTCCAGCTGGCATGGTAACCTGCTGGATCTGGTACAACTGCTGCAATACGCAAGGAGACAGGAGTGAGTGAGTGTGAGTGTGTGTGTGTGTGTGTGTGTGTGTGTGTGTGTGTGTGTGTGTGAATGAGTGTGTGTGAGTGTGTGAGGGAGTGAGTGTTTGAGTGAGTGTGTGTGTGTGAGTGAGTGAGTGAGTGTTTGAGTGTGTGTGTGTGTGTGTGTGTGTGTGAATGAGTGTGTGTGAGTGTGTGAGGGAGTGAGTGTTTGAGTGAGTGTGTGTGTGAGTGAGTGAGTGTTTGAGTGTGTGTGTGTGTGTGTGTGTGAGTGTGTGTGTGAGTGAGTGAGTGAGTGAGTGAGTGAGTGTGTGAGTGCTTGTCAGCGTTTGTAAGCATCCCTATTATCATCCATTCTAATTGAAAGTGGTTGGGACCCCCTGGCTAACTGTTTAAATTAGGAAAGTTATATACTAATTCAATTATATAACCGGAATGTTATAATATAGATGTGTATCTACATATTAAAGTACAATGCTGTGACATAATGTCAATTAATTAGCACTTAATCGGCATTTTCGTAAAATGTCAGACGAGCGTCGAGAGCTAGGTGGACGATAATGGGACCCCTTAAGCCACATTACTGCCTTCCTTTGCTCGACAAAAGGCGCCTTGATTGACGTTGCGCTTACCTGTCCGTCGGTGAACTGGTTGAACTGCTGTTGGCCTTGCTGTACCTCTGCTTGCGTAATCTAAGAGAGCAACCCAAAAGAAACGCAAGCGTGAAGACGGGTTCCATGTTGTTTTGGGAGGCATTCGGGCGCATTTCGAGGGAAGCGTGTACCTGCTGGGAGTTGGTAAAGGTCTGTATGTGTCCTTGGAGTACCTGTGTTCCAGAGACGGGCTGCGCCAGGCGGATGTACTGCAGCTGGCCAGTGTTGAGCTGCACCTGCACACGCAAGCCACAGGGGGGAGACAAACTCCAGTTTAGCGCCGAGGTCACGGACGACGACAGAGGTCGTTGGCAGCGCTTCACCGACATGACGACGGAAGCTTTCTTATGGCACTGTTCCACACGTAAGCTAGTATAATTGGCTGTCAACACTCTCAACATAAGATAAAACCGCTTGTAAATGACCCATGATTCATTTCATAATAGCCATGATTCATTTCAGATCTGTACTTCCTTCTAATAACATATTTCTGCTACATTTAATCATTTAGCAGACGCTCTTATCCAGATCGACCTACAGCAAATACAGGGACATTCCTCCCGAAGCAAGTAGGGTGAAGTGCCTTGCCCAAGGACACAAAGTCATGTAGCCACAGCCGGGAATCGAACTCGCAACCTTTCGATCCCGAGCCCGACGCCTTAACCGCTGAGCCACCTGACTCCCCTCATTCAACCAAACCGTCGATCTCAACCCTTTTACTGCCATCTTTTCTCTCTCTCTCCCTCTTTCTTACAGGTATCTGCTGGATCTCTCCGGTGTTGGTGATGATCTGCTGCATGACCTGCATGGTCTGTCCGGCTGGCTGGGCAGCCTGGGCCTGGCCCTGGGGCGACGCCTGGACGATCTGAACCTGCTGGTCCCCCACCTGCATGGTGACCGGGGCACTCTGGGTGACAGGAGGCAAAGAGGGAGGGGGAGGAGGAGGAACGAAAGGGGAAAGGGGGGGGAAGGAGAGGAAGTGGGGAGAGCGAATGATAGGGGGTGGAGGGGAAGTGGGGAGAGAGAAAGATAGGGGGGGGAGGGGAAGTGGGGAGAGAGAAAGATAGGGGGAGGAGGGGAAGTGGGGAGAGAGAAAGATAGGGGGAGGAGGGGAAGTGGGGAGAGAGAAAGATAGGGGCAGGAGGAGGGGAAGTGGGGAGAGAGAAAGATAGGGGCAGGAGGAGGAACGAAAGGGGAAGGAGGAAAGGGAGAGGAAAGGGGGAGAGAGAGAGAGAGAGAGAGAGAAAGATACGTGGAGCAGAGGGAGGGAGATAGGGATGCGCAGGAGGACAGGCGTGGGGAAAAGAGAGAGGACAGAGTAGGGAGGAGAGAGATGAGGAGAGGGAGCGATGGAGAGGTGAAAGGAGAATAAATGAAGACATTAACAGGTGAGCCAGGTGAGAGACACACACAGCTTGGTTATACTGATCGACATGAAAGGCCTGGACAGGTGGGCCTGAGTTGGAACACAAGACGACAGTGCAGAATGAGGCAAAACACTCGCTCTCCCTTTCCTCCCCCTCTCTCTCCCTCTCGAGGTGCGTCAGAGAGCGTCTCTCTCTGCGGGGGAGGGCCACCTGATCTGCTGCAGTAATGAGCCACCGCTGCAGCAGCTAAAGGGTGAGCCTGTCTTCTGTCACCCGAGGACGGGACACGCACTTCAGGGCTGTGACGGAGACCTGAGCGGGCCTGCTGCGCCCAGCGTGGGTCAGATTGACAGGGGAGATAAGGGCCCGACAGGGCATCCGGATCAAACGCTCCACTTAGCTCCCTGGAAGGGCTGGGATGACTAGAGGGGTGGGTTTAAAACGATGCATCAGAACTGTAGGTGATGTGGGGGAGGGGAGGGAGGGAGGGGCGGGGAACTGCACAGTGTGCAGTTCAGTAGTTAAGGGGGGGGGGGGGGGGATAAAGTGGGGGCAATTCATTGAATCGTCCTGACTCGTAGTCCACAAGGCAAGTGTGTGTGCGTGTGCGTGTGTGTGTGTTTACCGTGATAGGGGTGTTCTGAGACTGGGCTAACTGCACTTGTTGTAGTTGCTGCATGGTGGCCCCCTGCAGCACCTGAAGGGCCCAGAGAGACAGAGGGAGGAGGAGAAGGGGGGGGGGGGGGGATGAAGGGAGAGAGAAAGAGAGAAAGTGCGTATCAAGTGATGGCCGGCACATGCAAAAACGCTTGCACAAACACAAACACGTACGCAGCAAGCTGCAGACATCCACGAGCGTACGAGGAGACGGGAGGGGAAGTGAGGCGGAGCCGAGCGGCGAAAAAGGGCGGGAAAAAAGGGTCTGCTAAGAGCACGAAGCGCCGAAAGCGGACGACGACGCCAGCGCGGAGCTAACGCTAGCTGCGCTAGCAGCAGACACATTTATCCATTTAGCGGACCCTTTTAGACAGGCAGCAGGCACAAAATGGCCGCTTTCATTAAGTGCTCCTGAGGGACTCGGTGACCTGAGAGGAAGATGATAGAACTGGTTGCGGCAGTGATGAGTACTGACGCTGACGGCTCCTCGGCAGGTCTGCAGAGTCCGTGTGGAAAGCACGTCCGTGTGGAAAGCACGCGCGTGTGCGCGCGCGCGTCCTTCCTCTGCCCAGCTGTCCTGAACATTTTCTCTTCCTGTCACCCTTCCTTGTTAACACTGCGAGGGGGCTTCGCCAGAGCTGGTTTGACAGGCCGGTGGAGGCAAGATGGTGGTCATCATGCTTTTCAGGTGACCGCAGGTGAGCCCCCCCTTCCACAGCTCCAGCGGTAGCCAGGCTTAGCGTGTGCGTGTGTGTGTGTGTGTGTGACAGCTCAGCCTGAAGCAGCCTGCTGAAGCAGCACTCTGAGCACACCAGGAACGCAGGACGGAGAGGAGAAGGGAAACCAGGAACAGACAGAAAGAGAGAGAGTCATACAGAGAAAAAGGGAGAGAGAGGGAGTGAGAGAGAAAGAGAGAGGGGGGGAGAGAGGGAGTGAGAGAGAGAGGGAGAGAGAGAGGGAGAGAGAGAGGGAGTGAGAGAGGGAGAGAGCGGAAGTGAGAGAGAGGGAGATAGAGAGAAGGAAAGGGAGACAGGGAGAGAGGAATTGAGAGAGAGAGGGGAGAGCGAGAGAGAGGGATTGAGAGAGAGAGAGAAGGAGAGAGTGACAGAGAGAGAGAGAGAGAGAGAGAGAGAGAGAGAGAGAGAGAGAGAGAGAGAGAGAGAGTGAGAGAGAGAAGGAGAGAGATAAAGGGAGAGAGAGAGGGACATAGAGAGTGAGAGAGAGAGTGAGTGAGAGAGAGAGACAGGGAGAGAGAGGGAGACATACAGAGAGCTCTAGGATTGCTGCCATCCCCTGGAGACAGAGAGTCGCTCACAACTCTAGCTCCATCCACCATCCTTGAACAGAAGTTCCACTACAAGAACACCAAAAGCTGTGGAAGGGACTCATCGACGTACTGTGAGAGTGTGTGTGCGTGTGTGTCTGTGAAAGAAACAGGCTCTACCACTAAGCGTCGGTTTTCACAGCCTGGAGGGCTGTAAAGGGACTTGAGTGCTGAACGCTGGTGTTTGTGTGGTGCGCGTGAGGCTTGTATAGCCGGGTGTGAACGCCGGGCGTGTTCAAGTGACTCCTGCTGATGAGAAGGAAAAGGCTTTCATGTGCTCCAGGAACGTCTGCCAAGACCAACATCCACTAAAGCAGGGAGACCGTTATCCTGCTAACACCAGGGCAGAAACCCAGGTATTTGGTCCACGTGTGTCTCCCCAGCCCCCCACCCCGCCACTCCTGCCCTGCCCCCCGTGTCCCGTACCTGTCCCTGCTGTGGCTGGGCGATGATGATCTGTCCAGGCTGGATGGTGGTGGCCTGCTGGGTGGTGGCCTGCTGGCCCCCTTGCTGGCCCTGCACCTGGACCGCCCCAGGCTGCTGGGCCAGGGTGAAGTAGTACTGCACCGGCTCTGCTGGGGCCACCGACTGACGGACCTCCTCCTGGAGAGGACGGACGGACAGACACACACACACGGACGGAGACACACACACACGGATGGAGACACGCACGTATGGACGGAGACACACACACACACGGATGGAGACACGGGACGTATGGACGGAGACACACACACACGGACGGAAACACACACACGGACAACGATACACACATATGGACGAAGACACACACATATGGATGGAGACACACACAGATGGATGGAGACACACACAGATGGAGACACACACACACGGACGGAAACACACACACACCGACAACGATACACACACACACCGACAGACACACACACACGGACGGAGACACACACACACACACACACCAACACACACACACACACGCAGAGTCAGAAACAGGCCCGTCAGTCATTTACATCTCCATGAATTATTTTTGCCTGTGTAACACTATAGGAGAGAAGACGTTCTAAATAACTAATAGGCCCGTGACCGGGGATGAGTAATGTAATCTGTATGGAACGATCTGGAATCCATTCACACCGCGATGTCCTTCCTCTCACACTGGTCAGCAGCGACACTGGAGACCAGCCGCAGAGGCCTGCTGAGGGCCCACGGAACACGGCGGAACATTCGCCTGCCTGAGAGCCACACGGCCCACGTAAACATGATGCTGACGCGCCATTGGTTGGAGGATCTTTATTGGCAGGTACGGAAGGCGGAGTTTTTCCGACGGGTTGGCGCGAGGTGGGTCGGTGTTTCCCCCGCCCCCCCACGAGCGTAAACACCCCTCTCCCAGCTCGCTGACGTCACAGCTGAGAGTGTAGGATGTTTACACCCCTGGACGCGGTCTCCACGGCAACCCTGGACATGGCGGCGGGTGTTGTCCGGAACCTAGAGATACCTGACTTGCTTTAGGTTAGAGCAGGGGTTCTCCCCCCCCCCCCCCCCCCCCCCAGCCTGTGTCATGACCCCCCCATCCCCCCATACGCACACACCCGATATTGATAATAGATGGATAGACGGGTGGGTGGGTGTATGGGTGTATGGGTAGATGGGTTGGTGGATATAGAAGGAGATGTTTTTGGTGTGTTTTTGTACTTTGTTTAATTACATGGGTAGGTGGGTGGATGGATAGAAGGATATTTTTGTACTTTTAAAATTGTGGGTGAGCGGTTGGGTGGATGGATAGAGAGAAGCGCTAGAGGACGGAGGAAGAGGAGGCCGTGCTGAGCAGGCGTGTGGAGGCCGGCGTTGAGGCCGATGGCGGGAGGCGGTGTTCCTGGAGGTTATGGAGCAGCGGGACGCTGCAAACATCCGACTGAAAGCCATCGCTGACCAAATCCCAGCTTCCAGTCAAGGATGTTTACAGCGCCACCTGGCTGCTAGGGGTCCCATCGCACGTTCAAACCTTCTCCCTAGTTTCCCCTCATCCTAAAGGAACGGTGAGTGTGTGTTCGCGTGGCGCGCGTGTGCGTGTTCCCCACCTGTCTCTTGGGGGGCTTCAGCTCGTCCCTGGGAACGATGTCGATCAGGAAGTCAAACTGGTCGAACTTGGTGATCGCCATGGCGATGTCGTTCCTCTGCGACACAAACACACAGCGCGAGGTCAGGCGAGGCTTCCGGTGCGCGCGCACAGGCGCTGCACTCAACGTTCCGTTCTTTTCGCCTAAAATAGTCTTCTTCGGAAAAGGACTACCAGGGGGAGTTGGGGGGGAGTTGAAACACATTTCAAGGTCAAAGAGAAGAATTCCACCGCTTTGGATGCGACGCTCCACTGGAGGTCCCAACTGGACGCTTTCCAGCTGAAGACAGTCAACAGAAATCCTCAAAATAAACGGTTGTGACATTTTTCCACATTGCTGAGACACCATTATGCCCCCCCCCCCCCCCCCCCCGCATGTCTCGGTGGAATTTTCCACAGAATATCGGCAGTGAAGACCCCCCGCTGTCACCCCCCCCCCCCCCCCCCACCACCACCCCCACCCCTCCCCTCACACCAGAGGCTATTTTTAGCGACCCCTGATTAATATCTGGCAAACCAACAGGTCACAGCTACAGTTGTAATATTGATGAGCGTCGTCATGGCGACCCTGATCGGCGTGCTGTCAGGCACAATGGATGCGGCGCGCCGGGACGGGTGTTGATGATGATGCGTGTGCGTGCGGAAGCTACGTGGGGGAGGGGGGGTGGGGGGCTCTACAGTGAGCGTCACAGCCGTTTGACGAACACGCAGACAAGGGGCCCGGACGGATCGAGCCGCACGTCACACACCTAACACCCCCATCTGCGGTGTCGATTGTAATTTACACGTGCAGATCTTCGAGCCAAGTAGGATTCTATTAAAAGACTGTGATCGCATCCGCTGACGTTTCCTGGGCCGGATTTAAGACTGAGATATGTCGTGTGAAGCGTCGGATGAAGGGAAAGAAGACGGCATTCTAACACGTGCGTGCACGCACCAACACACACACACGCACCAACACACCCACACACACCCACACACCCGCACCAACACACACAAACGCACCAACACACCCACACACACCCACACACCCGCACCAACACACACAAACGCACCAACACACCCACACACACCCACACACCCGCACCAACACACACAAACGCACCAACACACCCACACACACCCACACACCCGCACCAACACACACAAACACACCCACACACCCGCACCAACACACACAAACACACCCACACACCCGCACCAACACACACAAACGCACCAACACACCCACACACACCCACACACCCGCACCAACACACACAAACGCACCAACACACCCACACACACCCACACACCCGCACCAACACACACAAACGCACACGCACCAACACACAAACACCACGCACCCACACACACACCTACACACACACACGCACCCACACACCCACACAAACACACCCACACAAACCCGCACCCGCACCAACACACACGCACCCGCACCAACACACACACCCACACACACACACCTCTCTAGAATAACAATCTCCCAGGGGCGTACAAACAGCTCCAGCAGCAGGGCTGCTTTCATGAGCTGGTGCCGGCCTCTCCTCTCAGGCACAGGTGTGGCTGGCCTCTGGCTCTGTGAAGCTCAGACCCCCAGCGGGCCCCTCCTCCGGGCCCCGCCGCCCTCGCAGGGGCCCTGTCCCTCGGGCCGGGCTGCTCTGGGAGGAGAGAGAGGGGCCATGGAGGGGAAAGTGGGTCACCAGAGCCAGGGTTTGCTTTCAGTCGGTCGACATAGAGAGAAAGATTTTACCAGTGGGAGCCCCTGGAGTGATGGTGGGACCAGCACTGTGTGTGTGTGTGTGTGTGTGTGTGTGTGTGTGTGTGTGTGTGTGTGTGTGTGTGTGTGTGTGTGTGTGTGCGCATGTGTGTGTGTGCATGTGTGTGTGCATGTGTGTGTTTGGACTGGTGTTCATGGATTGCAGCCCTAATGTGCCAACAACAGCTGAGAAGACACAGGAAATGGCTGGGTATACAAGGGTGATACAGGTTCAGTGTGTGTTACCTGCAGAGTGTATGTGGTGTGTGTTACCTGGAGAGTGTGTGTGTGGTGTGTTTTCTCTGTACAGCATATGTTTGTTACCTGGAGACTGTGTGTTACCTGGAGAGTGTGTGTTACCTGTATAGTGTGTGTGCGTGTGTGTGCGGTGTGTGTTACCTGGAGAGTGAGTGTGGTGTATGTTCTCTGTAGAGTGTGAGTTACCTGGAGAGTGTGTGTGTGTGTGTGTGTGTGGTGTGTGTTCTCTGTAGAGTGTGCGTTACCTGGAGAGTGTGTGTGTGTGTGTTCTCTGTAGAGTGTGTGTTACCTGGAGAGTGTGTGTGTGTGTGTGTGTGTGTGTGTGTGTGTGTGTGTGTGTGTGTGTGTGTGTGTGGTGTGTGTTCTCTGTAGAGTGTGTGTTACCTGGAGGGTGCGTCTCTTGTTGTCTTCAGTGTGGATCCAGGCTCTCAGGGTCAGCTCTGTGATGAAGATCTGAGCAGCTTTGGCAAACAGCACTGGTGCCTCTGCACTGATCATCTACAAGGACAGGGAGGCAGAACTGGGTTACACACACACACACACACACTTACAGAGAGAGAGGAGAACTCTGCTTAGTAATGGTTGACCGAAAAGGTCCTGGCCTTGGAGCGAGGGCGATCACATGATCTCTTAAATGCCACGTTAACCACCTACCATTAAGCTGCTGCTGATCTTAGTACAGCACTGCGGACACTGCATATCCCGGTGCGTAACACACACACAGGCGCACGCCCACACACAGGCACACACACACATGGGCTCTCCCTATAGCTGCTCTTACAGAGCAGGAATAGCACCGAGCGCTAATCTGTTCTAATGGGAAAAGACTGTAGGATAACCCATCCTTCACCTAGCACCGTGTGGTCAATGATGCCACTTTGAGCTGTATCTTAATGCACGTCCAGCAGTGCATTAAGCCTGTCTACGTGCTGTGCTGACTGGGGAGGAGGGGGCGAGTCCTACCTTGACATCTTCATCCAGCTTCATGATTTTCTTGATGCGGGCCAGAGGTAACTCCTGCACGCGGAAATCCTTCTGAAGCAGAGCCATGGGGTGTTAGGGAGGGGCAAA
>CM059306.1:9282500-9512500 GCA_030340665.1 Neosalanx taihuensis
CCCCTCTCTCCTCCACTTCCTCCTCTCAATGTATCCATATAGATCTCTCATCCTCCCTTCCTCCCTCTGTTTCTCTCTCTGTCCTCCAGCACTCCATGTCTCCCTCTCTTTCTTTCTCCTCTGAGAAAGTCAATGCTGTTGTTCCGAGTAGCAGAAGCTGAATCAGCGGTAATGTAGTTCTGCCAGCTTGGGTTCCATCGCATGCAATTCTCCCTCCCCCCTCCCTTCCCCCCCTCCCTCCCCCCCTCCCTCCCTCTTCTGCCCTCCCCCCCCTCTGCCTGCCTCCACCCCCCTGCTGCCCTCCATCTCTCCTCCCTGCCCTTCCTCTCCCTTCCTGTCCGCCTCTCCCTCCAGGTACATCCAAAATGGCGTCTTCACAGCAGCACCAGTCCAAACCAAGGTGACAGCAGTCACGCCACCCTCGCTGAGGGTCCCTGGTGATAGTTAACACGCAGAACACCGTGTACGCGCAAAGTAGATTCGGACCAAAATGGCGGACGCCTCAGACAAGGATAGGTGTAGCGCCAACAAATATTACTGTCCAACGATCGGACGTTCGGAGGGCGGATTTTCAAGGCACACAAACCTAAGGTTCTTCTAGATAAGCACTCAAGCTGCGTATGGGGAGCTGGGAGGAGGTGGTAGGAAGGAGACTAGGTGAATGAATTCATGGTCCAATGGAAAATGACTAACTGAAATGTCCTCCAGCGTACCGTAATTGCTTTCCTAATGACCTGGCTGGTGATCGGTTTGAATGGCGCTCACAGGCAGATGAATAGCTGAGAACAACAGAGAGATTTTCCTTTTCTTCTCAAGCAGTAGGGAGACCAGAGAAATAGAAAGCGAGAGAGGTACAGAGATACAGGAAGAGAGAGGAAGAGACAAGAGATAGGTTCAGTCAGGTTGGCTGTTCATAAGCCAGAGTTGGTAGAGAAGCCCTGGAGGGAGGCAGAGGCAGATTGGAGGCAGGCGGATTGGAGGCAGGCAGAGGCAGATTGGAGGCAGGGCAGAGGCAGATTGGAGGCAGGGAGAGGCAGATTGGACGCAGGGAGAGGCAGATTCAACGCAGGCAGAGGCAGACTGGAGGCAGAGGCAGATTGGAGGCAGGGCAGAGGCAGATTGGAGGCAGGGCAGAGGCAGATTGGAGGCAGGGCAGAGGCAGATTGGAGGCAGGCAGAAGCTCACCAGAGGCAGAGACAGGGGTTCAGCAGGGTGATCTGACCTCTGGATAACATGGAGTCGCTTGTGGATTTTACAGTGAAGGCTGATCTAATGTCCCTGCTTAAGGCCTGCTGTACTGGAGAGTGACAGAGCAAGTCAGGAGCTATTTATCAGTCGTCAGATGGACTGGGGCTGCGTAGCCACTTTGAAGCAGGAAAGACTTGGGCTCTTCAGAATCAAAGGGTCAGGGATTCAATGGACATTTATGGACAGGTGGCTCAGCAGGTTAAGGCATTGGGATCATGATTGGAAGGTTGTGAGTTGTAGCTATGTGATGTTATGTCCTTGGGCAAGGCACTTCACCCTACTTGTCTCAGGGGGATTGTCCTTGTATTTGCTTAAAGTCGCTTTGGATTAGAGTGTCTGCTAAATGAATATTCATTCATTTAAGCATGGGGTGACCTTCTGTTTAACAGAGGTGGGCAAGGTGGCTAACTCATTAATCCCAGACTTTTTCCACGACCTGTAGACCGGACACCAGACCGCAGTCCTTACCTGGTCAGTCAGTGACAGACCACACTGTCTTTACAGTGTACGGCTCGCAGAAGCAGGCTAATGTTAGTCTGAGCTTAACCAAACCTCCAAACGAAGACGACCTTTGCCTCCATGCTTATGGTGCCTGTGTGTCGAACTGGCTGTTCTCAGCATAAAGGAATAACTGGCTTTCCAAGACAAACTGCGACTTGTTTGACGAGAAAAGGAGAGCGAATCACAGCTGACGTCGACCCCCCCCCCCCACCCCCCCTTCCCCCCCACCCCCCCTTCCCCCCCAGACCCCCTTCCCCCCTCCGGTGTGTCGACGGGTGTTCAGAACAGACCCTCCCTCCCGCCCCTCTCCGCCTCCCTCCCCTCGTCACTCCGCCCTCCGACCATCTATCCTCTTGTTGTCAAAATAACATAATGAAAAAGGGGCACGTGCGGAGGACGAGGGGTCAGGAAGAGAGGACGCTTCGGAATAGCGGACAAAGAGGATGTTGGTTTGCGCGCACACACACACACGCAACTGTTCCGACCTTCTCGCTGCTGGTCCTTTTTAACGACAGCGTCAGGATTCTGTGATCGTCGTCCAACGACATCAGCGCTGACGTCAAAGCAGCAACCTCCGCCCGTAGCGTCAGGTGAATTCAGCCGTTTGAACCGCCCCGTGGACAAGGTGGTACGGAGGCCAGGGTGGGTAAACATTGCTTTAGACTGCGTTAACCTTAAGACCAGCCGAAGTCCTTGGTAGGGGTCATTTTTCGACGGGCTTCCACGCAAACCGTCAACAACGTTTAAAGGTCGACCGCGAGAAGGTCACAAGAGGAAGCGTCGCAAGGAATCTGTCAAACTGGAAAGTGACGTTGTTGTCCCTTAAAAGCACTAACAGACACAAGTGTTTGCATTACCAGAGGCTAGTGACAATGTTGTTTAACGGAACTCTGCATTGCCGTTCCCGTATTTTGGAATCAAACACTCGTCTTTATCTGTTAAGCACTTGAATCAGCTTACTGAGAATTTTGTCGGGCGTCTGCAGATCTATACAACCTGTCAAAATCTATACAAACAACACATACCAAGCCCAGAGACGAAAGATAGGCAACATATGCTCAAAGCGTCGAAGATGTTCGAGAGCACTACGAAAGGATCGAACGGCCTTACTAGAAACCTTGCAGGGAAAACCAACATGTTGCTTGGCAGTGTGGCTGTGCGCGTGGGTAAATCATCTACTTTAGCACAACAACAACAAAAAAAACAAGAAGTAAGAGTTCACAGGCAGGAATTACAGATTAACTCGCCTCCCACCATCCCTGCCATGCTTAACACCTGCTGGATTTTGCGCTTGACAAGGCGGCGCGGGCCATAATGGCCGAGGAACGAACGTGACCCGCGGGCCGCCCACCCCCCTCCCTCCCCATGCTCCCACCAGCGGCCTTATAAACTTTACCCTTGGCTGTGCATGGGCCTAACTCCAGGAAGTACTAGCCTAGTCACTGATCGCCCAAGGTCATTCAGCAGAGGAGCGTGAAACCAGAGAGGGAGGGGGGGAGCGAGGGGGAGGGAAGGATGGGGGAGAGAGAATGGAGAGAAAGGGGCAAAGAGAGGACAGGTTTTTCAACTTTCACTGCAGCGATCCTACAATCCCTGGCGTATTTATCTTAACTTGGTAAACGAGGGAGCGGATGGAGGATCTGGCGGGGCTGTCTTTAACCTAACGGTCTCATCCCAACACGTTCCTGTGACCTTCATCCAGCGCTAGGCCCCCGGCTGTGGCGTGGAGGCGGGCAGGTGCCCTCCAGGACCACACCAGGCTCTAGGCTCCACCTTGCTGCTGTATTTACATCCTGCACTCACAACAATGGGCCACAAGGGCAGGACACCAGCAGGCATCTGAACTACTTGCGTGCATGTATGTGTGTGTGTGTGTGTGTGTGTGTGTGTGTGTGTGTGGGTGGTTGTTGTCATTAACTCTGTTACTGCTCATTGGGTCTTCAGCTCTGTACGGGGCACGAATGATATTCAAATCTCATGCAAAAAAGGCAACCAGCACAGGGATTTGGCAGCCGACGCTTCAAGTCGGTGGTTATTTTTAGTTGCGTCTCTCTCCCTTTCTCTTCGTCCCTCTCTCTCGCCCCTAACAGGGGAGGCGGGGGGAATCGGAGCGGAGCAGAACACACACCAAGTATCCATCAAAAGAGATCAGATCTAAAACTACCTCCATCGCTGCCCCACCCCCCCCAAGCTTAAATAGTCAGTCCCATCTGGCGTGAGAACGCGTGGGTACTTCTCCGACACGCATCCTCCTAAAGCCCGTCTCGGGTCCCAGGTTGTTCCCCCCGGACCGCGAACCATCGTCTGGGCCTGAGCGCTGCGTCACTCGTCGTCACGTCGGTATAAACACCTCGCCGAGGCCTGGGACGCCCCCGCTCTGCAGCGTCACCACCGCAGCCTGCTCGCCACGCTCCCATCCTGGATGACTTTGAAGCCTTCTGCCTGTGCGTGCGCCTGCTGAGTCAGTTTTTCAGCCGACCACAGCGGTTTGATCAATAATACAAAGTGTGAGCGTGTGGGACGGCTGTCCAACCCCAGCTGGTCCAAAGTCACAGTTTGTGACAGTTGCAGACAAACAGGAACCTCCGACAAGCGCAGGATGCTCATCCTAAACTGGTCGGCTGAACGCAGCAAACACTTCGAACCCGATGCAATTTCATGTTATTATGCAAAACTGCGCAATGTTCCCGAGAGGGAAATGTTTGTGATGCATTTCCCTATGAAATGGCCTGTGTCGTCAGGACGGTGCAGAAGGCTAACTAGAGATGCCGACCGCAACCTTCCTGTACCGGTGACAACTGAAGGACATGGAGGCAGATTGCTGTCCAATGCAGAAAATCACTCACACACACACACACACACAGTTGCACACACACACACACACAGAGACACGGCGTTCTCAGATTTCTCCCAAGGAGAAAAGTAGAGGGCAAGAGCATGAAAGGGGGGGGGGGGGGAGGAGGAGGAGAGATGTAAAGGGGGAGGAGAATGAGAGACGTACGGGATAGAGAGAGCATCCTATCCTTGCGGAGCCGGAGGGAAAAGAAGAACGTGCATGCACAGAAAACGCTACGGAAAGTAAAGTCATGTGAAAGAGCGATCTCTCGGGGGGGGGGGGGGGGGTCTTATCGAAGGCAAGTTTGAAGGCAAGTTTTGCACGCGCGCGCGCGTTTGCGAATGTAAGCCGTTTCACTTACCTCGTACCCTTCATCCTGGGTAGAACAGGGCCGTCCTATCAGATCTGTAGTCTCCTTGACAGACACCAGGGGATAGGACAAGCGCTGGCATGAGCCTGACTGACTCTCTCTCTCTATCCTTCACTTCCAGAGGGCCCCCCCGGCCCCCCAGCAGAGAGACAAAAGACACTCCAAGTCTGCCGGCACCCTCTCTTAACAAGGCAGAAGAGAGATCACCCCCCCCTCTCTCTCTCTTCTCTCCCTCTCTCTGCTTCCCCTCCCCCTCCGCACTGCCCCGTGTCCTCCACCTCTCTGTCTAAGCACACCTCTATCTCTCCCTCTCTCGCTCTTGTCCTCCGACCAAGTCCCCTCGAATGCAGCGGTCCTCCTCCACTCCTCCACTAGTTTTCTCTCGCTCTCCCTCTCCGGCCGGCGACCTGTTCATTTGTCTTTCAGTTGACCCCTGCCGCAGCACAGAGGAGAGAGCAGGGAGAGAGAGAGAGGGGGGGGGGGGGGGAGCCAAGCGGAGGCAGTGCAAGAGAGGCACACTCGAGTCCCCGGACAAAAATCTCCTCCTGCCTTTGCTTTCCCTTTAACGTTCTAAAGTAATCAATCTAGCCTGCTACATGATACCCAGACTCCGCCTGCAGCCAGGCTCCAGCCCTCACTGGCAGATTCTCCTCCAATGAGGGGACAGAGCCGCCTCATCCCATTGGCTGCCGCGAGTGCCAGTCAGCGGTGACACATCTCCTGCTCCTCCCACTTCTCTCCACCCCACCCCCTTTCAACGACAGACAACTTCCTGTTTTAAGTTACCTTGAGCTGCAGGATAGGGGTCAGGGAGAGAAAAGAGGAAGAGAGAGAGGGAGGAGAAGAAGAAGGAAAAAAAGAACAAACAAAAGAGAGAGAAAGTTTTGAAAAGCGTATTACCGGTAGAAAACAGCTGGGGTGCCGGTGGAGGGTCGCCTCTGAATCATGTCTCCTCTGCCTGATCTTGCCTTCCTCATGACTGCTGGCACACCAAATGAACTGACCACAGGCTGCTCTCTCACAACTGTTCTCTGCTTATTTACAATGTCAAACCGTCTCCCCTGAGCCACGCCTCCCGGCATCACTGACTGGCTGAAGGGACGATGACGTCAGCAGCCCCGTGGCCTCGGATTGGCTGAAGGGAGTGTCAGACGCGATGCCGCATGTTTGCAGCCACAGGATTTAAAGTGCACGAGCAGACTGGCTGTCTCATACGTGCGCGCGGGGCATGCGAGCTCCTGCGCACATCTTCTCCAGAGGAAAAACACAAACTTTGCCCTTCCTCTCTCATTCAGCGTTAACTCTTAGTCGCAGGTAAGAGCAGCCAGCGTATCCAGTTTGGCTACTGTTAGCAACCCTGACGTGTTGTAAATCTTCAGATGAACGCGAACACATCGGACTTGTTTCACTCGGGAACTAATCCCAATGCATTAGGATCATTAGTACGATGAATTTCGCGGTCAAAAGACATGTCGCACGGACACTGTCAATGAAAGATCTTGTTCCGACAAGGACATAATAAATGAGCGGTTAAATAGGTCACCGCAAAGCCATTTCACACCAAAAGAAAATCTCGTCTTGATCAGCTGATAGTGTCATAAGAAATGAGGAAACTGCCTCGCTGCTCGTGTTTGTGGATAAACAACATAGATAGCAGATATGGGGGAAAGTCAGAATACAAAGACACAATTGTCCTGACCCTTAAAACAAGCTCACAACAGCTTAGACTATTTCAAATGTCACCATAAAACCACGTCAGCAATGTCATACAATAACCTTCTTGTCAGCCTTGTAGGGTTAAATTGACAGGCATGTTTTTTTTCTCTCTCACATGAACCTTTACAGAGGACAGGCCAGGCATGCTGGTACGGGAGATACTGCCGCGGCCTGATGTCGTGTGAGAGTTGTCGGGAAAGCTGAAAAAGTTACTTTTAGCTGGCAGTCTGCACGGACAATAATGGAATAATCTGAATAGTATAAAAATTCAAACTATGTAGAAACTAAGAGAGTAAGAGATGGACAGAGAGATAGGGAGAGAGAGAGTAAGAGATGGACATAGAGAGAGAAAACCTCCTCCATCAATGAACAAACCGAAGGGGGAGGGGGGGGGCAGAAAGATGGAGAAGGACAGAGAGGAGAGTCTAACGTGATGTAGGGTAAGGGGGGGAGGTGAAGAAAGTGAGGAGGCTAGAGAATCAAAATGTCCTTTTTCCTATTCGCATGCATGCCGCTATGGGAGACCGTAACATTTGAGTTGTACCGTATAAAAAGCTGGTTAATCATTGCAATCCGGTGCTGCAACAAGATCACTTCCTTAAAACGGGCCGCAGTGCCGTGTCTCTACCTTAGTGCCCCCCTCCCCCCCTGCCACACACACACACAAAAACACACACAATGACACCTGGCAAGGTCACAGCGCAGCAAACCTTCCCCATGACTTTACACTGTCCCTGTGGCAGCGGTGCAGGGATATGTTTGCTCTCGCTGGGGCTGTTTAGAGATAAAGCATGAAGTTGCCATGTGGTTTAATAACTGGAGCAGTGGGTCTTAACCTGGGTTTGGAGGTCAAGACACACATATGATTCGTGATGACACGACCAATTAACGGTTCAGTGAATGTGCATATGAAACTGGTGGGGTTCAGTACCTCCAACAAGGTTAAGAACCACTGAACTGGGGTAATGATAACCGTAAGTGCTCTTCAGCTTGGAGGATTGGAGAGGAGGGGGGAGATTTTACATGAACAATGATGCGATACTCCTTCAGTTTACGTTGCGCCCGACTGATAAAACCCACACGAAAATTCACCTGAGGCGAAAAACAAAGTAAATACACCACCCAAACCCACATGTTATTCAGCTGTCAATGGAAAATAACTGACCTTCTCTGAGCACATAGCCAGAGGCTTCCAGAGAACACTTAATTGTATTTTATATTATATATATTTTTTATATTCTATTTTTATCTACCCCTATTATGTTCCATATATGTTCTATGTTTGCTCTCTCCTGTCATAGGAAATTCTGTGTTTGTATCTCTTGCATAGCGAATAATAAACTGATTCTGTTTCTGACATTGGAAGTCACTGGGGCCACCGAGGTCACTCAAGTTTTAGGACTGAACCTCTGATCTTGAGATGTAACTAATACTACAGGCCTTATACATGACAGATAAATAACACACAAATACACTTAAATAGGCGACTCGTACGCAGTCTTTTTACAGTTAAAGTGTACATAGCATTATTTAATGCATAAAATAACGATACAATGAAGGAAGAACATCGTTGTGTTAGCTGTGTTGGGTACGCAGAAATGTTTGTGGGATTGAATAGTTCCCGGTATGAGGTGTCTGGATCTAAAAATACCGACAATGGACAATAATTGTCTGTCAACACTTGGGACTATATGAGGCACCAGGGTTACTAATGTAGGCTGTTTAGCCAGCTAGCTAGATCTCATGCCTGTGTGTAAAGCTAGGAAGAAAGCGAAAGACCCTAGGTAACGTTCATGGAGTAATATACTAACTAAAATTCTGGGATATCTAAACTAAAGTTAGTTTTCATCACCCAGGTGAACTGTAGACAAGCTAGCTAGCTTAGCTAGAAGGCTACTCTTACTTATGCTTCATAGGAAGCGGGAAAGTAGCAAGGTAGCTAGAAACGGCTAACATTACTGAAATGTCCGTAGAAACCAGGTCATGGGGGAGAAGTGACATGACGGTCATATTAACGCTAACGTTGAAACACGTTACCGGTAATTCGCCTCTGAACACAACGAGCAACGCTTATCAAAGTAAAGTTTGCAAAGCTGGGTAGAGGCAGTCTAACCAATAAAGACAACGTTTGGATCTGTCCTTCAGACCAATCAAACCTCGGACTAGATTCCACCAATCAAGGTTTCTAAGGGCCAAGTTCGTTCTGAAACTGACGCCATTCGGGATCTAATGGGAATCGCCAGTCATAAGGAACGCGCGTGTTTAAAGGAGCCAACATGGCGGACGCAGTGCGCCAGTTTCTTGACCCTCTCTGTTCCTTTCAGCGAGCCACCAATAAGCGCCTCAGAGTGCGAGAATGGAAATGGCGCCTATGTTCATCTTCCAAAACAATTGTCTATTGGTCAGGAAGATCCATCGCAGCACGCGCGGTAGTGGCGCGTATTAAAAGTGCCAATAGATGCATTCTCATACGGACATTGCCCACATATGTATTTTAATTTTGTACTCACTTTGTTTTACGGGTTCGAAGTGAAGTCCGGCTAGGCGTATTATTTATTTTATTTCGTTAGCAACGGGAAACAAGATGGCAGCCACGTACTTCTGTTCGAACCGGAAACAGCGTGACGTTGTACACACGCTGACGTCCTCTTTTCACAATTTAGCCTTTAGCTGAGCAGTGACCTGAACCCTGCCTTCAGATTAATTCAGGACATGACATACGGATTACATTATCTACATTAATGCTAATGTACATCTGTCAGGTTATAACTATACTCATTTCTCCATATAAAAGGGATATAACAATAAGTAGATTATTCAGAGAGATGTTCAGAGAGATGTCTTTTTGTGTGTGTGTGTCTTATTTAGAAATACCAGCGAAATAACCATAAATTATGCTGCTATAACACAAAACTCAAGAGTAGTACACACTTTTGTTTAATATCAACTGCTAGTGTAAAAAAAGCTAAACCCAGCCTTAACCATTTTTACATTTCAGTCCAAAATTTCCATTGACCTACTGTTTAAACTGCAGCTGTGAAATTATACTAAAATTCTCAAATAATTTCAGTCACGTGACACTTTTTTATGTCGCAGAAATCCATGAATAAAACGGATTCACAATGCAGAAAAAAATACAATGAAGTTGTAACAATGAAAATTATTGTTTCCGTGCAACTAGCTCCAAGAGGGTGGAGGTGATTTTATCAAGGCTGGTGGGGGGGTGGGGGGCAGAGGGCATCCTGTAACCACTCTTCCTGTGTGCAGGGTCTGTATGTCCCAGGTGGTCATAGAGGGCCTCTGGAGCAGATGGATAGTCATTCTGGTACACATGATCCTCCTGTCTCTGATGATACATCATTGATTTTTCAGGCTGAGCACTGGACGTTGAATACGGCTCAACCTGCCCAAACACATCTGAAGGAGGCAAGGGAGTTGTACAATTAGTGTTAAATCAAAACGCGCATAGAACCAAGATTTACCCACAAGTTAAGTATGTTTTCTTCACCTTCATAACGGCTTCTGCTTGTGGTTCTGGATTCGGGGCGGGTGGTGTGGCTGTGTTCCTCCATGTGCCCCTCTTCCTCCCTGAATCTGCCTCTGTAGGAACCCTGGGGAGCTTCTGTGAAATTCAATTCATTTGCTCGTCTGGGCTGGACCGTATACGGTCTCTCCTCTGGCATTTCTCTCAAGGTTCTGTCATAGGGTTCTCTAGCAGGTTCCACTTGGGGATTGCTCTTGTGGTTATAGTCCTTGGAAATGGTTCCTGGCCTTGGACTGTCAAGCTATAAGTTAAGACAGGAAGAGACATGCATTTTTATATAAATCATACAACATCAACACCAATCAAATGGCATTCCGTAAATAGTTTGTAGGTTGTACATACTGAACAAAACAATTAACACCTACCGCAGTCTTCTCTAGTTTTTTAGCTTGAAATTCTTTAAGAAGGTTACAGAGTTTTTCCTTTAGGAAGTTGGCCTCTTCCACATTCTCAATTTCTATGTTGTTCTGAGAGAAAATAATGACGTTGAAATAAATCAAAAGCAATGGTTCTTTCACATCGCTCATGTGCATAATACATGGGCTTTAATTCCCCACAAGAAGACAGTGATGTATTTTAGACAAAATGGAAGAAGACAACACTAAATTCATATTTAGCATGGACACATACTTCATGTTCTGAATTGTAATTTTAAGTATCCAATGAATGTAATAAATACATATCGTCATGAGTGTCACAGCTTTATAATTTATATGTATTTTATACATTTGACCAGACTTTTTAATTAGAGCTTACCAATACATCCATGACATTTCCGGCATCTGAAGACAATTCTGAGTTGGGTTTGGAGCTTGATCCTATGTAATTTCCTCCCTGATAGACACCCTACACGAAGTGAAACCAATTAAGATCATGATCAAATAATTTCCATCTGAGCTTTAACTTATTTACCAATAAAGAGCTAAGGCTTACCGGTGGTCTGGCTGGGAGGTCTGTTCTTGGTCCTCTAAACCCATCAAGATAAAAAATATATATATAATAACACTTTTTAAAAACGATTCAATACAAGCCTGAATGGAAAAGTTGATCATTATTTTAATGAAATACACTGAAATGTGTATATTGATAGTTTGTATGTTTTTGCCTGAGCTTACGTTCTCTTCACCGAGTCAATCTCCTCATCGGTGGCATCAGAGAACCGGCTTTTCCTCTTTCTCTTCCCGGCGCTCTTGTCCTCCGCGGCTCCAGACAGGAAGCGTCTGAAGGGTTCCGGGATGTCTAATCTTACTCTGCCACCCTCTGGTGGTCTCTGAGGAAAGCCTCTCGCTCCAGGATCTCCACGCTCAAGTTGACTCCTCTCTTCTTGTTTCTGGGCCCTCCCTTTCTGGCGAAAAGCTTTGACAAGCTCAATTAAATGGTCTTGGCTATATTGACTGGTATCCTCTAGTTGTTTAGAGTACCTCAGGTCAATGTCATCTTGTGCAGTCTGTGCCTGTCGGTCTGCTGGTCTGGTAAACCTATCTCCGCTTGAATCTCTGTCTTGCAGTAGCCCGGGTGGGTCAGCTACTGGATAGGCTGACCCATGAAGGCCTTCTTTGTGATAGGCCCTGCGATAAGCCTCTTCTTCCATGTAGTTTCCTCTGCGGGTTTCCTCAGTGTAAGAGTCCTCGAGTGCCCTTCGTCCACTAGCCACTTCCTTATGAAATCTTCTGCTATGGAGGTCTTCGTAGAGACTGCCCTCAGCAGGATGATTACCTTCTCCAGGATAGGCTGGCCTCCAGGAATCCTTGCCAGGGTGGCCCCTTCCACGAGGGTTACGGAAGGACCCGTCTTGAAAATCTTCCACGGAACGTGCAGCTCCACGTCGCTGGACCTCTTGCGAGTAAAACTGTTTAAGAGGATCATCTTCTTGGTACGGTCTCCTGTGAAGAACCTTGTCAGAATGGGCATTATTGGGATAGGCCTGCCGTTGGGGGATGGCTTCAGGGTGGCCATGCATTGGGCCACTTTCATCTGGGTAGCCATGCCTCTGCATTCCATCAAAATACTCTCTCCTCCGAGGATGCTCTTCGAGAAACTCCTGTCTATTAACGTCTTCTTCTGGGTAATCTGCTGTTGGCACCCGCTCCTCCATGTCATCATGTCTTTGGGGGTCCTTCCAAAGGTAGCCCTCCCCTCTTTCTGCACCATAGGCATCTTCGTCATGGAAGGGTGGCGAATGAAGACGATTTCCAGAGAAACGTTCTTGATGGTGATCTCTTCTGTCTGCTGGGTAAGCTAGGAAACCTGGTTTACCCTGAGGCCAATTTTGGGTTCCTCTTGGCTGGTCTGGAGCTGGAAAAAATTATGAATTTTCAGGCCTCATTATGCCACTGTATATTTAATAATTCCTTCCTGGATTATATTTTTGGGGCACAAGGTCTGTATAACTGAAGTAGAAAAAATGCCTTACCTTTCAAACCTTTGAAGTTTGATTTTCCTACAATTCTGTTCTTCCTCAATGGCTGTAACACAGGAAAAAGAAAAGGCATCAGTCTTGCTAAATTATTTGTGGAGACTCTTCAGACCTGGTTGACCACTGAACCTACTTTTGGAGATCCTTGTCCATCCTGTCTCTCCACCACCTCTGCCTTGGCCCGTATAACCTTTCCTGGCTGGGCCAATATACTGCTACTGTCCCAGGTCACCAAGTCTTTCCGTTTTATCTCCTATAGATGGAGAGAGTACATTAGTATCCAGCCACCTATCCTTTGGTAAGTAATCCAGTAGGACGGAAAAACATCCTGAAACTCAATGCTTTCTCACCAGATATTTCTGACGATGTCTGCGCCCAACCACATGATTGACCATATTTGGCAGGTTGGCCTTTACATCACAGAGCTTGCAGTTGTACCTGGGTCCAGGCTGCAGGTCAGCATAGTCGAAAATATCCACCTCATCTAGCTGACACAAGCCTGAGGGGAGGAAAGAAGGTATAAAAAATTGAAATGGGAAACATGGGTACATGTTAAATGTACTATTTTAAAAGAATCAAAGGACAATCAAATTATGCATTTTGTTAATGAGCAGAGATATTCACCAATGATGGGCTCATCCAGATCTAAGTATTGTATGTATTCTTTGATGTTGTTAAAATCTGGTATATCGTGATCTTTGAAGACTTGGCCTGTCATACAACAATAAGAACGTTAGTCAAATGACGGTGACAGTAAAATTACAAATCATGCCAAGAGTGATCAGCATTGTTGGAATGGATCTATATCATATATTTTTTGTTTAAAATAGTTTACTGCGACTTGGTTTGGATTTTGCTAAGAAAGAGCTGGAGGCAGGATGCTATCAATAGGATAAGACCATACAAGTGAGATCTTCCACAGTGGCTGTGAACTATGTAGTATTGTAGTATGAAACATTCATACTTTATAATGTATTATGTATAAATTGCTACCAATAAGACAATTTCTTTTGTTGTCTTTGACTCTTCCGTTTTTGATATAGCAGAAGTGCTAGTTGTAATTACTGTCCAAAGTTCCATCTTTCCCAGTGTATGGGTGAAATACATACAAAAAGGTTGCAACAACGTCCGAAAGCGGTTTTTGCCCAGGCATTCCGGAACAAAATATCAAGAAGACCGATTGGTTGACAGCCCTCATTCCAGAACACACATCATCTTCACAACAACTGGAGAGCATAATAGCAATATGTAATCAGATGCTAGATAACATTTGATATTTAACATTCATCGTGTAGTACAAGTATGATACGTTCGCCAGTTCATGAACTTTGGGAAGGTAGGAATTTGGGCTAAGTGGGTAGAATCTGCTACTCGAGTGATTTGCTTTGCAAATACACTGAACTGAAAGTCTTTACTTCCTTAAGGAATGTCAGTCAACAGTCTTCTTTTCCTCATTCAGCCTTTCTGGCTTTTCAGCGGAAACATTCAAAAGTGAAACTATATACTTACATCCACCTTCTTGAGTTCATTTACCCTTCTGATTGGTCACATCACCACAATGGCTCTGATTAACATTGATGTCATGTTATTTTTGGTGTTTGCACATTGGTGTGAAAACAAAAGTATGTGAACTAAGTAAGAAAATGAGTCCCCTCTTGAAATCCACTCGGAAGTCTCCTTGTTTGGAGGAAGTTGTCATATGGTGTGGAGGAAAAAAATAATAATCCCCAGGCAGAATCCTTGGTGCCATACTTTACACCGTACAGGCAATGTATGCACTAAACAGCTTCCTGGGTTGGGTCTTGGCCAGCCAAGTCTCCTTCCCTTCAGCAAAGAATAAAGCAAAAGCAGCCGAAGTTGGCTTTTCCCACCGTTTTTCTTGGTCTGAAGATTCTGCATGTTGGGCATCATGGCCGCACAAAGGATGACCCTCCATTTAACCAGTGATAAACAAACGTTACGTGGATTGTGTGTTCGCTCTATGTTACATCTCAGTTCTCTGAGGGACGTTACAGCAACCTACTGTATGAGACTGTCAAGAGTGTTACGTCACCATACGTTCCAACTAGTGTGTTTGTATGGTGTCATTGTACTGGTTTTGTCCCTCCCTCTCTCGCAGGTGTTCCTGTTCCTTGTCTTATTGGTCCATCGCGCTGTCACTCATCATTTGCCTTCTCAAATTTCTTCTCACAAATGTACAATGTACAATGCATCTCTCAAATTTCCCATCAAGAAAAAATACAAGGACAAGGCTTTGAAAAGAAATCTTCATCCATTTTTGGCAACGTTTAAAATATTGTGGGAACTATAGTTACAATTCCCATTGTTTGAGGTGTCCTCTGTTTCTGAGCATTGGGAAAAGGGGCAGTGGCGTCTTCAGGCAATCAGCCCTTGGGCTTACGCTGATTCTACACACAGGTAACCAATGATGTGCTTACAGTAAGTAAGCACTGGGCAGTACAGTTCCCTGTACTTATCAGACGGACTTGAGCGGCCTAGATGAGTTGAAACAGTTTCATCTCATTTGGTACCATTCAGCCACTTTACCAAGACACACTATAAAAAATGATCATCACTGGTCTTTTACACCAAGTTTCCTAAGGTCCCATTGCCTGAACACCCCATCACAAACGTCACAAAGTGTTTGTAGGGTCATATGTTCCTATCTACCCTGAGCATAACATCTGTGGAGAAATAAGTAACAAAAGGGTGCCACCCTAAGTTACACTCTTTTACTGGCACGCAAACCAAGTTTGTTGAGTGCTGTACGATAGATTTTTGGGCTTTCTGGACAAAAAGACACATATGTTATATCAGACTTTAGGAACGCACCTACCAGATTTAGTGAGAGAAGATGAATGTTACTTACCCGTAGCAACCAAGGCGTCCTCTCTCTGTCAGTAATGAAGGAAGACGCAACCAAGGAAAAAACATGCACAGTTAAGTCAATCAGCACTGAAGGGTCTGGCCACGGGTTAGTGTGACCAGCCTCAGTACTACAAACAGAATAGAGTTAATGCATACACAACATAACATTTATACGAAAGGCTCAATGATAAGCAGTAACTACAGCTTATCTGAGATGCAGCAACTGCAAATTTGGGACAGCGTAAGTTTTTTATTTTTTTTTACACAATCATGAAATATATTGTGTGCGTATGAAGAAGTAAGTGCATCCGATCATTTGTTGGATTTGATTGTTTCCATAGTCTTGACTATGGAGTGAAGAAAGAATCTCCAAGCTGCAATCGTATGAAATAAATTGCTGATACTGATATAGACATACGGTGAAATACCAACAATAGTTTGCAATGGCAAGGAGAGGACATGCATACTCAATTGTCCAATGTCCAACTGAAACCAATCAGAGTATCCCTGAAGCGCAAACATTGTTCAAAGAAGATGGTGCTGTGGAGAAATATGAGACCAGAAACCTCTTCAAGAACTGTACCACAATGACGTGAAAGAAATCAAGTGGCTGAGCAGTTAAGGCATTGGGCTAGTGATCGGAAAGTTGTGAGTTCGATTCCCGGCTATGCCAACATGATGTTGTGTTCTTGGGCATGGCACCCTATTTGCCTCAGGGGGAATGTCCCTGTACTTGCTGTAAGTTTCTCTGGATAAGAGCGTCTGCTAAGTGAGTAAATGTAAATCTTCATCCTCATTTGTCGTGTGGGAACAAGGTTGCTTCAAGCCCAAAAGCAGACATTTCCGTAGAGTAGAAAATAGATTTAAAATCAAACCAGTCCCATCACTGACATCAGGCATGAGTCAGTAAAGTCTTCAATATCGTAAAGAAATCTGTTACGTTACAGTTAGTTGAGGGGGAAATCGTTACAATGGAGTAGGTAAGCAGGTGCTGATATCGTCATATGAGCAACCAGGAAAAGGCTGTTCTTCCAGCTTGTGTAGCACCAGGAAAAAGCCCTAATGCTTTTGAGTTTCCTGAATACCACCAGCCAGGATCAAAGAATAACTGCGCAGTGTGGATTCACACCCAAAAAGGAACAGAATAAGTGGATGCAAACATGTAGTTTACGTCCAGCTGAATCAAGACAATGACGTATTGGAAGGGGGATCTTGATCGTTGATCCACTTTTCCGATCGTAAACATGAGCTAAAGCTCGATACTGTGACACAATGCATCAATCAAAGAAATGCTGATGAGCAAACAACTTTTTCCTTTTTTTTCCTATAGCACGTTGATGTATCATTAAGGAGTCGGTTGGACTTGGGAGATAGACGCAGTTAATTCCTTAAGTCAAGCGCACAGACGACCGACTGTACACCGTGGCAGAAATTACAAATCCAATTCAGACAAACATACCTTTATGTGCTGAATTGTTGTGAGGTGTATTTTGTAGAGGGTATCGCCTCTAATGGATTTGTTGCAAATCTGAAAGTAAGGTGAGGGGTGATCAATCAATGTCAAATTACGCATGCAATTATTTACTGTGTAACTTGTATGGAATTATTATTATTATTTAAATAAATAATGGTTACCTAGCCAGAGTCATACTAGATTTCACATTTGTATTTCTCTCTGCGACTGTATTCACCTAGACAGAGTACGACTCTATCTGGATATATTGGCTACAAATCAAAGCGGAAACATTAAATACTTACTCCACAATCAATAAAATGTACGGCCACGGAGTCTTCGTATGTGGTTTCTAAACCCTCCATTTTTATTACTAAGTAATTTGTGTTAACTGAGGGTTCAAAGAAAGGTTTGCTTCAAATGTCACGATTTCTAAATGTAGTTCCTGTGCGCACCAACCTTTTCCGCCACGTTTTCCTTACAGAACAATCATCAATCGCCCCTACTGGAAGGGAGTTGTTACTGCAACACTTGTCAGCTTTGCTAAAAAGAACTCACACACAGGCACAATCACATATTCTGATGTTTATTTGGTTCTGACAGCAAAATTACAAATCAGAGTTATTTACCAGTAGGTCTGGTTATGTGAAAAGTAAAGCCCCTTTCATTTCCATAGCTGTCCTAGCGTGACATGTAGGTGAGGTTAAAACCAGGAAAAGGTAAATCCACCACCAAAAAAGCACACAACACTGTTGTTGTCACTTATTCCAATATGGGAAAGCTTAAGCTGCAATGGAGATATCACATTCAGACGTGTCTGCAGTAAGTCTCTTGTTTGTTTTTGGAATGATGGCCCTTCTCCAATAAATCTATGTAGACAAACTAAATACTGTAAAACCAAATTAGTATTATTTACATGCAAATTTGCTCAAATATTATATACAACGGACAATAATCCTTCCTGAAAGAGATAACATAATCAAATACATCTAAAACATGTTTTTTTTCTCAAACATTGCCAAATTAATATCTTTACTTTCACCGTTCACCATTTTTATTTCTGGGTCTGGGTTTAATCCTTTTTAAGGCCATTAAATAACAGGAACAATCCTTGTTCTCAGTCAAGCACCTGGCAGCATGATCTAAAAGCTAGTAAGCCAAATTACAGAATTTATAAAAGACAACCAAAGTCATGTGGATGACAAATAGCATAAAAAATACTATAACCAATCATACAGGTGTGATATCCTACTGATCGAGTTAAACTCACTGGGATCACTGCATTAACTCATTTGGTGTCAGACTGTACCTAAATCCACTGTAAATACAAAAATAAGATTACAACAGTGTCATTGGTGACCGTTGGTAGGAAGTTGGGTGGAGAAAGGGAAGATTGGGAGATCTGCATTTGAAACAAAACGTTGATTGAACACATCAAAGGATGAGCAGCATAGAGGAAGGTTGGACCGTCAACTCATAGAATACCCTCTAAATCTAAAGCTGATTATTAGCACACAGAGAAAGTGGGAGATGAGGATGGAGTGAAATAACACTGTTCTATTAATACATGTTAAATGAACGCTAGGGTGAGAACTGGGGTTATGTAATGGCCCGAACGCACACCAAAAATGCACTGAGAACTGCTCGAATGTTAACTGTTGATGATTAAGTCGGTGAAGGAAAAGGTGAGAGGATGTGACAACAGCCAAGTTAACGACCCATGATACAGGCTACATATAACCCACACATGACCAGATGGGGCAAGATGAAAGTAAAAATCAGGTAAGTGGGCAGGGGAAGTTGGTCAGGGGTAGGGGGCAGATAAGCAGTCAGTCTGAGGGGTGGTAGAGGTCGCCTGACGAGGGCAAGTGCAAATGTCCGCCGGTCACATTGGGGAGCAGGGAGAGGTCTGGGAGGTTGTTGAGACGAGAGCGGAGCCCCTTACGGACCTGGGTGACCCGCGCCAGTTTACGCTTGTACTCCTGGAACACAAAGAAGAAAAAGAAAAAAAAACAGTTTAGGATGTTAGATGTGTGAGGTTCAGATGTACACACACCAAAACATCAACACCACCTGAAACACACAACTATTCTCAGCTGTGCAACACTCCCCACTAGTGAGACATTTGATTTTGTTTTTATATTTTGCTTTGATATTTCATGTTGAGGAACTAGTGAGTCTACAAAACATGATCAGCCCTGAGTATCAATTCTATGGATCAAACGTGTAAAAGAATATTATAACTTTTGATAATTTTTTTTGACTCATAAATGAGACGCAAAACCCTCTTTATCTCTGACAATAAATCCAACATTTCTGACAGAACTTTACTGCACAGTTAAAGTGTACTATTAATACGCAAGGTCACCAAGGTCAAATCTCAGCTGTGTAATTATTCAGACATGCAGTATCAATGCCCTGTGTGAGTTTGGTCCTGTACAATACATTACTTTCTCATTAAAGTAATGATAAACAGGAATGGTAAATAGATCATGTAAAGTAAAGGCTTTTATGGAACGTTCACAGCACATATCTAATCAATTATTATGTTAGTCAAGTGTTTACTACGGGGTGAGAAGGGTCTGGATTTCAAGAACTTCATAACTGAACTATGGGGATAATTATACGTGGGTGTTTTAGTCCACATACTAGAAATTAAATGGCTATTAACTGTGATTCTCTTTTCGATAATATATTAAGTATTTTACATTAGCTCAAAACCAGAATCCCAGATAAATTGTCTTAGTTTAATGAGAAATGTATATAGTTAAATCAATAACTATTTTTAACATCTCTTTCTACTTGAGTTCAAGCTTTGATGTAGGACATGACCTGCATTTATGTTGTAGGACAGCAGCGCAAGTTCTGCCATCAACACACTTCACAGTTATGTTTCAAGTGAGGGACAGTGAGGTTTTAGGCTTACAGCTTGCAATTTTTATGCAACTACAGTGGTTCTGAAATCTTGCGTACAACATTTCTTCTTATTGCTGCAATGTCTAGCAAGATCTTTATTATTTAATATATTACATTTGAATGTGTGCCTATATCTAGGTCCCTAACACAGCTGAAAGTTTATGACAACTGTATTATATAGATCTACGTACACCTACTGCCAAGTACATTACATAAACATTCCCCATCAAATGTACATTATCATGGAACCAGCAAAAATAACAGATCAACCATCAAATAACAGCACTCTCACAGACTCAGTTTGATTGTTTATTTCCTCTTTTTGGTTTGTTGTTGTTTTTATTACAAAAGACGTTGTGGGTACATAGTCCAGAAGACTTAAATCTTCGATTCCTGTGGGTAAAGACTCAAAGAGCACACAGTTCATACATGTTAAGAGCAGCAGGTTCTCTTCATCAGAGAACAACAGACTGAAAAGGACTGTCCTGTAAGCAATGAGATGAGGGTGAATACAATGTGGACATACTTACCAATCACGAACCTTCAGGACAACAAGAAGAAACAATGCAGGCTAAGAACAACAGAATGTTCGTTTAACTTATTTCACTAAAATGATTGTTAGCCCAAGAAATGTGTGTTAAAGCTTTGGCCACTGAAAGCAGACTTTCAGTCAAATATTAAAAAAGACTGACTTGCGATACATAACACATGGAGAAAAGATGGAACAGACAACATAACAGGAAACGTATGACAGATGCAGACGAACAGGACACGTTCAGACACACAGGTAGAGTGAGGGAGGTTTAAAGATGAGAGGGTTTTTTTGGTGTGTGTTTTTTTTTTTTTTTTTTTTTACGCACTTCTAGTTTGAGCTCGTTCTGGGCCAGCCCCTCCCTCTGGCTGTGGAGGAACAGCGTCAAGGTGCGGGTCAGCTGCCGTCTGTCTTCAATCTCTGCCGCCAGGCGTCCACTGTAATCAGCCAGCAGCATGCAGGCCTCCTCCACCAGCCTGGACAGACGCTCCCCAGACTCCTTGTCTGACACACACACACAGAGAAAGAGAGAAACCACACATGCTTAGGCGAGGCAAGCATGTGGGTTCAGGGGCAGGTGTCTGCATTCTAGCATGTGTACAGAATGTTTGTTTCTTAACAGCCGTGTGTGTGTGTGTGTGTGTGTGTGTGTGTGTGTGTGTGTGTGTGGAGTCCTCTTACCTGTGACCCTGTGTAACAGTGACGTGTCCTGCACCTCTGCAGGCAGGGCAGAGATGCGTTGACGCAAGGCTGAGTCACTAGATGCTGTGTTCTCCAGTTCCTGCAGAGCCCGGATTAAATCCACTGTCTGGAGAGGGGGAGGTGATGGGACAAACAGGAAGGAGGAGAGAAGGAGAGAGAGAGAGGGGGATATGGAGAGGTAAAAGTGAGTGCTGAGACGTTAACATTCAGTCATTTAGCAGACATTTTCATCCAGAGCGACTTACAGGGACATTCCCCCTTCCCCAAGGACACAATGTCATGGTGACACAGCCAGGGTTCGAACCAGGGACCTTCTGATTACTAACCCGACACCCTAGCCGACTGGACCACATGACTCCCTGTTTGGATGTTTTACTTGATATCCTGTCATAGTACACACTCATAAGAAGATAGCATCTGTTGAATCAGGCTCCACAAACCATCATTGAATCTATGCATCTTTCATCCTTGATTATCTGCCATCCCTTCTAATAGGCCAAGTGTATTCATCACTTAAGAGTTCATTTTAAACCTGTTAGTTTCCTCCAGGATCATAATGACTCTTATTGAGGGACTTGTTGGTCAGTTGTAAACGATTTATTTGTTACCAAGTTGTAACTGATTTAAAATGATTGTACTCTGTCAAGTGTGTTGTAGTTGCTTTCCCACAGGTACACTCTTGCACTTTTGAGGTTCATGTTGTTTAATTAACTGAATGCTGTAATGGCTCTGCGGCACTTATTTGGTTACTCACAATTTATGCTTCATGTTCTGGCTACTGGCAATGTTTGGGGCTATCTCGTTGTTATGATCAGTGACCTACGCTCTTTTATAAAGCTCTCTCTTGGAAGTCGCTCAGGATAAAAGCGCCTTCTAAGTGAATAATTGTCAGTGTAAAAGAGCCTACTAAATGATTTCCATCTAAATGTTGTGCTCCCTTGCTGAGGTGCTAGGCCGTACCTGTGGGGGCTCGGCAGGGGAACTCTGGGAGGCGAAGTCCTCACTGTCCAGTTTAATCTCCTCATACTGCCTCTTCTTAGCCTTCTTCTCTCCCTCTGCGAAACACACAACGGGAACAGCAAACAGAAGCAACCTTAGAGCACCTTGACTTCATATCAGGTCTTGGTTTCAGAGACGTGTGCGTCCAGAGAGGGGAGCAAGAGCAGGTACTCACGCAGGACACAGGACAGCTGGTCCAGCAGGTTGTTCTCGTACACGGCCCTCTCCTGCCAGATAGACAGAACCCGGCCCAGCTGCTTCTTACAGCCCTCCTCCCCGTCCCTGTAGGCAGCCACAGGGCAGAGCAGCACGGGTGGTTCAATGGTAGGATTCTTGCCTACCATGTGCAGAAGGCCTGGGTTCGATTCCCGGTGGGGGTTCGATTCCCGGCCAATGCATTGAACATGTGTGCGCCTGTGAAATTTCCCCACTGTGGGACTAATAATGGATGATTTCTTTTCTACGCACTTCGCATCTACAGACTCATTTGGCTCTGGCAGACATCAACAGAAGAGGAGTTTAGATCGGAGTTTCCATTGGAAGTTGTCAGAATAACTTAATATGCCATTCGGGAGAATCTAAATAATTTACATCAGTTTAGATGCAACTTGAAGCTCTTGTCTTACCTGGACACATGTTTGAAGGCATCAACGATGACAGGGGCGAAGTCGTGGGTGAACTCCGGTCCTTTCCTCTTGCTGTTCTGGATGACGTCATTGGCCAGGTACAAAAAGGTCAGCTTCCGCGACACCTTGGCTGGAAGTAAAGACGACGCGCGATCAGAGATGGCATGAGAAGGCCGCAAGAGACATGCATCATGCAACGTGTTCTGCATCCACATACAGTCCCTTCACTCCCTTAAAGACTCATGAATAATGGCAGGGCGATGGGCTGAGCTCTACACTGTCATTCTGCATGAACTTCCGTTCAAAATCTCTACAAGCACATTGTGTGGAAAGCTTAACTCAGTGTGGAACTGAGAAACAGCTCAACATCAAGTGTCACAAAGACATCAAGAGGAGTCTGTCCTACATTAACTAACTAGGAGGGTTTTAGTCATCAAATCAGGGTAAGGTTTACTACTCTAAAACACTATTATTGCTGGGTCATTGTAGCATGCAGCAGATGTTTTTGCTACTGTGCGCTCTGGTCTCACAACACACACACACACACACACACACACGACAAGCCGTGACTCATCATAGTTACGCAGAATGTTCCCAGATAACCATTCAAGCCCAGCAATCAGTCAGTCCTGTTTTCTCTCACAGGTCACTATGGTTACAAACAGCCCCTAATGATACTATGCTTGTACCAGTCCCACCCAGGGTTTGAAGAGCCCTCAGGCCTTGCTGTGTCACTCCATAGAGCTTCGATACACACAAAAACGTACGTTTCTGCTTAATATATCCAACACATACACAAAACAAACGTCATGCAGCAAGATTTCCAGTTCCCAGAAAAGAGTCAGGTCCCCAAACACAAGGACCTCCTGGGATCCTAATTATGATCGCACACCCGGTGGAGATCATTGCCGACAAAATAGTACATGAAGATTGCCAGCAAAGTCTATATTGAGCCTCTCTAATGAACAGAAAACAACACAGATCGCTTTCCAGACACACACAACATCGAAAATCGCCTTCCAGACACACACACATCTTGAAATAGTCTGAACCACAGTTGCACAGGTGTTGAAATTCATTCAGGTTTGAATTAAATTACCTTCCCCAAACTTGTCATGGGCATTACTAAGCTTTAAGGATATTGTATAGATACACCCGCTACCTTACATTGCTATCTAGATTGCACAGCCCTAATCATCGCCTCGTTATAGTGCTGACCAAAGCCATGATCGATGTATCGTAGTCACTAATTACATTAATGATCTGTTGGCAACCCTGAGAATGTAACCAGCTGTTTTTAAACCAGCGATTAGCTAACATGGTAGCAAAAATAGCTTCAAAAATATCACAATACCCTACCACACAACAGCTCCACCATATAGGCCAAGGGAGGTGATATCATAATACAAAATGTATGCGGCATAATGCACAGCTCTACGTTAGAGGACAGAGAGACAATATGCATTTAAACTATGTTTTAAGAAAGGTGAGATCTTAGACTTCATGTCCGTCTGACTGTAGGACTCAAAGTTGAGGCCTTCCTCTGAATGTTAGCTGCCCGGCAGGCTAAGCAGCAGTAGGCTATCTAGCTAGCTACCAGTAGCATCAAGTTAACTTAGCTTTATAAGTGCTGTGGCAAACATAAGCTAACTAGCGCCTGTTCATAACTCCAGAGCAAAGGCTAGCAGTTTATTATTGTTAAGAAAAACACATAAATGACGAACTGGTCAACCATGGCGACCTCTAACCTTTTTTCAACTCGTTGAACCAAACGCCGACGATGGTCTTCGAGTGTTTTCTATGATGAATAAGCCACAAAGATAAGGTCTGGACACTTTGCTGAGAGTTGCTGAGTTCCGATAGTTTCTTCTCTAGAGCAGCTTCAGAAAATGCCGACATATCGACGAGTTATGTGTGAAATAAGCGTGGAGACTCTCCTCTCCCTGGAGAAATACAGCCTGGTAGTATACTGGATGTGGGTACCAGCTCTGGTAGTCTGGCTAGCGAGCTAAGAGCCGCCTGAAGAAGCGCCTGGCTTCACACACACAGTGACTGACAGAGACAGCGCCTCGGTGGAAGCTGGCTGGAGGCTGGACCATGAGAGCAAGTGTCCACTACTGTTTATATTTGTGCATAATTGTTGGGGGTGTGGGATTTTTTGACTCAGGCACCTTGCAATCGATACAACATTTCTATATGTCTATAATAGGGCATTCGATGATTGATTTGATCATGGCATTTGAAACATTAAGATTTGGATTACCTTTTTTTGCTCCATCTTTACCATTTTGCACTATCTGTTCCATTTTCCACATCTGCATAGTACCACTTTGCACTGTCTGTACATACAGACATACAGCACTGCAAATACTGTAAAATGTTGAATAAGCAGCTGTATATTTGAACTTTCAAATCACTTTTAATAACCTGTACATACTTATGTCTGTTTTGCTCTTCTGGTTGGATGCTTCATTTTTGCCCTGTACTTGTGTAATGACATAAAAGTGGAATCTAATCTAATTACCTTCATAGTCATGCTGACGACTGCTGTCATGACGTGCAATAATAAAGTCAGGCCCCACTTATGTGTTATGCCGGGATTCAAAACCCGTTAAATTATATATATTTCAAAGGTCGTCATATTAAAGTACAATGTTGTGACAAGGTTTTTTTTATTTACTAGCTCCAGCCTACGTACATATTTTCAACTTGCCCTTGTGCAATTATGATTCCTTAATTATTAAAGAGAGAGGTCAACATTTTGGCTTAGACCTTTGGTAATATTTCAGAAAGTTCGACTGCAGGCCGGTGAACAACTACGTGGCGTTTCGAGATGTCAACGTAGTCAAAGTAGTTCAGGTCCAACTTGTTAGCTATCCTGCGTCCTTGGCACTCCAATAACTGTGAAAAGAAACATATTATTCTACTACGTTGTTCGATCAGTTATTCATGTCATCCTATTGAAACCATTAGATTTGGAAACAGTTGAATGTTTGGATGTTTGTGTTAATCTTATTAGGTACTTCATATTTCTCTGAGAAGCCACTGAGCTCCCTCTCTTCGATCTTGTAACCTTTCAGCATCAGTTTGAACATACGTCGACCTGGCCCTGAAATGAGTCAATGGCATGTCATTTACATTTATTCATTTCGTCTAGAAATAACAAAATTCACAGTGTTAAGAAACACCATTGGTAGTCTATAGAGGCCTAAGTGCAGGGTGTCAACGTAGTTTGAGTGAAGAGTTCAGAGGAGCAGAAACTCGCCGCTATTCTGTGAAATCATCCTGATGTAGATGTGATGCAGAGGGCCAGTGTGGCCCAGGTGTTTCTGGATGTAGAACCGGTACTCCTTCTCCCTATGATCGATCACCAGGCGTCTGCTCAAGGCTCCAAAACCGAGCAGCATCAGAGACAGACACATGCTGAACACAAGTAAAACCCCATACTTAAAGTGGTCCTGAAACGAGAGCAGGACAATTCCAGGTTAAAGTCAAAGTAACTGCATGTACTGAGTAACTAAAACAGGCAAAACGTGTTTTTAAATAAGTCTGATCTCACATCCAAATCTATGCTCAGGTACGTGGCAGTTCCAATGATGGTGGCGATGAGCAACAGGGAACCCGTCCAGACGTTCCCATGGATATATTCAAGAACAAACACTACAAGACGATGCGTCAGACAGAAGTCAACACATTAGATCAATATGAAACTGAAGAAAGCACAAAACACAGTAGTATTTAGTACGATGAACGAACACAGTACGATGCAGCAGAACTACCGGGTCTTTTCCAGATAAGCCCCGCCAAAAAGTTACCCCCCGCCACCTAAAAAAATGATAATAAAAAAGAGGTATGAAACTTGTACTTTTAGTTTTTATTTAAGAGGGTGAAACTGGGACATGCCATTATTAATTTGCTTGAAAATGTCCGTATTTCGGTACCTTTACCTCCAAACGAACTCACACAAGTAGTAACCCTAACCCGTTTGCATTAGTGGCGGGGCTTATCTGGAAAAGATCCGAACTACCATCACATAATAATAAAAAACATCAGATGTGGTCAATCTAAGTGGATGATCTCACAGTCTCCCTCCTCCTTGAATGGATATCTGGGATTCTTCTTAATCCTGTCCGTGACATCTTGCTCAGTATTGATGAACTGATGGTCCCATGTACTAAATATCCCTATAGGCATGGCGCTGAAGGACTATTACAGTGCGGTGGTTAAGAATGTAACACACGATCTAATTTTAAAATATCGATCCGAATCTTAAATCACTGGCTGCTATATGGCTGCTCTTACTTTGGTAGAAGTCCAACTGAAATGTGCACACTGATTGTCAAGGTAACACGATTCTTGCACCCTGACAACATTCCAGAAGAAATTCCTTACATGCGGAGAGATGCGACATAAATCAGCCTTAGTCAAAAAGAAGTACTGATGTAGGAATGGGGGGGGGATGTGTCCCCCTCAATATTGGGAAATGCTGGGGGTGTTCCAGTGGAGCCTGACGATCCGAGTGCAGGTTTGAAGGTTGGCCACTAGAAGGCAGTGTTGTATCAGTAAGGTGCGATGAAGGTCTCAGTTTGGGCCATTTATACATCCATGGTTTGGGCGAATACGAAGGTGATGGGGCGAGGGCATGGACCTATAATATGGGCGAGGGTGTGGCTGGGGCGGGGTCCAGACTGAAGTACATCCTCTTAAGCACAAGCGGGCCCTGGCTCTCACTGAGGGACGACATCATTTACGTAGCTGCATTCAACTATCACCTGGTTGGATGACAAATACCAAAAAATAACAAATGACAAATTAATTTAAATGTAGTCATTTAGCAGACGCTCTTATCCAGAGTGACTTACAGTAAGTACAGGGACATTTCCCCCTGAGGCAAGTAAGGTGAAGTGTGTTGCCCAAGGACGCAACGTCATATTGACACAGTAGGGGTTGACCTTCTCGCTTATTACTATTATAAGAGCGAGCTCTGTCCTGGACTGTGCTCTGGACTCCATAGAGGAAGTGGGTGAGAGGAGGATGTTAGTAAAGCTGACGTCCATCATGGACAACACCTACACCTCACCCCCTACACGACACTGTGGGGTCCCTGAGCAGCTCCTTCAGCAGCAGACTGCTACACCACGGTGTAGGACGGAGAGGTTCCGCAGGTCCTTCATCCCGGCTGCTGTCAGACTCTACCACACCTGCACCACCTGATCATGTTGTAGTCTCTGCTCATGCCATGTAATTTATCTGTATATATTTTTTATTGTATTTTGGTTTATTCTGTTTATTATCTGTTTTTGTTTTGCCTTTTCTACTTTTGTTCTGCTGCTGTGGCAAGTGACTTTCCCCGTTGTGGGATTAATAAAGTATATCTAATTTAATCTAATTGTCTGATTACTAGTCCGACGCCCTAACCAACTGCGACTTTGCCACACGACTCCCATGACTGTTTAGATGGAGAGGTTCCAGGCAGTGCAGTTCTGGTGTTTGACATCGAGCTGATTGAGATTGAGGAAGGCCTTCCTGAGGGTTACATGTTCATCTGGAATGAGGATGTGTCCCCTGACCTCTTCACTGAGATGGACACAGACAAGGACCTCCAGGTGGTACCTTCAGAGGTGAGCCCATCTTACACCCACTTCTGCTTAACCACGCCAAAGAAACATCTTAAAAATGTGCTGTTTGTGGATCTTACTCATATCTTGTGCTCTATCTTTCTCTCTCTGCCGTTTTGACTCACCTGTGCAGTTCACCGACTACATCCTGCCTCAAGTGAACGAGGGCAAAGGAAAACACGTTTTTCAACCAAGACCGCAACGGAGATGGGAAGATCACAGAGGACGAGTTCAAACTCAAGGCTGATGAAACTGCCAATCATGATGAGCTGTGTGTGTGTGTGTGTGTGTGTGTGTGTGTGTGTGTGTGTGGGTTTGTATGTGTGTGATTGCGTGTGTGCATCGTTATGATCAGGGCTGGGGTAAATATCAATTGATGTCTATACAGTAAACCAAAGAGTTTCACTACTATTGTGAAAACAGTGTTTGTGATTTATAAAGGGAACGTTGCAATTTTAGGCTTCTGGCCACTTTTAGTAAGAATCCCACGCACGTTTTATAAATGAGACCCCAGACCACTAAAAACTGCGTTTGAATTTCAAACGCTTTTAAAGCGTTTTAATATGTTGTCAACCAAACATCGTCCCATCCTGCAAAGTCTATTGCTGTCTTTTTCCTTTGCCGGTGGAGATATTACCGATAGCTCACCATGGATAAATCCACCAAAAAGAAAGGTTTCAGAAGAAAATAGATATAAAACTGCGCAGACAAATGCATTTGCTTTCACTGTCGACGGTGCTGACTTACATGACTAGATTTATAGCATATATATTGATCCAGTATTTGAAGTATTATTTTGGCCAATTAATGTGGAAATTGTTGCGTATTAAAAACTGGGATACGGGAGTAAATAGACGTTAAGGACCAATATCCAGTTAACAGATTACCAATATGTATGGCATGCCGTTCAGGAAATTAAACCTTTGAATAGATATACAGAAACCTGGAATATATATATATATAAAGAAACCTGGAATATATATACAGAAACCTTGAATATTTATACAGAATCCTTGAATATATATAAAGAAACATTGATATGGAATGAAACTTGACTGATGTCAGACTTCACCGCAGTGTCTGTGCTTTTATGTAATGAATGGATGCTACAGCACAAAGTGAATGACAAAGAGTTAGTCCGATTACAATCTCGATACAGCAATTTTAAACTGAGGACATCAGTAACACACTGGCAAAAGCGTGTACGGTCCAAAATCACCCCGATAGCCTATACAGTTCAACTGACAAGGAAGTTCGCTCCGTTTTTAATCGTGGCAGATCTACTACAACAGGCAGCTGTTTATCAGGCCAACCTCAGCATGTCTTCAGCCCAGGGCCGGCTCTACGCAGGGGCAAGAGGGGGCTGCGCCCCCTCAAATAAATGTCAAATAAATGGGGGGGGGGGGGGGGGGGTGATGCCCCCTTCACATTTCTGACTGCCCCCTCATATATTCAGATTCAGATTCAGATTACTTTATTGATCCCGAGGGAAACTCCTTTGTATCAACGGCACACAGTCTCGCAAAGCACACAAGGGTAAGGGTGTGAGGTAAAAGATTAGAAAGTGTACACAGGGGTAGGGGGTGGGGTCAATAACAATAAGTAAAAAAATGGTGGGTGAGGTGAATCCTCCCAGGGAGCATAATGATTATGTACAGAAGCTATACATTTACAATTATACAGTAATGGTCTTGTTGCACTGCGCTCTGACGCGGCACTTCTCCGGGGCACTCCTGAAGTGGAGGGCATGCTCAGGTTAGCCCGATGGGCAGCTGCCTGGGCTGTTGTTGGTCTGCCACGGTTAAAAATTGAGCGAACTTCTTCAACAGAAGAACGGGCAGGGTATTGGGCAGGGTTATCGGGAGGATTTTGACAGGCATTCGCCAGTGTATTTATCATTTAATCATTATTTAAAATTGCTGCAACTAGATTGCGGGCAGCCTGACTCATTGTCTCTTTACACACTGTTACACAGAAGATGGCCGCAGGCACTGGCGCGAAGTCTGACGTCAGTCAAGTTTCATTCCATATATTCTAGGTTTCTGTATATATATATTCAGGGTTTCTGTATATATATACGAGGTTTCTTTATATACATTCAAGGTTTCTGTATATATATATTCCAGGTTTCTTTATATATATTCGAGGTTTCTTTATATATATTCAAGGTTTCTGTATATATATTCGAGGTTTCTTTATATATATTCCAGGTTTCTGTATATATATTCAAGGTTTCTGTATATATATTCGAGGTTTCTGTATATATATTCAAAGGTTTAATTTCCTGAACGGCATGCCATAATATATATACAATATTATTTTAGGGGTCAAATGGCTTTTGGGAGAGGGGCTAAAATGGCTCTGTTGATAGAGAAGGTTGCCGACCCCTGGGCAAGCTTCAGTGTGCCATCTTGCCATGGCTACTCTTGTAGCAAGCTTGTCTCTTTTAATCTATATAGAATCTCTTCTTCTGTGGTCTGTATGACCGGTGAAATTGATGTGCGGTGAAATTAATCCTGAGGACCGGCAGGATGTGGCTGATTCTCATCCTGACAATGAGATCTCTGAGATCATCCGCGCCCGGGTCGCCCTGAAGATGCTGATTTCACAGCTGAATTTAAAGCAGCAGAACGCAGATCTCTGTGAATAGATGCTCAACCGCACCAGACAGCTGGTGGGGGTGTGGAAAGTTCAGGAGCACACAAGACATGAGGTTCAAACCCATGTCTTTCCAGGAAATAAACCATGCCCAAGATCTGGACTAACTTTTTTTTCACTCAATGTCATCATTATCATAAAGATTAAATCCAGCAGTGTTATTTGCGCTTGTACTGAGTGATAATTGTTCCATAAACATGTTGTACAATCCAACTCAAAATTTAAATCAACTCGACTGCATGGAATACAATAAGAATACAGTGAACCCTCGTTTTTCGCGGGGGTTACGTTCCAAAAAGAACCCGTGATAGGCGAAATACCTGAAGTAGAAAACTTTTTTCTACTTTTTATTTTTTACAATTATTATATAATTACATACTCTATTATACATTGAAACGAACGGAAGATTAATTAATTCCGTAATGCCGACCTACAGCCGCATAGCTTTTACCTTCCTTTAGTATATCCAGAAGTTTAACTTTGTCTGCGATAGTCAGCATCTTCCTCTGCCTTTTGGGCCCGACCGCAGCTGCCTTTGTCTGTGAGAACGTTTTGTCGACATTATGGGTTTTAGAGAAACTTGAAATTGCAAGAGAATTTGCACGTAAATTTGGCAAGCTGCTTTTACGTACGTGTACATATTAAACCGCAACGTTGACGCATAGGACCTTAAAACAACCTGTAAAACAATAGAAGAACATTAGAACTGGGCTAACGACGCCCCTGGTTGACTTGTTGCCTAGGCTACACTCCTCTGATCATCCAAGCCTTCTGCACATGCAACATTCTGCGCCGAAAACATCTTTTGTGGTGGATGGTGATGATGAAGATGACGAGAATGATGATAGATTTACTTTTGTTTACCTCCTCTGGCATCACTGACTGCAGCTCTGCCAACTCATGCATGCCATTGGTCGTGAGATGCACGCATTTGATTGGTTCCACAGCATGTGAGTTGGAAGCTGCCTATAGCCTAGTATTCTAATTTAGGAATGAAGTTCAGTGTTTTGAGTGCCTTTGTTCATTGCATCATTTGCACTAACTGTACATATTTAATCACTTTAATCTGTACATTCTGTATTCATGTATATTCTGATTATACTGTTCATACTGTAATGACCAGCCTTGGTCAGTAAGTAACAGGCACGCGATGTTTATTGATCCTTTAATGGTAGTAAACAGGCTACTGTGTGGCCGTAGCCTACGCCAAATTAACGAACACAATGGAATCCCTGCACCGAACATACACGACTCGCTCTCTCGAAAACCCAGACATAAGAGAGCGCCAAAACGGCAAAACTTGGTCTATAACGGTCCAACCCCTTCGGACCAACCCCCCTCCCAAGACCCTCCACCAACCAACAGGATGCCCTGCAAAGGAACATCAGTGCATGCCTGTGATTGGCAGATGAACCCAGACAAACCCAACAGCCCAACATGCGGGTCGCTACAATACTGTCTATATTCTGAGTATACCTGTGAGAATATTGTTTAAAGGTCATGTTAAACTTATGTCTGCCCATTTGTACCCTGCATAACACCCCCGCTTTTGTTTCCTGTTATTCTGTTATTCTCGGGACATGATGCCTGGGAGACACAACTGGTTCCTGTTCTCACGGATTAAGTTTAGACTTATGTCCTGTTATGCACACACATGGACATTCCTTCGCACACAACCCCTCCTTGTCTTCGCCTATATATACTCTGTATGTAACCTTCTGATTTTGAGCATTCTGAATAAATCACTCTTTGCTGTAAGGCTTGTGTTGGTGTATTCAGTGCTCCCGAGCTCGTGGGTTCGCAACAGGAGAACGATCTTCACACACGGACAACTGAGAAATTCTAATAGTTCTTTGGTGACCCGACACGGACAACTGGGAAATTCTTACAATACCCATATTTATTATTATATTCTGTTGTCATAACTGTTTTGCACTTCTGGTTGGATGCTAACTGTATTTCGTTACCCTGTACTTGTACCTGTGTAATGACAATACAGTTTAATCTAATCTAATCTAATTTGTGAGTGTGTGTTAGAATTATGTCGGTAATCTCATATTTGCTCTTAGAACTTTCATATACTTAATACTGTTGTTAGGCCATGTATGTGCTTTTTAAGATTAGTGTTGCAGAGGAAGTGCCTGGAAGATAATTACCGGTTGGCTGAGCATCTGCAGGATAAGGGGTCGTTTGTGCACTGTGACCCGGAGTTCAACATGAACGAAGCTTCCATGAGAACATTTTTAAATTACATTTGTTTTAACTGATGATCTGTTGCCACCCTGTCTCTTGTCTTTATTCTTTAGCTGATCCAGGTTGGTTTAAACCCAACAGTGTGTGTGTGTTCTCAGCTGTTTTAATCTGTTACCTCAGGGACATCTATCCCTGAACATCTCTCACTGCTGTGAGGAACCACAGACACAACATACACGACCGAGTTTTTATATGCGGCAGGAAGCCACGAGGAGTGCACTTCCACAAGCACTCACTCCTGCGCGTGCTTCTTTTGCAAAGTTTCAGTGGGGTGTTGTGCAAAGCCCATATAGTTGCGATTTCACGTGGAAACGGTCGCTTATTTGTGCAACAAGTCACAACGTTTATTTGTCTTAACTATTTTTAAAGGCAATTAACAGCGAACTATTTGGTAACTTTAACCTTTATAGTTGGACAGCAAGACAGACCTAGCGCATCACTCTTGCGCAACAACTTTCAAGACTTTCTTTGTTGCATGTCTACAACTAACGGATAAGATGCTTTGACCAATGAGATGTAAAATGGAAGACGAAGTAAAATGTCAGGTGAGTTGGGTGATTATTGGGACTGTCATTGATGGAAGTGAACTAGTTTTTTGAAAAGAGCCAATGGTGTGATTCGTATTTTTCTGATTTAGGTGTGTGGTCTGAAGCTTCCCAGCCTCGGGAAGTTTAAAGAACATGTTCGTGCTGTTGGTCATCAGCAGGTGAGAGACCATTGTGGAACCCAACACATTTCACAATTATGCAACGGCATAAAAAAATAATATATATACAGCATATATACAGCATATATACAGCATATATACAGCATATATACAGCATATATATATATATATATATACTGTTTCTGGCTAAATGTCTTTCAGTACTTATAATTGTTGTCATTAATTCAAAACGTTTCATTCACAGAGGGTTGCGGAAGTATTTCAGAAAGGTATATTTACATCTGTAGGCTAGAGTGAATACACCTTGAAATTTGTATTTATACAATAATTTTACATATGGAAGGACTATTCTCTTAACTATTTTCCCCTCACTTTTTACATTGTTTACCAACCTACATCCTCACTACTTCCTGTTCAGACATCCACAGGGGTCCAGGTAGGTCAAATCAACCATCCAAGATGGAAATGTTACATTTCTACTCCCTTCTCAGGGCAGTAAGCAATGTTGATGAAGTGTTTCATATTTCCTCTTTCCTCTGTGTTCTGTAGTTTACTTCCCAACCATTTTGGTCCCAAAGAAACTGTCCCAGTGCCTTTCCAAATTCCCACTCATAGGTGAGTGTTTCAAAGGGACATTTTCTCTGTCATTATTCCTTATCTAACATTCTTCAGATGTAAACATCAAAAAACTATTTTTGGTTCTTCCCTTTGGCACTTGTTTGGTTTCACACAACATGTGTTTCATCATCTGACAACCCACCATGTTTGGGGACTATCACGCTGTTGTGATCAGCGACCGATGCTCTTTTGTGAAGCTCTCACTTGGAAGTCGCTTTGGATAAAAGTGTCTGCTAAATGAAAAAAGTAAATGCAAAAAGACACTCGATTGGTATCACGACTTGTAAACCCCCTTTAAATCCTGTCTCTCTCCTTAGGTCTGAATGTGATGACTTTGTGTCTAAGCTCAGGCTCAAAAGATCTGTTCTATCTGTGCCACGCGTGTGAAGAGACGTGTTCAGAGGGAATGCTTACGAAACACCTTGTCTCACCGTCCCACTATTCCAACTACTATGTGAGTCTTTATAATGTCCTCCTATTCCAAACCAGACCATACTGGGTCTTGTTTTTGTGGTAGACTGTTGCACTGACTGTGTGTGTGTGTTTGTTTGATAGGGTTACACAGACCCTGATCAGTTGAATTTTGCGTGGTTTTCCGACAACACGATGGAGAACCATCTTCTGCCTCTGGCTCTCGAAGAGGTGAAGAGGAAAGGCCCTGGGCAGATCTGTGTACGTGAGGTCTTTCCCAAATGTCCAGTCCTTACACGAAGTCACTACCTATCCCTTTGTTTAAACCCCTCATGTTTTACTCTGCGTGTAGGTGTTTGACATGCCAGGTGAGGTGTTCAACAGTTGCAAAGGAAGAGCCTATCCCAAAGGTACAGTCCAGTGCAGCAGCACCCAAACTGACTTCAGCATAGATTAGATTAGATTAGATTCAACTTTATTGTCATTACACAGGTACAAGTCCAGGGCAACGAAATACAGTTAGCATCCAACCAAAAGTGCAAAACAGTTATTAACAACAGAATATAATAATATGGATATACTCAGAATATACATATTATGGACAGTATAGACAGAATATACAGGGTATGTACAGATTCAATCCGGGTATGTACAGATACAAATTAGACAAGCAGAAATTACCGGGTCTAGCTTAAAACAATATACAATATATGGCTTTAGACCAATATCTACCTAGAACAGGTTTTTAGGTGGATCATAACTGCGTTGCCAAGTCTATTGTAGGATTTTTTACTTCAGAAGGAGTTTGGATTAAAAAAAAATCAGAGACAGAAAATCTTTCTAGACGGCTAGATCGTATATATATCAACAGTTTAATCGATAAACCAGGATTCTGTCTTACTATAAAAACAAGGAAGATGTCTGGCCTTAAATTTCTGCCTTTTTTCAATCTCCATTCTCTAGTGATGCAGTGTCTCACTCAAACAGACTTAATGGCAGAGAGAATCACAGGTAAGCACTGTGGCAGTTGATCCTAGTTCAGAGAATCTCCTGTCATGATGAGTGGAACACGGATACACACATCTGTTGTGTGTGCCCCCCCCCTCCTACATTCCACTTAGTCATTCTATCTATCCATGTTCATTTCCGATCTCCCCCCTCCTAGCTGACAGACCGAAACAAGTGTCCTTGCAGGAGTACAAAGAAGACCCCAACAGAAAGAAACCTCTTCTAGGTAGGTGAATGATGTGTTCAGAAATAAACACAAGCTCAGATCATGTGACCTCCCCTAATGGAGTGGTTAGCATGAGTGAAACACATGGCTTCCTATGGATTCTTATATACTGCATAGACTGGGTCAAATATAGTGTGCACAGAACGTTTCTTTGACTGAATGCATGGTCAACGACTTGAAAGACAAACAGGTGAAGAAATCGTTATTTACAGAACACTGAATGTACTGTATATATTTACTGTCTCTTGAGCTTGACTTCTCTTCATGTATAAGAGTCTCACCATGCAGACTTATTGACCTAAGATAGACAGACAGCAGTCTGTAGCAGTGCAAGAAGACTGCATGATAGGACAAGATGCCAGGGACACGTTGCGGTCTTGCATGAGTCAGTTCTGCCTGGTTCTGCTTGTTCTTTCTGTCTGTGATGGTGTGTGTGTCTAGTCTCTTAGTCCAGTGACGTTCATCCTTTCACCCTTGTTCCTGCAGGTCTTCAGCACATTGTGGAGTACTTCTGTAAGGTGTGTGACGGTATTTTTATCGTAAAATCTTGAGGAAAAAAATCAGGTCAAAATAATTTGTTTCATCTGTTTATTTTTGCAGCAAGAGCGGTTCTAGAACAGTACCAAATGGTTGTCTAGTCTCTGAAGGGTTCTCTGAAGCTCTCACGATTGGATCCCTCTTTGAAACAGTAGTTAGAGACCAGTTAACTTAACCAGTTCAATTGTTATGTCTATCAAAAGACACAAAACGCAAGAAATGAACCAGGTGGCAGAACTTGATACAGATGTTCAACAGTAAAGAGAGCTTAAGCCAAGACATAGGAACGTGTGGAAGAATCAGGAATTTGAGCAAAATAACCTGGGTCAAAACAAGACAGGTTTATTAGATGTTTGGTCACCAAGTGGAACCTTAAGCTGTGCTGTCTTAGGCCAAAAGGTTATTCTAGCTTTGCAGCAGTAAAACATTGTAAAACAATATTTATAGACCACTTTAAAGAAAGTCATTTTCTATTACAGGTGCCGTGTAAAAAGTCAGCCTTCCTGTGTACACTATGTGGCAGATCTCTGCCAGCCAACAAGATCATCAAACACATCATTGGCTTTGACCACATTTACTGGTATTTGGTTAGTATCTTTGGATTTAAGTGTCAGACCATGAACAAAGTTACAGATGATGCATTTCCTCAAGGATAGTGTGTTTGTGTGTGTGTGTGTGTGTTTGTGTGTGTGTAGAAAGAGTGGCACCCTTCCACACTACTAATGAAGGACAACTACAAGACCTACAACAGCCGTTTTGCTTCCAGAATTCTTAATATTGCCAGTCAGGCAGAAACAGTCAGAGGAATGGACAACGCTGAGATAAAGGTTATGACCTTTAGGCTTCTAATTAGGACTGATCAGTTGGCACTGTGTGATGTTGATTTAACCTCATGCAGTGTTGGGTGTTCTTCCTTAACACTGTGATGATTTAACCTCATGCAGTGTTGGGTGTTCTTCCTTAACACTGTGTGATGTTGATTTAACCTCATGCAGTGTTGGGTGTTCTTCCTTAACACTGTGTGATGTTGATTTAACCTCATGCAGGGTTGGGTGTTCTTCCTTAACACTGTGTGATGTTGATTTAACCTCATGCAGTGTTGGGTGTTCTTCCTTAACACTGTGTGATGTTGATTTAACCTCATGCAGGGTTGGGTGTTCTTCCTTAACACTGTGTGATGTTGATTTAACCTCATGCAGGGTTGGGTGTTCTTCCTTAACACTGTGTGATGTTGATTTAACCTCATGCAGTGTTGGGTGTTCTTCCTTAACACTGTGATGATTTAACCTCATGCAGTGTTGGGTGTTCTTCCTTAACAGCAAGTGGAGTTGGAGCCAGCTTTATTTACATCAGTGGGCTCCTCTTGCTATAAATCAGGTAAGAAGACAAGCAAAACACACGCTTCATTCATGTACATATGCAGACTTGTAACTGGTGTTTCCTGGTGTGTTTTGAAGCATTTGAAAGACTGGAGTCCATCAGAAAAGGTCACAAGAAGAGCAGCTTAAAGATCATCCCCAAACCAGGAGAAATACTGAGTAGGTACAACTGGGTTATTTTAATATGATACATAACATCATCTTTACCCTGTGTGTAATGACATTAAAGTCTAATCTAAAAAAAGGTTACATGGCAAGATACGAGGTTTGCTGGAGTTCGTTCACAAACTTGGATCATTAGACAAGTAGGAAGCATATTTTGTGCAAATGACACAAGCTCCTTACTAGCCAGCTCTGCTGATAGATAAACATGCTTTTGACCAAGAAAGTCTTGGTGTCATCTCAGAATTTAGGGCAACTTGTCTGCACATTCTCTGGCTTATCAAGGCCCCTTGGTCTTATGTCAACAAAAGCGGGGGAGGGTTCAGTTTTGGTTCAATGTAGGATACTTGGAAACAGGCTTTCCAGCCATAATACACCTTTTATTACAAGTAACAAAAAAAAATTGTCTTCCTTAACCTTTTCAAAGAGAAATATCCGATATCCTGATGGAAAACATCAAAAGGTTTAACTCTTTCAAATGCATCGTAAATGATCGGTGTGAACGTTCGTCTGCAGCCGAGAAGACCCTGGTGGCTGTGGCTGTTCAGGCTGAAGCTGTTCCAGCTGTCGACGTCCCTTCTACACCGAGTGGAAGAGCTGAGGTCAATGCTGAGAGTCATGCACACGTTGGCTGCCTTGATGCTAAACCCAATGCTAATTCTACGTCCAAAGCTAAAGCTAACGTTATAGCGAACGCCAAGGCGAATTGTCAGGCTACAGCTGCAAAGGCCTGTGATTTCAAATCATCCCAGACCGCCACAACTGAGCTTCAAATCACAAACCCCAAACCTCAAGGTGTGTAGTGCTCTTTAAAATATGCTGTTGTGTAACTTTTGTTTGTACCATTTGGTACTTTGTTGATGATTTTAGCTTTGTGTTTGTGGTTTGTGGTTGTGCTTATGTCGTTGACCATTTTTTTGGTTTGTTTCCTATCCAGCTGTAAAGACTTGGAATCAAAACATCTTTCTGTGCTGCGTGGTGAGAAGACAGTTTTGCTGAAAAAGCAGAACATCTGATCTGGACCGTGCATTTGTAACGTTCTGTGGCACTTCTCTTTCAGTGAAGAAGTTTCTATTTGTGTTTTCCTGCAGGACTGCAGAATAACATGCAGGTCAATGCAGCAATACAAGTTACATATGTGGAGTCAGCAGCATATGCAGGTGTGTGTTTTTTATCAGCTTTTTGCTTTTTTACATGCTAAACATGAATTGTTTTGATTTGATGGACTGCGTGTTTGTGTTTTGTCACTAGGTGCTGACAGGCATTTTTGGACAAGGTAATACTCGCTGATTCTGAGTGACATTATTAACATCAAAGATATGAAAAGTAATCAAATGCTATCTTTTTACTTCATTTCATGATCTGGGCAATAGAGGAAACCTGTAACTATGAAGGTAGGTTTCACTTTGGGTCATTTATGTGCAGCCACAAGGCATGACAAGGGTCTTGAATTTCCTCAGCTGCTGTAAATAAAAGCTTTTTACCTAAACTTTTTGGCCCATCTAATACCCTTTCCTCCTTCTCATAAGTAGGGGTTGTGCCATATTTAAACATGTATCACTCCCTCAGACAATTAAAGTATACATCATCCATTGGTAAGTGTTTGGATATTTCTGTCCGATTTGATTTGGAATCGATACCGTTGGTTGTGGAATATCACGCTCCGCTCTGACAGTTCTGGGGGGTCTGGATTCACCAGGTGTTGATTGGATGGTGGTCTACATAACCAGGGATAAATGGGAAAAACCCATGATCGAATGCAATGTTTGCCAGGAGCTCGTACACGACTACAAAATCTCATCTCACCTGGTCTGCCAAAAGCATCTGTTACAGGCACTGGTAAGTCCAACTAACAAGAACCATTTGACAGGGAAACCGTTCCATTCAGATATTTCCTGAAGCATTTCCAGATGGTTGTCATACTTTTGCGGTGTTGGGTGTCATAATTAGCCAATGGTGTGACAGAAATTACAGTGCCCAGACCGACTGCCATTTGGTTGGGAAGAATCTATGCCGGTGGCCTCCCTGAAACCCCTAGCCGATATGGAGGAACAGGCACAGGCACTGAAACCGATCATGATCAAGGTGACCATAACTCTGGGAGGTACTATTTAGTATGAACCCTTAAATCTTCTCTAACGCACTAATTCTCCCTCATAGATCTTTGAACTGCCAGCGAACATCTTTCGCTTCTTGTGTACAGGCTCCTATTCTGAAGGTAGGACTGATCACTAGAAAACCTTGCACAAGGTTACAGTCTGTTTCTTCCACTGCTGGGTTTTGTTCTCACTCCTTCCTTTCTCTCCTCGACGTGACTCTGCTCTCCAGTCTACAACCATTTCAGGCGGCTTGCGAAATACCTTAAAGGTTGGCCCCTCTTTTTTTAATGACTGTCTCTCTCTGGTTAAGGGGAAATATAGTATTTGTATGTGACTTTGGATGAAGGCACTTGTTAATGAATTAAAAATGTTAATGTCATGTTAAAGTACTGTTAGTGTTTACATTTGTGTTTACGTGCTTGTCTCCTGTAGGTGACATGCTGCTCCAGAACCGCCATCTTGTTGAAAGCAAGCATCCTCTGCTGGGTAAGTTGAAAATGGGGAAGTTGATGTTAAATCTATGATTGTTCCAAAATGAAATCAATCCATTTCATTAAAACGTCTTCATTTTCTCTCTGCCTTGCTCTGTAATTTCCTTGTCTCAGGTCTGCAGTTTATGGTTCAGTATAATGTGAATAGAACAGGAATGGGGCGTTTGGTACCTGGATACCTGTGCCTCCTCTGTGAGAGGAAGCTGCTGTTTGACGGCTACAGCCATATGTTCAGCATCGAGCACGTTACGGCCTTTCTCGTAAGCGTTACAAACATCGCCACATTCCTTCACCAGGTCAGTTCAGGTCAGTGTTTTACGGACATGTTTGTGTTTAGGAGCGTGCGCATCCTGGAACGCTGAAGGACATGGAGTCTGAGACTAGGAAGAGGCCTGATGTCCTGCTTGACCTTGCAAAACAGGCCCAGAAAATCCATCCCACTGGATGGGTTCAGGTAACAGCCATGCCAACACCTACAGACTTGCAGTGCATCAGAATCAGCTTTATTCTCCAAGAAAATTGGCACAAATAAGAAATGTATTTCTTGTGTCAGGAATGTGCTTAGGATAAACATTAGTTGCATACGCTACCTGTCAAACGTTTGGATACACTCCCCCATTCATATTAATGGGACAACGTGTCCAAACTTTTGACGGTAGTGTGTATATAATGTCGAAAATGTATAACAGTTCTCAATAATTCTTTTGTTTGCTTCTTTTCTCCAGAATCTTAAGAAGCATATAGTCTCCAACTCAAACCAGTATACAGAGGGTCAGTTTGTGTGTGTGTGTGTGTGTGTCTGCACTCGTCTTGTGTGGATGGTATGAAACACAGATTTTTTGTTGTCTTGATCTGTTTTGTGACTTTGGACTCTGTTGCAGCCTTTAATATCCTGAATGGATTGGTAAACTATAACATTATGCCTGTGCTGCAAGAGGGAAGCAAGCTGGGTAAGATGCTTTCTCACGGTGGGTAGGTGGGTTTGTAATATCCACATGAAACTGGACTAGGCCATTTGACACATACACTGAATGCTGTTTTGAGGGGGATCATTTTTCATGGATTTCTTTTCATTTGCTCAAAGTAGCTGTGTATGTAATAACAATTGTGAAGTTAGCATTTACATTTGACAAATGTTGGTCTCAGTTCCTTCAGATCTGGTTTTGGGTGACTCACCAATCCCCCGTGCAAAAGACAAAGACAAGATGACAGGTGCCGTACAAGAGACCATCAACCAAACTGACACAAACTCCCTGCAGGCTGAGCAAGCAACTTGCAAAGACCTTGTCAGTGAGAAGGCTGATCAGAATGGCATGGGTGACATGAAAGGGACCAGAGGAGGGATGGAGAGAGAGACTGTGAAGGAGACTGGAGGAGGGATGGAGAGAGAGACTGTGAAGGAGACTGGAGGAGGGATGAAGAGAGAGACTGTGAAGGAGACTGGAGGAGGGATGAAGAGAGAGACTGTGAAGGAGACTGGAGGAGGGATGAAGAGAGAGACTGTGAAGGAGACTGGAGGAGGGATGAAGAGAGAGACTGTGAAGGAGACCGAAGGGATGAAGAGAGAGTCTGTGAAGGAGACTGGAGGGATGAAGAGAGAGACTGTGAAGGAGACTGGAGGGATGAAGAGAGAGACTGTGAAGGAGACTGGAGGGATGAAGAGAGAGACTGTGAAGGAGACTGGAGGGATGAAGAGAGAGTCTGTGAAGGAGACTGGAGGGATGAAGAGAGAGACTGTGAAGGAGACTGGAGGGATGAAGAGAGAGACTGTGAAGGAGACTGGAGGGATGAAGAGAGAGACTGTGAAGGAGACTGGAGGAGGGATGAAGAGAGAGACTGTGAAGGAGACTGGTGGGATGAAGAGAGAGACTGTGAAGGAGACTGAAGGAGGGATGAAGAGAGAGACTGTGAAGGAGACTGGAGGGATGAAGAGAGAGACTGTGAAGGAGACTGGTGGGATGAAGAGAGAGACTGTGAAGGAGACTGAAGGAGGGATGAAGAGAGAGACTGTGAAGGAGACTGGAGGAGGGATGGAGAGAGAGACTGTGAAGGAGACTGGAGGAGGGATGAAGAGAGAGACTGTGAAGGAGACTGGAGGAGGGATGGAGAGAGAGACTGTGAAGGAGACTGGAGGGATGAAGAGAGAGACTGTGAAGGAGACTGGTGGGATGAAGAGAGAGACTGTGAAGGAGACTGAAGGAGGGATGAAGAGAGAGACTGTGAAGGAGACTGGAGGGATGAAGAGAGAGACTGTGAAGGAGACTGGTGGGATGAAGAGAGAGACTGTGAAGGAGACTGAAGGAGGGATGAAGAGAGAGACTGTGAAGGAGACTGGAGGGATGAAGAGAGAGACTGTGAAGGAGACTGGTGGGATGAAGAGAGAGACTGTGAAGGAGACTGAAGGAGGGATGAAGAGAGAGTCTGTGAAGGAGACTGGAGGGATGAAGAGAGAGACTGTGAAGGAGACTGGTGGGATGAAGAGAGAGACTGTGAAGGAGACTGAAGGAGGGATGAAGAGAGAGACTGTGAAGGAGACTGGAGGGATGAAGAGAGAGACTGTGAAGGAGACTGAAGGAGGGATGAAGAGAGAGACTATGAAGGAGACTGAAGGAGGGATGAAGAGAGAGACTGTGAAGGAGACTGGAGGAGGGATGAAGAAAGAGACTGTGAAGGAGACTGGAGGGATGAAGAGAGAGACTGTGAAGGAGACTGGAGGGATGAAGAGAGAGACTGTGAAGGAGACTGGAGGAGGGATGAAGAGAGAGACTGTGAAGGAGACTGGAGGAGGGATGAAGAGAGAGACTGTGAAGGAGACTGGAGGACGGATGAAGAGAGAGACTGTGAAGGAGACTGGAGGAGGGATGAAGAGAGAGACTCTGAAGGAGACTGGAGGAGGGATGAAGAGAGAGACTGTGAAGGAGACTGGAGGGACGGAGAGAGAGACTGTGAAGGAGACTGGAGGAGGGATGAAGAGAGAGACTGTGAAGGAGACTGGAGGAGGGATGAAGAGAGAGACTGTGAAGGAGACTGGAGGGATGAAGAGAGAGACTGTGAAGGAGACTGGAGGAGGGATGAAGAGAGAGACTGTGAAGGAGACTGGAGGAGGGATGAAGAGAGAGACTGTGAAGGAGACTGGAGGAGGGATGAAGAGAGAGACTGTGAAGGAGACTGGAGGAGGGATGAAGAGAGAGACTGTGAAGGAGACTGGAGGGACGGAGAGAGAGACTGTGAAGGAGACTGGAGGAGGGATGAAGAGAGAGACTGTGAAGGAGACTGGAGGAGGGATGAAGAGAGAGACTGTGAAGGAGACTGGAGGAGGGATGAAGAGAGACACTGTGAAGGAGACTGGAGGAGGGATGAAGAGAGAGACTGTGAAGGAGACTGGAAGAGGGATGAAGAGAGAGACTGTGAAGGAGACTGGGGGGATGAAGAGAGAGACTGTGAAGGAGACTGGAGGAGGGATGAAGAGAGAGACTGTGAAGGAGACTGGAGTGATGAAGAGAGAGACTGTGAAGGAGACTGGAGTGATGAAGAGAGAGACTGTGAAGGAGACTGGAAAGCAGTCGACTGCAGCAGTGGCAGAGCTTAAGAAAGACATGGGTAGCGACCGAGAGCAGGTGAAGAGGAAGAGGAAGAGGGAACGCGATGAAGATTCTGTGGAAACCACAAAGAAAAGCTCCAGCACTGCCAAGAAAAATACGAGCTGCAAGGAAACGGCAAGATGGCCGAAGAACCTTGCAAAGAAAAGGACCCTCGCGGAACGTGTTGTCAGACTGAAGAAAGAAGACACTGCCAAGCTTTGTGGGAGCAAGATGGAGGGTGGGGAAGGAAGGGGTAAAAAAAGAAAGATGGTGGCTCTTTCTGAAACACAAGCGACTGAGAAAGGTGAGCATTCCTGACTGTGTTTAGTTAGTCTGCATCTCATCATTTATGTTCATGTGTGTATTTGTGTGCATTGTTTCTTGTGGTGTAGTTGGACCTTGCCCTCCTTCAGTCCCTCCCCCACCTGTCTGTCCAATCTATCACCTCAGGAATTACCTGAAGATTCCTCAACGAGAACCTGTGATTGGTCAGTGACCACAAATATGTGAATTCCTGTAAGTCCCGCTTATTGTTTCTGATCCTGACCACAACCAACCCCTCTCTTCTCAGGTTTGAGCCATGTGATCGAATGCCATGCTGAAGGCCACGCCCCTTTCTATGTGTGTGAGACATGCAAGCAAACAGTCAGTCTGCCAGAAATCATCACCCATTTAACCTCAGCCCTCCATCAGCAAGCCTACCTGGTGAGTACGCCACCACTGAATGTGTGTGTTAAATCCAGCTTGTTTCCTTTTAGTAACAGGAATATAAATCTGGTGAATCTGTATGGTGAATCTCTGTCTTCCCAATAACAGCAGTCCTTAAACAGAAATGTTCTCCATGACGAGTACATGTTCCAAAGGCTCCGAGTTGCTGCTCAACAACTGGAGTGCGAAATGGGAAGTGGAGTTGCTCAGGTCAGCTATAGACCCCATGCTGCAATTTTCCACAATGTGACTCTTTACCAGATACTGTTGTGTAATAAAATAAGATAATCCTTTATTTGTCCTGCAGTGGGGAGATTGCAGATATCAAATATTTAAAAATAGTTGGGTTTGTCCGATTCCAATGCTGTCGTATCATTCCTGCATTTCTTATAGATTAGATTCAACTTTGACCTGGTGGTTGACGTGTTGCTACCCAAAATAACAGACTTGTTTTTCTGCGTCAGTGGGGTCTAAACCTTTGCACCTGTATTGAAATACTTGATTGCCTTCAGGTAGTGGAATTGGAGGACTTCTTAGATGACCACACCCAGATGGACTACAACCAAGGTGGGGTCTAACCTATGTGTGTCAAACACACAATGGACGTCCTCCTTATTTCAAGAACTGCAGCAGTTCTTTCTTGTTTGCAACGAGGGTCGACGCAGTCTTGTGCTTTTCCTCGAACGCCTTCTTAATAAAACCATCGGATGAACGGTGGATCGAGTTTATCTGCTTATTCCTAATCATCAGCCATAGAGCCAAGCTTCCTAAGTGAGCAGAGTGCTGCCTCTGTCTGTCTTTCACCAATGTGTTTTTGTGTACGGTGTTTTTCCAGTCATAGAAATTGTACAAGAGGCTCTGTCACTGTGTAGTGGCGACAAGGAAGAGGAAGTGGACCCCACCCAGACATCCACCGACCTATGGAGCTACCTCACCAACAGTGACAGGAGACAGCCTGTGATTGGTCAGCATGTGTTGTGGTGTGATGTGTGCCTGCTTTGGCTGTTTATTTCCCATGGACCTGTGCTTTTTGACCTAAAACGCTGTTCGCTTTTGTCTCTCAGGTCTGAGAACGGTCACGGAGATCCGGTCACCTGACCAACCGGGTCAGAACCACTTCTACTGCGATAGCTGTTCCACAAAATTTGACAAGGATTCGTATATTTCACACCTCGTCTCTGCCTGTCATCGTTACAACTATATAGTGAGTGTTGATGCTGAGGTTTTACTCCAAAGGACGTTGGGCACGTTTTCATGTTGGTACCTTCTGCGTGTTTAGAAACGGGAGCATCCACGTCTGATCTGTGATTGGCCGGAGAGCGTGGAACCCACGAGTCAAATTCGAAGTCTGTGTGAACTAGCCAGACGGTTAGAAGACAAAGAGGGATGGGGGAGACTGAAGGTAGATCACGATGGATCACCTCTTCAAGAGGTTAAGGCAGGAGAACCCTGGTCCTGGAGAGCCACAGTCCTGAAGGTTTTAGATGTTTCCCTGCTCCAGCACACCTGATTCAAATGAATGGGTCATTATGCAGCTTCCACAGAGCTTGATAGTGACCCATTCATTAGAATCAGGTGTGCTGGAGCAGGGAAACATCTAAAACCTTCAGGACTGTGGCTCTCCAGGACCAGGGCTGCCTACCCCTGGGTTAAGGCTTATGACAAGCTGAAGTACCTGCCCACTCATCCCATTTCTGTTTGCTTGTGAAGGTGAAGACGCAGCCAGCAGTGCAGTCTTCTACGATCAGCACTAGTGATGAAGGTTGCACACGCACTCACACATGGCATGGCACGGCAAAGTATCTGGCATTGACCAAGTCTCTCCATGAGGAAGTGAGAAAGATGGCTGCGGAGATGGAACAGCGAGAGGGCTGCGGAACAGTCAAGGTGACGCGTCATAATAACCACCTCATCACAGAGTCGTCGTCCCCCCCCCCCCCCCCCCTTTGTGCTCAGTACATTCTGCCAGCTCCTCTTCTGTTTCTCATGTGTCGTGGAGGTCTGACGTTAGGATATCTGCAAATACTTTGACAAAGGTCTTGCATTGAAGTTTCACATTTGTTGGTTGTAATTTCAAAAGGTCTTAAGGAAATGCAAAGGCTCTTGAATCAATCAAAACTGAATTTAGATAGGCTGGAAGGTAGTGACATTTGAGCCAGCATGTGCTAGTGAGCAGGATCAATATACGTATTTTCGCTAGGGTAAATTTTATTATCGAGTAAAAAATATGTGCGTGGGAGAACGAGAGGGACCCATACACCAAAGACCAATCGATTTGTACCTGTGTATCCCACCACAGTGTTAACACACTTGGTCAGTAAAGCCTACAAATTCTTATTTGTAGTCTTTGTTCTGCGTGTTTATCAAGGTGGTAAAGTCAAGGTGCCAGTCTTCTGATGACTTGGACGCACAAATCGCCGATACTTCAACTTCAGACTCACCGGACACTGCAGCTAACCCAGACTCATTGGTTACAGCTAAGCCAGACACACTGGTTACAGTCAAGTCAGGCCTGGAGGCTAAAGTCAAGTTAGGTCTGGAGGCTAAAGTCAAGTTAGGTCTGGAGGCTAAAGTCAAGTCAGGCCCGGAGGCTAAAGTCAAGTCAGGCCCGGAGGCTAAAGTCAAGTCAGGCCTGGAGGCTAAAGTCAAGTCAGGCCTGGAGGCTAAAGTCAAGTCAGGTCTTGAGGCTAAAGTCAAGTCAGGCCCGAAGGCTAAAGTCAAGTCAGGCCTGGAGGCTAAAGTCAAGTCAGGTCTTGAGGCTAAAGTCAAGTCAGGCCCGAAGGCTAAAGTCAACTCGGGCCTGGAGGCTAAAGTCAATTCAGGCCTGGAGGCTAAAGTCAAGTCAGGCCTGGAGGCTGAAGTCAAGTCAGGCCGGAGGACTAAAGTCAAGTCGGGTCTGGAGGTTAAAGTCAAGTCAGGTCTGGAGGCTAAAGTCAAGTCAGGCCTGGAGGCTAAAGTCAAGTCAGGCCTGGAGGCTAAAGTCAAGTCAGGCCCGGAGGCTAAAGTCAAGTCAGGCCCGGAGGCTAAAGTCAAGTCAGGCCTGGAGGCTAAAGTCAAGTCAGGCCCGAAGGCTAAAGTCAACTCGGGCCTGGAGGCTAAAGTCAATTCAGGCCTGGAGGCTAAAGTCAAGTCAGGCCTGGAGGCTGAAGTCAAGTCAGGCCGGAGGACTAAAGTCAAGTCGGGTCTGGAGGTTAAAGTCAAGTCAGGTCTGGAGGCTAAAGTCAAGTCAGGTCTGGAGGCTGAAGTCAAGTTAGGACCAGAGGCTAAAGTCAAGTCAGGCCCAGAGGCTAAAATCAAGTCAGGCCTGGAGGCTAAAGTCAAGTCAGTCCCGGAGGCTAAAGTCAAGTCGGGTCTGGAGGCTAAAGTCAAGTCGGTTCTGGAGGCTAAAGTCAAGTCAGGCCTGGAGGTTAAAGTCAAGTCAGGCCCCGAGGCTAAAGTCAAGTCGGGTCTGGAGGCTAAAGTCAAGTCAGGTCTGGAGGCTGAAGTCAAGTTAGGACCAGAGGCTAAAGTCAAGTCAGGCCCAGAGGCTAAAATCAAGTCAGGCCTGGAGGCTAAAGTCAAGTCAGTCCCGGAGGCTAAAGTCAAGTCGGGTCTGGAGGCTAAAGTCAAGTCGGTTCTGGAGGCTAAAGTCAAGTCAGGCCTGGAGGTTAAAGTCAAGTCAGGCCCCGAGGCTAAAGTCAAGTCGGGTCTGGAGGCTAAAGTGAAGTCAGGCCCGGAGGCTAAAGTCAAGTTGGGTCTGGAGGCTAAAGTCAAGTCAGGCCTGGAGGCTAAAGTCAAGTCAGTCCCGGAGGCTAAAGTCAAGTCTGGTCTGGAGGCTAAAGTGAAGTCGGTTCTGGAGGCTAAAGTCAAGTCAGGCCTGGAGGTTAAAGTCAAGTCAGGCCCCGAGGCTAAAGTCAAGTCGGTTCTGGAGGCTAAAGTCAAGTCAGGCCCGGAGGCTAAAGTCAAGTCAGGTCTGGAGACTAAAGTCAAGTTTGGTCTGGAGGCTGAAGTCAAGTCAGGCCCAGAGGTTTCAGTCAAGTCATGCCTGGTGGTTGCAGCTAACCCAGACACATCAGCCAGATCTGCTCATTCAGCTGCAGACAGCCCAGATGATGCAGATCCTGAACCCCAACCAGTGTTCTCTGACGCTGTAGCCGTCTCCACGTCAACGGTGCTGAAGACCAACCACAGCTATCCCCGTAAAGCCTTGAAGACGCCGTCCTCGGTCTCCAGGAAATCAACACAACTGTTGAAAAGTCTGCTCAAGAGTTCACCTGTTGTTGGTCAGTAGTCTCTGTTTTCATGTAACAATGGCCACTGTCTTCTCCATGTCTCCCTGGTGGAGTTTTCTCACGTGGTTTTGTTCTCCAGGAATGAACTTCCTGGTTGCAGCCTCGTACAGGAAGAAGACGTGCTTCTTCTGTCAGCTGTGCGCTGTTAGGATGGGAGACAGCACCGATCACATGACTGCATTCAGTCACCAGCACAACTATCTGGTATGTGTGTGTGTCGACCGTCAGTGGTATCCTCAAACAAGGGAGCTGATGGCTTCTGAAGCAACAAACAAAAAACTTTTATGGGTTCTTGTGTGTGTTTGTTTGTTTAGAGATTGAAGTATCCTGGCTGGACTGCACACCCGAAACAGATTGAAAGGAAGGTGGCTAAGATGGCGTCTCACTTGGCGAAGGTCGACCGAGACGCAGGCCTGGTTATGCAGGTTAATACACACTCACTAATATCGTCCCTTTGGGCACAGTGTGCATTGGGGGCAGTGTACGCTGGGGCCCCATGTGCAGAATTTTCAAGATCTCACATCTTATCAGTAATGAGCAGTTGGTTGAGGAGGAAGAACTTCCACTTCCTCCCTCTGGTAACTTCCTGTTCCTTGTCTGTATGAGATTTAATACAGTGAAGGCCACAGGCGTCTTGTTTTTCCTTCTCGAAGCTCAACCCACATTCTTCTGGGTCTTTGATGTGTTACAAACCGATATGAGCGTCCCATTCAAAAGGTTTACCTTGCTTTGCCCCTTTCTCTTTCTCCCTATCAGAAAGCGCGGGTCAACGGCGCTCAGTTCAAACAGCTGATGTCTGCTCCAGAGCAGGAAGGTAAGGCTGGGTGGGCATCTGGTCGTCAGAGAGAAACACAATTCCACCCACCACAGTTTGCTTGCGTTATATTAATAGTTAGGGAGACGTGGTGCGGTTGGTTAGGGCGTTGGGCAAGAAGGTACCCGATTCGAACCCTGGCCGTCAACATGTGTCCTTGGGAAAGGCACTTCACCTGACTTGTCTCAGGGGGAATGTCCCTGTACTTGCTGTAAGTCATAATGTAAAATGTAAATGTAGGGTATCACAGGGCACAGGTATTAGCAACGTTTACATTTACATTTATTCATTTACCAGACACTTTTATCCAAAGCGACTTACAGTAAGTACAGGGACATTCTCCCTGAGGCAAGTAGGGTGAAGTGCCTTGCCCAACGACACAAAGTCATAGAGCCACAGCGGGGGCTCGATCTCACAACCTTCCGTTCATGAGGCCAACGCCTTAACCCGTTGAGCCATCTGACTCCCGTTTACCTGATGGACTTTTTATGTTGGCCATGTTCTTGTTTGTCTCAGCCCTGAGGACACTGGAAGCCATCATCAGGAGCTGTGAACAGCCTGGGAAGATGTCGGATTTGAAAGAGACAGCTCCTTTGACCAATCCGGACACAGCACACGGTGATAAGGGACCAATCCCTGAGGCGTCCTCTAGCTCCGGTGTGTGTGGATCGGAGAGGAAGAATGAGAACGGGCTGCTGGTTGAAAACCCAGGTGAGGTGAACTCGACCGTTCTCAGTGAAAATCATTTTCGTACGTATCCCAATGCTAACTTCCTTTCTATCTCTCTTTCAGTCTGTGACGCTTCGTTAAAGATTTTGGTAAAAGACCAGGAACCTCTTCCTTGTTCTCTCCTTCCCTCCCCCCTCCCTGTCTCCCCCACTGTGAGAGTAGTTGCCCCTACGCCATTACCATCCGATTCCCTGTGTACATCAAACACACTGCCCTCTGTCCCTCCAACGGCCTCCGCCCTCCCCCCTCCCTGCGTCACCCCCGCTCACTCCCCACCGCAGCCTGACCTGGGACACGGTGACCCAAGCTCAGCCACGCCAGTACCATGGGATCTGTCGGAAAGCCCAGAGTGGTCGGAGCGTTCAGAGGAATGGCCGCTTCCTGAGTGTGCCTCCTCGGAACGTCCTCCAGAACAAGACCATGATTGGACCCACACACCCTCTTTGTACGGGAACCTTCTGAACAGCACAGCATGTCGAGTTCCTCTGGTGCACCTGCTCCCAGACACAGTCACAGGTGAGCGTTGATGTGTCAATTAACTTTCGTCCCATGGCCTGATATAAGACGTTGGGGGTTTCTACTGGGTGGCTGAGTCCACCCTCTTGTGTACTGATTTGCGATTGGCTCATGTGTGTGTCACTCACAGGTACGATCCTTGTTGGCCCCAGCAACCTGTCAAAGTACCTGGTTGTGAAAGGTCTGCACAACAAGGAGCCAATTATAGGTCAGTGTGGATTAGCGTTTCTCAGTATTTTAATACAATTAAAAACGATGTGTCATGTTTTTGAGTGGGGTTGTGCCCGTGTGTTTTTAGGGCTGGACTCTGTGTTGGAGTGTCGAGGGATATCCCAGGACACGTTCTTCATATGTGTCAGCTGTGCTGTGACCCTCCCCAGCAGACACATATGTGAACACATCGTCACCGTGGGACACCAGTATTGCTACATAGTGAGTGATGTCATGTGACGTCGGCAGTACCTTTTGTACGTTCTTAAATGTTGGCCTCTCAATAAAAGCTGCTCTGTGTTTGTGTGTGTGTGTGTGTGTGTGTGTGTGTGTGCACAGAGGCTGCGGTATCCAGATTTTCTGGCTTCTGTGGAGAAAAATTGTCAGTTGCCGCTTTTGCCTGACATCATCAGGTTCATCGCCTTGAAACTCACCCCTCTGGAGGCCAAGCTAGATGCCCAGGTAATGTTGTCATTCTTAAAGTTAAAAAAAGACAGCTCAGGAACACTGCAGAGTCAGCAAGATGCTTAGAGAAAACACCAGCAGGTTCAGGAATCTCTTTCTCTGTTGAGTAATAAGTACACATTGAGCTGCACTAACTGTTGTGTTTTGCACTGGTTTGTGTTGGGTAGGTGATTCGACTGGACAAAGTGTGGTATGAGCGTGTGAAGTCTGCCCCGTTCAGTCAAGGTATGTGCAGAGGGGATCATCTCTCCTCATGTTGGGATGCTTGGTGGTTTATAACAATGTTTTTGTGTCTTCAGCTCTGGACTTGCTGAAGATCCACCATGAAGAGCCAAGCCCCAGGTCTTTCCTCCTGCCTGCTGAATTAGGACGTCTGCTGAGTGAGTCCACACACACACAAACTGTTATAGAATTATGGATGTGGGTCAAATTAATGCGTTTTTAAATGTGGTTCATTGATAAGAACAACAAATGCTGGAACAACAATTGAATTTGTTTGCAGGAAGGGGAGATTGTATGTTTGTAGAAGGTTAGGCTGTTGGAAGGTTTAGGAACTGTTAGAGTTCGTTAGATTAGATTGTTTCTAATGTTAATCTGTATTCAATGTCTGGGGGTGATCCTCGCAGGTCGGCCATTTCGAAGGATAATTTCATGGAGGTTTTACAACTTGAGTCAAATCTCCTCTCATTTGAGATTTGTGTGGTTCCGTTATTAGGTTGGGAGGCCAATCCTCAGTCAAACCCAGAAGAACCTCAAGTGGAACCGCATACAGCTGGGAGGACCAATCAGGAGCCATCTGAACCTGCCCAGGATCCACCACGGTCCAATCAGATGTTGGCAAGAGAGGAAACTGTCCTTCAGCCTGCTGCTGACCACAACCTGCAGAAGACACATGGAGAACTCCCACATTCACCAGGTGAGACACTCATGAGGATCTTAAGGATCCTTCAAGATCTACTTCATGTGGGTTAAAAAAACACCAAAAGGCCTGAAGACTCTAAAGCCATTACCTAAACAAGTCCCCATACCCACATCTTGACAACTTCAACCCCCCACCAGCAGTAATAGAGTTGGGTCAAGAGGGGGATTCTATGCAAGATTCTTGATACAGTGGAGATCAGTCAGTTCAAGAGGGGGGCATCTGGTGGTGTGAAGTCTGGGAGCGTTAAGGTATTTATGTTCTTAAAAGGCTCAGTTAGAGACATTGAGGAGCTATTTAAACAACTGATGAGATATTCTGCTATGGAGACCTTTTGTAGTTTTATCGTTTGAATTTCATTATCTTGAATAAGGGTGAGAGTTCTCATCAGGTAAGGTTCTGTAAGACATGGGATTCTGAGGCAGTGTCATTTCCTCTGTGATGTCTTGGAGAATGTGGCTGACTGTATAATTGTAAATGTATAGCTTCTGTACATAATCATTATGCTCCCTGGGAGGATTCACCTCACCCACCGTTTTTTTACTTATTGTTATTGACCCCACCCCCTATCCCTGTGTACACTTTCTAATCTTTTACCTCACACCCTTACCCTTGTGTGCTTTACGAGACTGTGTGCCGTTGATACAAAGGAGTTTCCCTCGGGATCAATAAAGTAATCTGAATCTGAATCTGAATCTGATGTCTAGACAGCTAGACGACACCATGACTTAGTCCGCACCCTCCAGGAGACTTCTCTTCTCTTGGGGTGTGGGTAAATGTATTTTCTCAAGCTGAGATATAAACAGCTGGGGGTCTGCCTGTGGCAGATTAGTTAATTACCTTTTGAATACAGGACATTAAGGGATTTAGATTTAGGAGTGTTCTTATCACTTGAATGCAAATGACTATTCCCACAAGAGAGATTAGATTTGATTGTATTTAACAGAATACAAACATAAATAAAAAACAATGTAGTTATACAAGCATTAAAAAGTCCTTAAATCCTTAGATTAAGACTGTGTTCATTCTTATGTAGAAAAACCTGTCCTGCTGGATTGATCAATGGATTGCTATGTTTGCTAACATACGCTACCGAAGAAATCATTTGTATTAATCCAGGATTTTGACTATTCAGCAGACAACCTCTTCAAAGCCCCAGTCCCCATCAAGCAGGAGCTGGAAGTTCCAGCCCAACCTGGAGTAAAGTCTCTCCCTGAATATCAGGGTAAACTTCTACCACCATTGCTAACACCCGCTGCAGGGCATGCACTAACATTAGCATGCGCTAACATTAGCATGCCTCTCGAGCCATGTAAATGTAACTAACCCAGTTTGCTCCTCCACCCCGAATTTCCTCCGGTTACCATCAAACACAGGTGATTGGCAGTGACAAGCTGCTGCTCGTCTTCTACGCTAACCTGTGTTCATGCGGACGTGTGTCTAGTTAGGTTAGACTTCTTTAGCCTGACCTAACCTGGCCTTGTTGGTGCTGTTCTCTTCTAGACTGTTTGTACGCAGACCGAGTCCAGTTCTCTCCTGATGTGCAAGACCTGACTAGCACAGAACCTAGTGAGTTAACACTTGGATGCTGCCATGGTAACGCATATATCGTGTATTTTTGTGTGTACAAACTTATTTTTGTGTGTTGTGAAGGAAACTTTCTGATTTCGGACGTTGTAAGGATACAAAGTTTGATAAGTTTGTTAGATACAAATTTATTGAACCTTTCACAAGAAACAGAGTATTGCAATAATATCACATGAAGACAGACAAGACGTACATAAAACAGAATTCTGTGACCTGGTCTCGCAGACACTGTTAGTTCTGCAGGGAACAGGCCCTGAGCCTTTCTTCAGAGCCTGTATTTATAATGTCCACAGTTCAAACTCTCCCCCCTCCCCAGCCCATTGTCCTGGTCTGGGGGGAGTGGGAAGGCCAAAAACCACATGGCCTCTTCCGGACGTCACTGTGGGTGTGGGTGCCGGTTTGGTCAGCACCTCCATTTGCATTGATCAAATTAGCAAGTCCTGTTTGGCTTCATTGTCCTGTCTGGGGGAGTGCATCATTTGCACTGATAGAATTAGCAAGTCACCTGGCTTCATTGTCCTGTCTGGGGAAGGTGTTCTGACTAGAACTTTGCCATTTGTTCTCAAAAACATCAAACCAAGTTATATAATTCAATAATCTGACAGTCCAACTATGGAACATCAAAATATTCTATCACAGTGTACTAACGTATCTTTGCCTCTCTGCCAGGTGTGTGCGAAGTAGAATGGGAGGAGACCTTCTCAGGATGCAACCTGAACAGGAAGCGACCAAGTGGAGCCACAGGTTATATACAATACAGTTATATAATTTGAACAAGCTTTGCTCCTCAGAAAAGGCTGTATCTGGACACAACCTTGGGCTGAACTCAACTGGCTAGTCACATTTGATAGTTGAGATTTTATGCATGAGGTGTACCAGACAGGAATCTGGTCTGTGATTATGTGCACTGAACAGAGCAAGATCTGTCATGTGAAGCTACTGTCTGGAGAAAACAGAATACTCTGGAGTGCCTAATTCGTCCTCCGATGGGGTCAGGGCTACATTTGGAAAGGGGCGTGGTAGACAAATATTTGGAATATGAGCCACTAATTGTATTTTTTCAGGGGTTTTCAGGAGACAAGCCACAATGTTTATTTTAAATAAAAAGCAGATGCTTGATAAAATGCTGAAAAATTATGTCTCCCTTATGTAAGGAAAGTGTATACAAGTAATTGCTTCAGAGCGTCCATTTGGTGGAAGAACCTGCCGACTGCAGGCGCACTGTTTTGAACCTGTGATTCCCTGACCAAGTGTCAAACCGCCATCAAAGTTTACTTTGGATCTGGAATTTGACATCTTATCTGAGAATAACAACTCAACAAGCTTGCTTATAATAACACCAAACACGCCAAAAATGGACACAGGCTGTCTAATGTCAGGAATGAGGAATTGTTGTTAGTTTCTGAAATGGGGTGATGTTTTCTTGCTTCAACAGAAAACCCTCTTCGGGCTTCCAAGGACATAAGAGACTACATCAAAAGCAGACGGGCGGAAGCTGTGGTCGGTCAGTATGGGTCAAAGTTCATCTGAGGGTCAGCTAGTTGGTTTTATTTCATATTTTATCATTTTTATATATTATAACTTTAGTCAGACTAAAGCTTTTTTCTGTGAGCATTGTGAGTTTTTCTTTCATTGACCAAAGGGCACCAAAAAAAAATTCCACGTCTGTAATTACAGTTAATAATGATACAATCAACATTATGACCTTTCTGTTGACCGAGGGTTATTTTATTTTGAGTTTATCATAACAGGGCAAGGATCAAATATCGATAATTATATTCAGAGAATTCTGAACAGTATAAAAGTAATAAAGTAATCGTCAGTTATATTTAATTGATAAGTGGATAACGACAGACCACTTGACAATTCAATACATCCTGAGAATATAAGTTATATTTTATCATTACGACTCGCTGACTGTGGTCTCTGTGTGTGTGTGTTTCCAGGTCTCTGCGCAGTGATAGAATGTCTGAGCGAAGGCCAGGTTCCGTTCTACCTGTGTGTGTCGTGCAAGAGCAGACTGAACCGTGACCTCCTCATCAACCACGTCCTGAAATACAGACATCGGCAGATATACCTGGTGAGTGTGCTTGGATAGGTGTGCGCTTCGTTGCACTTTCCTCCTCGCTCCCTAAACCGTCAAGGCGGATGAGTGACCCCAACCACCCTTCAAACCCTCATGGTGAGTAACCCCCCACTGCCCCTCTCTCCAGAATCTGCGATACCCATGGCACTTAAAGGGACTGCTGGCTGGCAAGGACCCAGCAGAACAGTCCATGCTGCTGATGCAGGTGGCCAAAGAGGTGGAGGAGGAGAACCATGATGAGCCTGGAACGCTGCAGGTAAGAACGCACCTGTGGGAGCGGCGTTTATTAAGTTATCATAATTCTTATATTCTTCTACACTGATGACCCATTTTGATTTCTTACTGTGCTATGATGCACGTTTCCGGACATCAACCACTACCATTTCCTGCACTCTACAAAAGGTCAGATGTGGTTCTTATCTATGCAAGCATTTCAAAGCCACATCATAGGTAGCTGTCATAATGAGACTTACTGCCTCAAACCTCTAACAATTGGTGGTTTTCAAACTAAAATGTCAAGAGGTGAAAAGGTTCTAAAAATCATTTGCAAGCTTTTCTAACATTTGAGCCATTTCCTAAAAACCAATTTGCCAATGCACATTTTATCTAAATGCGTAGGCAAGAGATCAAAACTTTCTTAAAATGCAAATTCCATATATGCAAGAGGTTTATGCAAAACTTCTATATATGTATGCAATCATTCTGAGACTTTTACATGCACAACTTTGATATACAGTACTTATGCAAGAAAGTCAAAACACATTTAAGCCAAATGCTAATTTTTATAATAAGCATCACACTTTTTAATTTTTTTTTCTCTTATTCATCAGTGCAGTGGATTATTGATTATAGAACAGGGGTGTTGTGGGTTCTTGATAATAGGACAGGAGTGTAGTGTGTCGTGGGTTATTGATTATAGGAAAGGTAGGCAGTCATGTGGGCTATCCAGTGGGCAGGAAGAAGGCCTTGGTTTGGGCTGTGAAATCTGTGTTATGGAAATGTGTCTTGAGCTAGTCTCAGGATAGAATGTAGTAGCTGGAGGTTTTGGGAAAGTTGAGAAGAGGACAACAGCAGTAATGGTTCCAGAGGAAAGAGAACATTTTCAAGGAAGAGAGGAGGGGGGCCAGGGAGAGTTCTCAAGTGAGGCTGTTATGGGTTCAGGAGTTACTTTCGATTCTGGGATCTGTTTCACCCATGGACAGCAGAGAAGTGTGCCAGGTCCAGCTTACCTCTCCAGAGAAGTGAGGAAAGGCATGGAGGTCTCATTAAAGGGGAGGGACATTGGATGAGGAAAGGGGTGAACTAGAGTCGGTGAACATGGCGGGAGGTTTGGAGCGGACTTAAGAGATAATGTATGAGCACACATGTCGGCTTTGTTGGAGAATGAATGACCTTGGCCAGCGTGGGAACACACAGTGGGCTGCACTGCTGAATAAACCATGAAGCCATTGTCAGCTTTTTACATTTACATTTATTCATCAAGCAGACTCTTTTATCCAAAGCGACTTACAGTAAGTACAGGAACATTCTCCCTGAGCCAAGTAGGGTGAAGTGCCTTGCCCACAGCGTCACAACGTTTTTAGCACTCCTTCCTGAGATGCCTTTTTTGTGGTATCCCACCCCTTTGTATTTTAGACTATATATGTTTATGTTTGCTATCATACATTCAATAAATATGTAACTAATCACCAATTGAACTTTGCGATTGCACAGCTTCTTCATAGAGTATACTTTCGACGGGTTGAAGTATTACTATGATATTTTGAATCACTCTGACCTGACTTGGCACGCATGAGTCTGGTGGATTCCCGTGTCTGAAATTGCCTGAAAGCTGTTTAATAAACAACAGCCGCCTTGAGAATCTCTTTGACTCCAGAACCAGTCTTTTTATTCCGCTCCCGGATCCATTAGCGTCCTTCCAAGAAAAGCCATCACTATCTTGACCCATCTCCAGACTCCTTCTGAAGAAAACCCCTACAGGTGCTGCCTTGACAAGCTGTTCATTCAAGCTGTGTTTACCTGATTTATTTATATTTTTTAAGAACATCTACCTGGATCCTGAAGATTTCAAAGAGATCAGACTGATGGTCTTCGAAAAAGGTACCTCTGTAAATATTTTTAATTGGCAGGCAAACCAACATCAGGAGACTTGACTCTGGTTCAAACTTGACTCTTTCCCTTCTGTGGATCCCCAGCTGTGTCCAGACTGCAGGAGATCTGCAGGCAGAAGAACCAGACACAACTCCTGACCTGTGTGACTGAGAAACCAGAGCCTGGTACGATTGTGACCACCAGGATCTGCAGTATTGCGTAGATGATTTCAGAGTCAGAGAGCTTGTGGGCAAAGATAAATACGGGAACCAGTACTTACTAATAGGAGGCCTTCCAAGGACACAGTGCTGCGACTAGCCATGTTTTCTTCCAACAACAGCTAACATGTTTGGGTTTGTTGTTTGGGTTTGTTAACCCTTGCATAGCGAATAAACCCTCTTTCTGATTCTGAACATATGTGTACATTTCGTACAATGCATTCCAGACTATTTATGCTCGTTAAAAAAACCGGAGTTGATTTTTCTGTTCACAGTGGTGGTCAAACAAGAGGTCATTGAAAGTCCTGTGATCTCCCATCATGGTAGGTTCTGACTGAGACAGACATTAAAGTAATTTTCTATGGTATTCTTTGGCCTAGGACAGTTATTGTTTAAGTCGTCAGAGACACTTACCAGTTAAACGTGGTGTCTTGTTTTTCTCCTACTTAGATTAGCTATGTATAGGAGCTGTCTGACCTAGTAATAGTGTCTGTAAGTTAAATGATGAGGATAGCTTGTTCTCTTTCTAATAAGTGATGTGGTACTTACATCTGTGAATTACATCTGTGTGTGTGTGTGTGTGTATGTGTTCCTCTACAGAGGTCAGACAGACAGGCAGAAAGAGGTGTTCTGAAAAGTCAGAGGTCACGGCTCTGGAAATAAAAAGGCAGAAGAGGTCTGTAGAGTCAGCAGTTACAGCCAATGTAACTGAAACGACCCACTGCATAGATCCCATAACATTCCCCCAACCTGTTCATCGGGAATCCACCAGCAGATCATCCCACAGTCCCCTGAACTCTTCACACAAACCCACCAAGACGGACGTGCAAATCAGGCCCCATACGAAGATTTCCAACAGGGAAAGTGAATCGGATATCGTCCCATTCACCGACCTGCACCCAAATCCCAGAGATATCACAACATATTTTTCCATGGATAAAAGACCCCCTGAGCAGGTTGAGAAGAGTTCAACTGCCCCAGACACCACTTCAGACACGGGGCTCTCGGGTAAGGATCCCTGTAACACAGGCTTTGACAGCTCACCCAGAACCTGCTACAAACTGAAGCATTCACCCACAGACACCATCAAAGATAAATGTTCCCAAATACCAAATCTCATGGATCTGACATGGCTGTGGACTCACAGAACAATGCAGTAGTTTACCTACGTCACTGCAATACAAGCAACTGCTTAAATTCTCAGAGCTTCAAAGTCACTTGACCAGTAAAACCTCCAGACACCCGTTTGGCCATAACAGCAACTCAACTAGTCCCGTAATGGTAAACGCCTCTCAGACAACCCACCTCCAAGGTCCGTCTCCTGTCCTGACCCTACCACAGTCTCAACTTCTTGTTATAGAATTGAAATGTAAATGTTTATTTGGACTCATCTGTTTCACCACAGATAGTTAACATGAATTCAGAATGAAGCTGAATGATTGATGATAAAGGGATTTTATTTTTATATTTTTCGGTCAAGGCCATGCATTTTTTCTTACTCTATCTAAATGTTATCAGGTATTGTTAAGTGTTAGGAAAAACGTTGAATGTAAAATGTTGTGGCAGTTACTCATTTGATTTGTTAATTTCATACCAAAAAACAGTTTTGTATTTACATTAAAGAGATGTCTTTTAAATGTTGATGTTTCTCAGTCTAAACTTAAACTAAAAATATTGGAAAAAACTGTTACAGTCAGAAATCTCAACTTTTCACTCTTTTGGTCTAAGGGCTGCCATTTACTTCCACTGTACAATAATAATTTAATTGTCTTGCAATGAAAAGTGCACCCTGCAAGTTTGGTGTGGCTATGTCAAAGATTTGCTGAGATACAAGACAACGACCAGTGTCATGATCCATCCAGCAGCCAATAGGAGGGTGAAGGTGGGGGCTTACTCAGCCCACTGTGTCAACAGACTCTTGTGCGTGTGAGTTTTTTTGGAGCCACTGGGTCTGGCATGACAGAGAGGATTTGCAAGACTGGCATGACAGAGAGAGGATTTGCAAGCTTTAGCTTTAGCCAAGCTGTCACATTTCAAATATTCATCATTAATCTACTTTTCATCTTACATTCAACTTTTTCTTTCTTTTTCAGTTTTTGCTTGGCACTTTAATAAACATTTAATTAGCCTTAGTGATAAATTCAATTTATTTTATTTAAATCATTTTGAAAGATATGTACTTAGCTATTGAATGGGGTTGTATATATTGTAGTGTGTTGTTGGTGGCATATCAAGTTTGGCATTGATTTCTCAAAGATTTGTTGATTTTCATAGGAATCATAAGATGAACTTCCAGTTTAGTTGTGTTATTGCCAAATTAAAAAGACTGTAACGGACAAAAGATTTGGAATATCAAAAAACTTTTGACTTTTGGCTTTTGTGAGGCATGGTCTGACCATGTTGCCAACCAAAAATGGGGGCGATTGGATTTGAATTGTAGAAGTAGTAGCGAAAAAACACGTTTCATTAATGTATATTGTACAGAAAAATCTAAAGATTTGCCATCATGAGTTGCTGAAGCTTTTTTGTTCGTTGTGAGGAATGAGGCACATGGAATTTCAGGATTCTAGATACAAATGGCGATTGGGGGATGATATGACGATGACGGGGAAGATTGGGCAAAAATTGTAGGAGTAGCAAAAAAACACATTTGATAAATTTATGTTGTACAAACAAATCTATGGGTTTACTACTATAGGTTGCGCTGACTGTTCATCGTGCCAAATAAGGCATCTGTAATTAATTTCAGGATTCTAGGACAAAAGGGTTACAAACGGCATCACTTTTAAAAAGGACACAAATGGTCAAATTGGGGCGTGGCCTGTGGCGCCCCCTTTGGTCTAGAGTGGACCAAAATGGGTGTGGTACTTCATAATGTTGTACTGTTTCACCATGCCAAAAATCTCAACTTTTTACTGCTGATCCAAGGGCTGCCATTGACTTCAATGCTACAAGATTCGGAATTCCAACAATAACAATAGGTTTCCTGCTGATGGAGGAATCTTAAATATGTTTAAATTACAAACGTTTATTGGCACCAAAATAGAACAGAGGCAATGATATATGACAAAGGTTGAGATTTTGTTCAAATGGAAACTGATATAAGAGGAACTCAGTTCCATGCAGCTGTGGCTTGGCTGGAACACAGATGATGGCAGGACTTGTCTGTGTGTCCAGACAAACACCACCTGATCAGTGAACAGACGCTGGTAGAACTGATCAAAGGCAACTTATAGAACAGAAAAAAATATATATTTAAAAATTCACAGACAACATATTTTAGCCTAGTACTAAGTTCATTTGGTATAGCTCATATTTTTCTTTGGAAAATCCTTTTCAGAAACCCACACTAACAGCTATACCTGATTTAAACCTGCAGTTTAAAAAGAATCTTAAACAACAAATGAACAAACCTAATTAGATTTAAGTAAATTAAGATAATGGTTGTATTGGATGTATTAGGATAAAAGAGGTAATTGGATAATAAATCACATTTTGGTTTTCATTACGTACTCTTAGGTCCCTTTTTTCCTTTTGTGTAAAGCAAAATATATCATTTATTAAGTAAACATAAAAAAGATATTCATCTATGCATCACGTCTTTAAACCATGTCCAGACTAAAGATGATTATCTCTACATGAATGCAGAAATTAAATGACATCATAAATGACGTTAAAACAAACAAAATAACATGTAACAGGGTCCTTTTGATTGCAGGTCTTCACTTACATAATCTGTGATCATGCAACTTTGGGGACCACCAAAAAATGACACTCCTACTACCCAAGCTCCAGACCTGGTTTCCAAGCCCCTGGGTCTGCAGTAATGCAAGGCCTGGGATCATGCAGTTGCTGCCCTGTGATGGGATATGTAGTCCTGGGGCTGTGTTGAGATACTTAGTCCTGGGGCTGTGATGGAATATGTAGTCCTGGGGCTGCGTTGAGATACTTAGTCCTGGGGCTGTGATGGGATATGTAGTCCTGGGGCTGTGTTGAGATACTTAGTCCTGGGGCTGTGATGGGATATGTAGTCCTGGGGCTGCGTTGAGATACTTAGTCCTGGGGCTGTGATGGGATATGTAGTCCTGGGGCTGTGTTGAGATACTTAGTCCTGGGGCTGTGATGGGATATGTAGTCCTGGGGCTGCGTTGAGATACTTAGTCCTGGGGCTGTGATGGGATATGTAGTCCTGGGGCTGCGTTGAGATATGTAGTCCCGGAGCTGTGATGGGATATGTAGTCCTGGGGCTGCGTTGAGATACTTAGTCCTGAGACTGTGATGGGATATGTAGTCCTGGGGCTATGATGGGATATGTAGTCCTGGGGCTGTGATGAGATATATAGTCCAGGGGCTGAGATACTTAGTCCTGGGGCTGTGATGAGATATGTAGTCTCGGGCTGTGGTGAGATATGTAGTCCAGGGGCTGCGTTGGGATACTTAGTCCTGGGGCTGTGATGGGATATGTAGTCCTGGGGCTGTGATGGGATATGTAGTCCCGGGCTGTGATGAGATATGTAGTCCAGGGGCTTCATTGGGATACTTAGTCCTGGGGCCGTGATGGGATGTGTAGTCCTGGGGCTGTGATGAGATGTGTAGTCATGTGTAGCTGTGCATGGTCCTGCTGGGGAGGCTGTCACTGATAATACTGGGTAGAGGGTTAGCGCCCACTAGAGGAGTGATACTGGTCAGTGGGGTGATAGTGGTTGGTGGGGGAATAGGGGTCAGATGGAAGACAGTGGTCGGAGGCGGGATAATGGTTGGAGGGGAGATACTGGTTGCAGGGGGGATACTGGTTGTAAGGGGGATAGTGGTTGGAGGGGGGATACTGGTTGGAGGGTGGATACTGGTTGGAAGGGGGATACTGGTTGTAAGGGGGGTACTGGTTGGAGGGTGGATACTGGTTGGAAGGGGGGTACTGGTTGGAGGGTGGATACTGGTTGGAGGGGGGATACTGGTTGGAGGGGGGATACAGGCTGGAGGAGGGATAGTAGTTGGAGAGGTGAGACTGGTCGGAGGGGGCAAACTGGTTGGAAGGAGGATACTGGATAGAGTCTAAGTTCCTCTCGTCTCCTTCCCCATTCACCACCTTCACAATCAACCCAACCCCCATATCCAAAGGTCTGTTTATTGGCTCCTCTGTTACGTTACCCCGCCAGCCGTAGGCCTTTCCTACAGCCTGCACCAAGGCAGACATGTTCGGCTCCTGCCACTCATCCTGGAATTGAATGCCAACAGATCTCCCCACCTCTTCTTCACAGAGAGTGTAACAATCTTTATCACTGTTCACAATCTCACAAGAGTTTGCGTAATGACTATCATATTGATTGGCAGTGGCCAGTCTCTGCTTTCTCATGTCTTGGTCTCTAGTGTAGATGTGGGGGTGTTCCAGTGGAGCCTGATGATCCGAGTGCAGGTCTGAAGGTTGGCCACTAGAAGGCAGTGTTGTATCAGAGTAAGGGGCGGTGAAGGTCTCAGTTTGGGCGGAGAAGAAGGTGATGGGGCGGACCGAGGTGTCCGGCGAAGGTGTGGCCGGGGCGGGGTCCCGACTGAAGGATGTCCTCTTCAACACAAGCGGGCCATCCCTCAGAGACAGGCTTACCTTAAACACTGGCTTACGACATTTTGACTTCACCTTTGACTTCTTTGGCCTCGCCTGTTCAACTCTCGCGACCTTACCAAGATCATGCTGCGACCCGAAGTCTTGGCACTTCAGTGACACCCTTTGCTCTGTGCCCTTTGTTACACAGTGACTTGTGTCTAAGGTGACAGAAGACAAGTGTAGAAAGAGATAACAAAGCTAGAGATAACACAGCCATCTTGGTTGCTTGGTGTATTAGATGATTCTAACTCATGAGGGCCACTCACTAGGTAGTTCTCTCCTTTCTTCTGTCTTGATGTCGGACTGTGTCACCTCATAACATCTGTCCTTCAGCATCTCTACGCCTGAGAGCGGTAGAGATACACACAGAGCGTATTCAAAAGAAGCAGGGAAATGTCAGATCAAAAACAATCCCTCGGATTTACCATCAAATTCTACTGCCTAATACAATCAGAGGAACATGCAGTGTACGGCCAAACGTTAGTGGACGACATAACCTTCATAACTGAGCAGCCTGCTGGTCAATATACTAGCTGCAACTCTTCTGCTGCTCACAAGATTTGAGTGTGTCTGTGTGGGAACTCCTTCCCATGCAACCACAAGAACATTATGGAGGTTGGGCGCTGATGTTGGGTGGTTAGATCTGCCCTTATCAAGCCCATTGGAAATGGGGGATGTTTTTCATGGTTTTGGCCAACTGCCCTTAGTTCTACAGGAGAAAATATATTCATGTTAAAGCTTTAATCTTACTTGATATGTTCCAATATCTGTACTTGTGGGATCACATCTGATGACTTTTCTGCACTTCCCTGTTTTCATATACATGGAGTTAGATGAAGAGGTTATCAACTAAATCTATCTATTTTGATTTGTGTTTGATCATCACGACCTGGGAGGAGCCAAACTAGGAAAAAGAACTGAATGGGGAATTTAGAGGAAAAGTAACATTCCTACCAAGGTTGTGTTCCCGACCAGAAACAGCTGGGTCATTGTGACATTGAAAACAACACTATCTTGTGATTGGGTGTGGAAGGAAGAGAAAAAAAAAGTCTGTAAGCAATAGACTCTAATATACTGTGAGGAGAAGACGATTCTTGGGCTTCCCGCTTCTACTGTACCTTGCTGATTTCAAGCAGACAGAGAATACTTACTGATAGGATCAAATTAGTACCCTCACTGTCTGGTTCAAACATTCTCTTGTTTTACTCACTTCCCTGCCAAGTTTCATATTGCACAAGAATAATCTCTGCCTCACCTTTAAGATTGGGCACGGGACATTTTTGTTACGCAGTACATATTTCTATAGTTAGGATTAATCATTACAAGTCTATCAACTTAATTATTTTCCCAACAAGCAGGTGTCCGTGTACTGGGCAGCATCCGAAAGACTAATGGCCACACGATTCATATTCTTATAAGAAATATACAGAGAGAAATGAGACGAGAACAGGGAACTTACACCACTGGTAACTGTTCACAGCCATCAGGCTACACAGGGAGGATGGTAATCTCATCACCTGGGGAAGGTCAGATCATCTCAACATGAGATGAGGAGGAATCAGAGAAGAAGTGGGGGGTGGGAGACAGGTGAAGGGAAGCGTCTGCTGCCAATGACCTCATATCCTCCCCCAGAACCACCATATTGTCAGTAACACCCCAGCAGATCCATGATCTACATCACGGATCTACATAATAGTAGATCCTGTGTGTTTGTGTGTGTGTGTGTGCACGTGTTACCTGTACTTTGCCCCTCCCTTCCTCTTTCTCCAGTTCTCTGGCAGCACATTGGAGATATTGATTGAGGCCATTTGGCCCCGCTTTCATTCCCTCCAAATATTCTGCGTGATATTTGATCTACAAGCACACACACACACACACACAGAACACACATACATGAATCTCGCTACAACAACTGTTTCAGTGCTGGATGATGCGTCCTTGTGATGACACATTACAAGGAACAAACTGACCATGTAGTTGAAATGGTGGGACGGGTCAGTCAGGTGATCTACAATGTCATCGTTTGTGGCCTTGACCTCACAGCACTGACACAGGAAACAGTGAGGACGGCCTTCCTGCTCACTTCTGCACTCCACAACACATTTCAGACCTGACGCCATAGACATACACTGCTTGAGGTATTTCTTTTCAAACAATCAGGTTGGATATCGTTTCTTTGCAGGTTGAGACTCACCAATCAATGGGTCGGTGCCAGTACCAGCCTGGAGATCATCTTTGATGATCTTTGACTGAACTGTGGCAGCCAGCCAATCCCCAGAGTCAGATTCTGACAGAGCAGAGTCGTTCATTACAACGGTACGACTGTCAAAATAGAGAGTCTGCGACTGGACTTTAGGAGGACTTATTTCCTTCTTTGGTGGAATTACAACCCTCTGTGATTGGATGGCGAGATACTCATTGAGAGCGCAAATTTGGCTCTTACGCTCCGATTGGTCGTGACCATTTCTGATGTCTTGCAGAAGGGTGAGAGCTGGAGAAGGAAAGGGACAGAGATCAGATAAGGGCTGAAGGGAGGAGGTAATGGTAAAAACGAGGAGCGCGGCTCTGACTGGCACAGACCCTGGCTCTCACTGAGGGATGCCATCGCTTCGTACGTAGCTGCATTCAACTCTATCACCTGGTTGGATGAAAAAGATGAAGCCACACACATTTACATTCAGTAATTTAGCAGACGCTCTTATCCAGAGTGACTGACTGCAAGTACAGGGACATTCCCCCTGAGGCAAGTAGGGTGAAGTGCCTTGCCCAAGGACAAAACAACCAGCCACAGCTGGGGTTTGAACTCACAACCTTCCACTCATGAGGCTAACATCTTAACCCACTGAGCCATCTGACTCCCGTAGGGTGAAGTGTCTTGCCCAAGGACACAACGTAATGTTGGAACAGTCACGGTTTGAACCGGGGGCCTTCTGATTACTAACCCGACTCCCTGACCGCTCAGCCACAAACGGTGCATGAAACCACATCTTTAAACAAAGTAAAATGTTCACTTCACACAGACGAGCTCTTCCCAACAGCAGACACCCTCAGCCACAGGAGATACCTGCACATCTCCGGTGCCTTCTTTCCCTTCCACCATCTCAGCAACCTCCATCAGAGGCCTCGCCCGCTTGGCCAGGTCACCGCTCACCGTCCACTCAGACACTAAACGTGGGTGATACTCCCTCTGCTCACACAGAAGTTGTGCGATGAGGCGATACGTTCACGTACAGTAGCATGTGAGGAGTGTCGATATCGCGTGTGTGACGGATACTTACAATGTAGTTATATCGGTGAAGACTGCCCATGATGTGATTTTTGATGTCATCTTTAGTGAGGCGACACACACACGCCTCGCATAGGTACAAAGCCTCCCTGACACCTGCTTTCACACACTCTGTCACAGAACTCAGACCTCCAAACACAGAGACCCATAGAGAGAGTGAGGGAGAGAGACACACAAACGTCCTTGTAAACAGCAGTGCAGCTTGTCTGGTGCTAACTTTAGACAGTGCAACAGGTTTGTATGTGTTGAACAGTACCAAACTGAGAAAACATAGCAGATAAATACAGAAGGCAGGGGTAAAACAAAGTACCAAAGTAACAGAGATATTCTACTAACCGATTATAGGCTGCAATCTATTCTTCTTGTTCAAATAAATCTTCAGAGAGTGAAACAGTAGGCTCTGACCACACACTCCTACAGCCAGAAATAGCAGATGTCTTACGTTGACAAAAAAAAAAAACACACGACTGCACTTCTTCAACATATTGGGTAATACTGACCACTTTTGGATCCCTCAGGCTGCATATCCATGTCGTTACTACCTGCTACTAAGAATGTTCAAAAAAATGGGGACTGAAAGACGAGTTCAGACAGCATCAAGCCTGACTGAAGGTAGTTCAAAAAGGTTTGATCGTCTTCAAGCAAGACTACCATGTAAACCGCATGATATAGAGGCAGACAGTCAGATTCTTAAGTGCAGATCCAACCACATGGCGCAAATAACTCACATTCAGACGCGTTATTTTGGAGAAACACCGTGTCCAAGCTATTTAGTGTTGGTAGCTCACTCAACCATACATGAAATCGTTTCCAACGTTTAATAACAATCAGACCTCGTCTCTGTTAGTTCTCACACACATTGGCCCCTAAACCGACCTGTCCTTTCTTCAAACATATTATTAAGTTTAACTTTATTATACTATTACTGACACATAACCTTAACTTAAGGTTGGATATCTAGCTACTATTAACCTTATTCACCACGTTTTGTATTAAAGTCTACAGCATGTCAAACTAAGTGAAGCTTACATAGTTTCCGTTTCACTAGACGAGCTGAGCTACATTTAAATCCACGTACCAGACACCCTTCTTAATCATACAGCGTTTTCATACTGATGTCAATGCAAAGATCGCTACATACCCCCGGCTCAACAACTGACTCCACCTGGGCCCGGCAGTACTAGGAGCTTTTGCTCGTAACGTCATGAAAGTTAGGGTGAAAGTGATCGGGAAACGAAACAGGTTTACAGTTTGAGCCAGTGGCAGGCGGAGCCATATAAACAAGATGGGTTGGCAGCCAAAGACGAACCACGCCACTTCAATACATAGTGTCAAGTGTGGGGAATGATATCCATACAGCCACTTATAGGTGCTGCTATTATGTCTTACAACAAGGTGGCGATATTAAGTAATTTCCTTAAAATATTCTGTCACAAGAAAATTTGCTAAATAAATGTCCATTTCTGGCTCTTAACCTTGGAGGCAAGGCAGAAACACGACTGAGGCACTGACCTAAGGCTTAGAGAGAGAGAAAGTGAGAAAACCAGTGAAATGACAGATTGGAATGAAAGGGGAGGGTGAAACTTCTCCACAGTTTGAGAGGAAGGTCAGGGGTCAGGGGTCTTATGCAGGATACAGGGTTGGGCAGGACAGAGACTTGTGGAGCTTGGTACGGGGTGGGTGAAGTCAGGATACAGGGTTGGACAGAACAGGTGCTCCAAGGGGGTGAAGTCTGGATACGGAGTTGGGCAGAACAGGTGCTCCAAGGGGGTGAAGTCTGGATATTGTTGCGGACAAAACTGGGATGCGGGAGTAATAGACGTTAAGGACCAATACCAAGTTACCAATAATGTTTAATGAAACAGATAATGATGCATTCACAATGAACAGACACAACTGACAATCAAAGAAGGCCTTCATTGGGTGATTTGTCAGAGACACAGGGGAGTAATACACTCTGGTAGTTATGACCTTCAACGTCAGCAACTCAGGCCTGCAATAGTGTTAGTGAAGACTGGCACTATGGTGCTTTATTTAGTGTTAGTGATTCATGATACATTGGAGGTTAACCAAGATGTAATAATATAGCAGCATTGTCAAGATAGCAGCACTGTCAGTATGGTGATGTACAAATGTGGCAACATTGTCAGTATGATTTTAAATCCTTCACAGCAACCAAGACAGAGTGGTGGATGGAAGAATCATGTACTAATGATAGGGGGATTAGATTGAGATATGGAGGGGAGTTAGAGAGAGTGATTGACGAGTTGGTGGCAGGAAAACGTAGAGCAGGGCTACCCAGTGTGAGGGTACCTCCTAAATGTGCATGTTTGCAGGGACATTTCTGATGAGGGAGGGGTGGGAATGCAGCTCAATGTTCAAATTTTTGTGACTTTATTCAGAAGATTTAATTGGTGTTAATTGCCTACATAAGATCCAAACCCAGCCAAAAGGCCAGCATAATTCTCTCAGCCAGTTTCTGCACATGCAGAGAGCTGAAGATGAGGCCCTGGCTGACAGGCACAGGAGGGGGATTGCCCTGACTTCTGTTGGAGTTGCTCCAGAGAGGGTGATTCTCCCCAGAATAGCCCCCCAGGGCCATCAGCCCCTGAACCTGGTGGGTATAGACCCTTCTTCCCATCAGGAGCCTCTTTCCCGCGAAGCAAGAAGTAGTGTAGGCGCACAGCCTCGATTTATCTTTTCTCTCAACAATGAGAAGAAGAAGAGCTGTGTAGAAAGCGATGCTGTTGCGTCTCGTGTGGCGGTGAAGAAAAAAGACCCAAGGAGGGAGGACGAGACTCCTGCTGAGTTAAAGGCCTACCTGGAGGCCAACACATCTGAGGAGGACATCCGTCTTGAATCTGCTACCCCCATCCGTCAACCCCCTGCTTCTGCCAAGTCCAGGGGCAAAGAGTCTCAGGCCAAAAAGTACCTGATAGAACCAAAGGATGCACCAAAATCAGGTCAGCATCTCACAGATGCGACAAACTGCAGCGCACACAAAGTACTATTTAAATGGAGATAGAATGACAGGGATACACAGTCAATCTATCTCCAGGTGAATAGATGCCTTCATACCTTTTTGGGGGGTTCACACCTTGCCCCCTGGCAATGATTCAATCCCTATCTATATTCATAGCACAATAACACATGCAACAAAAGGACGCCTGTCCAATTGTCCAAGTGTGTGGAAGCAGTATTTATTCTGTAATGAAATGCAGCTTTTCTCTTGATTAGATGAAGGTTAGACAAATAGGTAGACCTGTTAAACAGCATGCACCATTTCCAACCCATAGCGATGGAGACAGTGCAGATTGCAAAGCAGGTCAGAGTGCAGACAAACCCAGATGAGGCAGTGGCTCAGGCATTGATGCTGCTCAGCTCAGAGACCTGGTGAGAGGGTTCACACAGAGCAGACTCTGAACACACGGCACGGCAGCAACGAACACACACATTTGATTCGCAGATGGAACTTTGACCCTACAGCAAGATCCCTTCTAACAAGGATGATTTGTCTTTTCAGTATGGTAGAACAGAACTGTTGCTAATAAAGTTTCTAGGGCTTCCATCTCCCCAAAAAAATGAAACAGGGACAAGAAGGTTGCTGGGTTGAACTCCCTGCGAGCCTTGCTTCGAAACCATGGAGAGGCTCTTAAGCCTGATCTTCATGTTACCTGTCTGGCTGTTGTAAAGGAGGTAAACATGCATTGAAATGGATCAGGGAACTGGTTGGATGTGTATGTGCTGGTGTGACAAGAAACTTTAAGCTGTCAACTGATATTAACCTGAACGGTTCTCCTCCAGGTGAAAAACCTTCGTTCGGCTGTGTCTCTGGTGGCTATAGAGACTCTAGGTGACATGTACGTCCACCTCAAGAGGGCCATGGACAAAGAGGTGGAGTGGACGGCCCACGTGCTGCTCCTCAAAGCTGCCGATATCAACACCTTCATCCACCAGGCTGCCAACCTGGCCCTGAGTCACATGGTGCAGCACTGCTCCCCGGCCCGCGTCATGACCGCCCTGCTGCTCACAGGGCTGAGGTTTGTCAAGCTGAACTCCGAACACTTAACTCTTAAACTGGTCTGATGTGATTGGCCTAGATCTTCCTCCTCCTTGTTTATTCGTATCTCGTCACATTCCTGTGTTTGTCCCTCCTCAGACACCGTAGTGTGGCGGTCAGGAACAGCATGGGCCAGCACCTGGAGGTCCTGACAGATATCCTGGGGCCAAAACGGCTTCTGAAGGGGAAGAAGGAGCTGACAGGATGCTTCCTGACGACCATCAGGACTCTGGACTGGAAGTCAGGTGGGAGGTTTGCAAATATAATGCTATGATTGGATGTGAAATCCTATTTTACACACTGTTGCTAACAGAAAGAAGCTTTATCCCCAATGTGCCATGGACGTAAAATTCTGCAGAAGATAGTAGATCACAACAGCTTTCCAAAAATGTGGGAGAGGTTTGTCCCGCTTAAAGAAAAAGAGTCCCTGAAAATGGTCATCAGCAAACTAAAATCAAGGTACATTGATATTCTCTTTTGAAAAGTTACGGCCATGAACTGTTTTTAACTCCCAGATTGAATCAAACTAGTGTTGGAATGACATGGTTTCCTTTTTTTCTTTGTAGGACCTATTTGTAAGGACTGGACATACATCTAAAATCTCTTGAACGTCCTCTGATTAATCCCCAACTGGAATGAAACCATTCCTCTCATGACATTCCAAACATGTCTTATTTAACTTCAATAAACGTGCATTGTCACCTTATTTCGTTATAGTCAATAATTTTCTCGTTGAACATGCTGGCAATAAGGGACACCAAATACATAATCACTCAAACAATAATTCCATAGAATGTAATATAATTATAAAGTATTAATCATTTTTAGGCAGGAACCTTTTGTTTGAACCCTGTTGTAAAGGGGACTAGATTTCCCACATAATGCCATGGTATAGCAATGTCTAAATCAGGGGTGTCCAATCCTGGTCCTCGAGAGCCCCTGTCCTAACACTTTTACAAGTTTCCCTGCTCCAGCACACCTGACTGTACTTCCACGGAGCTTGATAATGACCCATTCACTAGAACAGGGGTGGGCAAACTTTTTGGCTTTGGGGCCACATTGACTTATAAAATTTGACAGACGGGCCAGGTCAGTACAAGATACAATACATATAAAAAACTGCATTTGTTAACAGTATTAACATACCTTTTAATGAGAACAGTGTTGCTGATCACCCATTTTAGCCAGTGCATCGAAGTCTGGTGGTAATTCTGTTGTGGCAATTCTCAGAACAGATCTGAGGTGTTTCATCACCCATCTAGGTTCTGTGGGGTGCTTTGTTGGTGTTCATCACACTAAAAGTCTGTTCACACACATATGTAGAGCCAAACAACACCAGCATCCTCTGTGCCATCTTCTGGATGTTTGGAAATTTGGCTGCACTTACTGAAGCATAAAACTCATCCAGTTTCAGGGAGTTGAACTTGTCCTTCAACACCATGTCACATTGGAGATCAATCAGTTCCAACTGCAACTCCTGTGGCACCGTTTCCGGGTCGTGTGAGAAGGGACATGACACCAGATGAAGTGCCCTGTCAATTTTTCCAAAACCATAAAACCGACGGCAGAAATCCTCATGCAGGTCATCCAGTGATTTCCCATTTTTTTCACATGTCGCGGGGCCTCTTTTAATGTAGCCAGTGTGGGGAAATTAGCAAATGACTTGTCTGACATTTGCTTCGAAAATAAAACCAGCTTGGTTTTGAAGGCTCTGACGTTTGCTTGGCATTTCATGAACAAACTGGTTTTTCCCTTGTAGCTTCACATTCAACTCGTTCATGTGTGTCAGTATGTCCACAGTAAAAGTTAAATCACAAAGCCAAGCTGTGTCATTCAGCTCAGGAAAATTGTCAGTATTCTCAAGTAGCTCCAAAAATGAAATAATCTCCTGTTTGAGCTCCCACACACGTTGGCATACTTTTCCCAAACTTAACCAGCGGACATTAGAATGATAAAGTAAGTCCGTGTGATCCGCATCAGTTTCTTCAAGAAAATTAATAAACTGACGATGGTGAAGTCCCCTTGCTCGAATAAAGTTAACGACTTTCACAACGGGCTTCACTACGTGGTCAAGCTTTACACAGTGCTTCTTGGTGAATTATACAGTGTAAGAAAATTACCTCCTGCTCAGAGTTGTCCTCTTTCACCCTGTCCTGAATTCTCTTGAGCATCCCAACGTTTTTTCCCCGTCAGATTTGGTGATCCATCTGTGGTAACGTTGGCGAGCGTACTCCAAGGTAACTTGTGTTTCTGTATGACCGCTGACACGCTGTCAAATAAATCCTCCCCACGTGTTTTTCCTTTCAGGGATTCCATATCCAAAAACTCCTCCGTTATCTCGAAATTCTCATTAATCCCTCTGATAAAAATTATAAGCTGAGCGGTGTCCTTTATATCATTGCTTTCGTCCAGTGCCAAAGAATATAATGTAAATGACTTCGCTTTTTTGTTTAGCTTGCTAGTTTAAGTGTTCGTTAATTACTTCAATACGGCGAGTCACTGTCCTGCGTGATAAGGTAACTTTTTCAAATTTGTTCTTGCTCTCAGGACATAAAATACTTGCTGTCTCTACCATGCACTAATTAAGAAACTCCCTTGCGGAGAAAGGCTTGCTGGCCTTTGCTAGTTTGAATGCCAGTAAATAACTTGTCTTCGTGCTTGCTTCTTGGATGGAAGTTGCTCGAATAAAGGTGTTTTGCTGAGCCTGCAAGCTAGCTACCAACCTGTCACAGCGGTAGCCGTACGTTCTTGTGTTGAAAGGTTGCTGGCGTAATTAGCATGCTTGGTGGAAAAGTGACGGCTGATATTGTATTCTTTTAAACCGCAACGACTTCTTGGCAAATAAGACATACAGCCTTGGACCGGACATAAGTAAAAAAGTATTTAGGCGTCCATTCTTTCTTAAACACCCGGCACTCACTGTCAACTTTTCTTTTCTTTGACATTGCTGTGGATGGGTTCTGATCTGACCAGTAGAAGAGCGGTAACTGGAAATGGCTCGGGCTCCGCAAAATCAAGACACTGCGCCTACTGCGCCACCGGGTGTTGAAATGCCTGTCATTACAAGTCAAAATGAAATAAATGCAATAATTCACATCAAACCTTAATTCTGTACCAATCTTCGGCAGGCCGGATTAAAAAGACAAACGGGCCGTAGTTTGCCCACCCCTGCACTAGAATGAGGTGTGCTGGAGCAGATTGGACACCCCTGGTCTACATCATATCAGACTTGGCTGTCAAAACAAGTAAGGTCTAAAATCCTTAACACTGAAGAACGTTAGATTTGACAGACTCACATTTCGTTGTTTACCTTTGGAAGCCTTCACTCCTTCACGTATCATTAACACAACCGGGTGTTTGAAAGTGTCACTTGGAGCATTCGTCTAAGGCACATCTGAATATTCATGTGAAGATTTCACACCCAAATTTCTTTGACAGAAATCATTTTCTGAAAATATGAAGGGGTTGGCAAGGTCTAAGTTGTTTGAGTTACACTTTCATGGTTCACTGGTGGCAGCCAGTGGTAAGGTCAGGGTGTTAATCAGGGTAATTTCAGCTTCCTCAGTACAGATGGGTTGCTGTATCGTTACGCAAACAATGTAATACAAGCAGTTTATTTTAAAACAATTGTGTTTTAAATCACACCACGATACTACTGGAACGTTACAACAAGTGTGTTGAGGATTGGCACAGAGACATACAGATACACACAGACACACTAATGTAAAAAAAATACACACTCATATACATACACTGGGCCTGCACACAAAAACACACACATACTGACATAAGCAAAGAAGCCTATCCACAGGGGGAAGATAACCCTGGTGGCAGGGAGACACTCGCCCTAGCTTTAAGGGCTTGAATGTCACGTTCATTAGCTGTTGCCATGGTCACAATGCAGACACGTCTCCCTCTCTACCTCCTTACCTCAGCGCTCTCTCCAACCATGAGTGAGAGGAGGGTGTGTCTAGGGGTGAGGAGGGTGTGTCTAGGGGTGAGGAGGGTGTGTCTACGGGTGAAGAGGGTGTGTCTAAGAGTGAAGAGGGTGTGTCTATGGGTGAAGAGGGTGTGTCTAAGAGTGAAGAGGGTGTGTCTAAGTGTGAAGGGGTAAGGAGGGTGTGTGTAAAGGAGGAGAGGAGGGTGTCTGGCTGGCCATGTGGGACATTAATTAATGACAAAATGAAGAACAAACTGAGAGAATGTGTTTGGTACATAATACCAAAAAGCAACACATATTAGTTAAGGACAGCCCAAATAATTTCTCAAGGCCACTTACAGGAACTGAAAATAGCATTGTGCTCGCAAATGCGTTTCAAAACAAGTCATTTACAGTCATCTTAAACACTGATAAAGAAAATGCTATTATTTTGGCTGGTGTTACGGATTCAAATCTCGGATATGGGAGTAAATATTAGGTTAAGAGCCTAAACCAAGTTGGGGGGGGCAGATGGCTCGATGGTTAAGGCGTTGGCCTCATGATCGGAAGGTTGTGAGATCGATCCCCGGCTGTGGCTATATGATGTTGTGTCCTTGGGCAAGGCACTTCACCCTACTTGCCTCAGGGAAAATGTCCCTGTACTTACTGTAAGTCGCTTTGGATAAAAGCGTCTGCGAAATGAATAAATGGAAATGGAAATGCATAGGGGTTTGTCCTGTGTGTTGGAGTGTCACAGAGAGAGAGAAACAGTGAGATTCAGAAATCAAGTGAGACGACCAATTGGAATGAAAGGGGGAGGGTGGATCTTCTCCAGAGTTTGAGAGGAAGGTCAGAGGTCAGGGGTCTGGTACAGGATATAGGGTGGGGCAGGACAGAGACTTGTGGAGCTTGGTACGGGGTGGGTGAAGTCAGGATACAGGGTTGGACAGAACAGGTGCTCCAAGGGGGTGAAGTCTGGATACGGAGTTGGGCAGAACAGGTGCTCCAAGGGGGTGAAGTCTGGATATGGGGTTGGACAGGGCAAAGAGCAAAAAGATGAAGATGGGCAGAATGTTAATCTGGCTGTCCTGGGGGAGATGGGCAGAATGTTCATCTGGCTGTCCTGGGGGAGATGGGCAGAATGTTCATCTGGCTGTCCTGGGGGAGGAAAGTGTTACATTGTGCAGGAAATGTATGTGTATGTGACCTTGCATGTAGTAGATTCCAGTGAGGAAGACTTTGGGTGAATGCCACTATTGAAAGGTTTATTCAAAATGTCGCTATGAGTACTTTTTGTCTCAATGTCTCAATGTCCTTAACATGAAAACCTATCATAAAATAAAACAGCGTTAAAAACTAATGCTGAAAATACATTTAATAAAAAATAAAAAGTAAAACATTTAAAGAATCAGGATTAGATTAATTTAGATAGCCCTACCTATTTCCTTGGTCATGGCCAGGCCCTGGGGGTACGTGATGGGGGAGTTTCTTATCTCTCAGCCTCTCAATGATGTCCTGTCATCCCTCAGGTCCAACTTAGTGCCCACCAAGATGATAGGGGTGTTGGGGGCAGTAGTGCCAAAAGCATACCACTGTAAGTCATACACGGGTCAAAGATCAAATCCTAAAAATCCCGTGAGAATGTTCTGTCCATGAGAGACTATTTAGTTTGAAGGTAGTTAGATCGAGCCCCGGCTGTGGCTATGTGACATTGTGTCCTTGGGCAAGGCACTTCACACACTTGCCTCAGGGAAAATGCCCCTGTACTTACTGTAAGTCGCTTCGGATAAAAGTGTCTGCTAAATGAATAAATGTAAATGTAGTTTCCTGGCTCACTATTAGTCAATGTTAAGTCAAGTTAAAAAAGATATTTTTTACCTAAACTCTTCCGAGCAGTGAACGGGACTGCCCCGAGCTATATCAACTCTCTCCTCCGGCCTTACAGCCCTGCCCGCTACCTCCTCTGACAACTGGGTAGTGGTCCCTCCCCTCAAGTGCGCCAGAGCCCAACACAAACTCTTCCCCTGTCTGGCTCCCCAATGGTGGAATGATCTCCCCACCTCCATCAGAAACACAGACTGTCTCCTCACCTTCAAGAAAAGGCTCAAGACTCACTTATTCCAAGAATTGAATTGCACTTAGAAATATCAGCTGTTGTTGTTGTTCAGACATTCGCTATTGGTGTGTATACTGTGTATACTCTGAGTATACAATTACAATTATATTCTGTTGTAATAACTGTTTTGTACTTTTGGTTGGATGCTAACTGTATTTCGTTACCCTGTACTTGTACCTGTGTAATGACATTAAAGTTGAATCTAATCTACTGTTGTTGCTTTATTACTTGTGCCACAGGTAGACAACTGACCGGCGGAGGCTCACCTTAAACTTGTAAAATGTTCAGCTGAATGCTCTTATAGTTCTTTCCCTTGGCATTTGTTGGTTCTCATGATGTATGTTTCATAATCTATATGCCCGCTATGCTTGGGGTCTATCACGTTCCTATGCTCAGTGACCGATGCTCTTTTGTAAAGCTCTCTCTTGTAAATCGCTTTGGATGAAGGCGTCTGCTAAATGAATACATGTAAACTCCACACAAGAAACTAAGCAGTACCATGTCTGTGCTGAATACAAATACAATTAAAAAAAACTGATTTAAAAAACATATAATGACAACAAATATGCTTAATGTAATCAATGTTTCTGATAAATAATAACTTTTGGTAAGATTACATGAATATGCACCAAGATGTCCGTGAAGAAAGCCATGCAGTGGAGAAAGTATCAGAGAAGGTATGCAGTCAGTCAGCAGGGAGTAGTGAAGAGGTGATATGATTAACTGCAAAGTATGTGGAAGGCAAGGACAGTGAGAGACAGGAAAGGGGAGGGGAGATAGCACCTCCACGGTAAAATGAGCCTCACAAAATCAGGAGATAAAAAGATTCATTAGACCGTGGAGAATGTATGCTTTTGCACCTGGACATCATCAGATCCTCTGTGTCTTCATTAGGCCACACCACTGTTTGAGTCTAGCAGGGACCGAACCGTTGTTTCCCCCTGCTCCAGCACACCTGATTCTAATGAAGGGTCGTTATCAAGCTCTGTGGAAGCCTCATATTACCCTCTATTAGTTTCAGGTGTGCTAAAGCAGGGAAACATCTAAAATCTTCAGGACAGTAGATCCCTAGAACCTTCTGACTACCCACAACCTCCTTCTAAAATCTAATAGGATGGGGACATCCTTACACCACCGACTGGTGACCAATCACCTAACCAAAACCTCCATCGCATAAGGGGTATAAGACCGGTGTGCCCAGTACAGGTTATGACGAATTGAACTGGGCCATGCCAATTGCACTGTCTCAGTTACATCATTTTCTGTAGGCATTTAAGTTTTTTTTTTTTGGGGTTAAATGAATGAAAAGCTTTACCCAAAGCTTAGCTTATGTTCTTGTAAGGACATGTGGAGGCAGACATTTCTCCCAGTTTAGACTGAGAAACATCAACATTTAAATACATATTTTTAATGTAAATACAAAAAATGTCTTTGGTATAAAATTAACAAATCAAATGAGTAAATGCCAACACATTTGCCATTCAATGTTTTTTTTTTTTTTTTTTTTTTTTTTTACAATATAACATTTAGATAAAAAAAATGCATGGCCTTGACCCCCAAAACATTACAAAAGTAAAAAAGATTTCCCTTCATCATCAACCATTCGGTTTCATTCTGTGTTAACTATCTGTGGTGAAACAGATGAGTCCAACTAAACATTTACATGTCAGTCCTCTTGTTTTGAGACGGTAGTTTGCAGAGGTTTCTTGTGTTTCTTAGAAGGTTGAGGGGGTTGAGGTAGTCCAGCTTGCTGCAGTCAGTGTCTCTTCTGGAACATTCCACTAGTGGAGTAATCACACACGATTACGGAACATTAATCACATTACATATGTAAAGAAATAACCACACACCTCTTCTAGAATTTAAAATGCATACAGAGCTACCATTGTTTACAACAGCAAGCCAAATATAGAAAATTATGCAGTTGGAAAATAAAAATGCAGTTGGAAAATAACAAGACAACAGTGAGCTTTGAAAAGTGTTAATGATTTTCAACTACAATCAACTGGAAAAAGTTATTTCATATCAAGTCAAGCACCCAGGGAGTCTAAATGTAACTAAGGTTGTAGCTGTATTTACTTTACTAAATAATTCAATGACACATTTTGCAGATTTCTGATAAGGTGAAAATTGTAGGGGGATCTTTGCCTTGGACTGTGAAGGTGAGTAAGGAGATGGTGTTAGAGTGGCAGTATTTTTGACATCATATGGTAAACAAGCCTCATGTATAACAATAGCTTCCATAGAAGAGATACCAAAAACATTGGTGATATTGGAAGGAACAATGTTGGCAGTGGGAGGAATGATAGGTTTGACAAAGTGTTCAGAAGACGCATCATTGGTCTGAATTACTACGTTGCATCATTTCCCCCCATCTTCGTACCCGAGTTAGCTTAGTCTCAAGCACACTTCACCAGTACCTGTGAGCGGCTGGATCAGACTGCAAGCCAGTCCTGATGGTCGCGATGTCTCTCAGCTCTGGTGCCACTGGTGCCGATAACGGTGAGTAGAAGTTGCCAACAAAACCCCCTGTGGAGCCTCTTTCTGTCTCATTAGAACCCCACTCAGGATAGCCCTGTTGGGGGTAGACCGCAACAGAATAGTGCCCGCCATGGAAAACACCCATTGGGGAGGGAAGCCCAGGGTCATTTGATACCAGGTGGCCCTCCATCGGCTGTGTAACCCTGAGCTGTGGATGCGTTGGAGGGTTGTGGTCGGCAATCAAGGGACCAAAACTGTCAGTCCCATAGTAGCTAGCATCAGCATAGCTAACCAACGGTTGGTAATAACAGGGTTGGGTGTTACCAAGGCTGGGCTTGGGGATGGGGTGAAACTCTCTGTCCTCGTAGTTGAAGAGGTCTACCTGAGCTGGATGAGCTGACATGTTCTCCGTAATCGTGGGATGTTTCAACTGTGTGTGGATACGCTGACCCATAGTGTCTAGGTTAATCATTTCAGTGCCAAGTGAACTTCCTGGTTGTGGTTCCAGCTTCCTGTTCTGGGTCTTACTTTCACTGCTGCAAGTTTCCACGTGGCTATTTGGGCTGGCTGAGGAAGTAGCCTGGGGTATGATACCATTCTTCCGCAAGGACAGAACGAAATCCACAAATTTCTGACAGTCTTCCTTAGAATACTGTTTCACGTGGCCATCAGGAGAAGTTGAGACTGTGGTAGGGTCAGGACAGGAGACGGACCTGGCTAGGTTTGAGGCAGCCTGATTTGATTTTCCCAAGGGGATATCTTGGAGGTGGGTTGTCTGAGAGGCGTTTATCTTCATGGGAGTAGTTGGGTTGCTGTTATGGCCAAACGGGTGTCCGGAGGTTTTGCTGATCGAGTGAATTGGAAGCTCTGAGGATTTTAGCAGTGGTTCAATGGCTTGCTTGTATTGCAGTAACGTAGGTGAACTGGTAGAATGTTCAAGTGCGTTGTTCTGTGAGTCCACAGCCATGTCAGAATGTGAGTGATGTTGATCCATGGGATTTGGGGTTTGGTAACGTTTAGCTTTGATGGTGTCTGTGGGTGAATGCTTCTTCAACCAGTTTAGTGGCAGCTTGTTGCGGGTTGTGGGTGAGCTGTCAAAGCCTGTGTTACAGGGATTATTACCCGAGAGCCCCGTGTCTGAAGTGGTCTCTGGGGCAGTTGAACTCTTCTCAACCTGCTCAGGGGGTCTTTTATCCATGGAAAAATATGTTGTGATATCTCTGGGATTTGGGTGCAGGTCGGTGAATGGGACGATATCCGATTCACTTTCCCTGTTGGAAATGTTCGTATGGGGCTTGATTTGCACGTCCGTCTTGGTGGGTTTGTGTGAAGAGTTCAGGGGACTGTGGGATGATCTGCTGGTGGATTTCCGATGGACAGGTTGGGGGAATGTTATGGGATTTATGCAGTGGGTCGTTTCAGTTACACTGGCTGTAACTGCTGACTCTACAGACCTCTTCTGCCTTTTTATTTCCAGAGCCGTGACCTCTGAGTTTTCAGAACACCTCTTTCTGTCTGTCTGTCTGACCTCTGTAGAGGAACACACACACACACACAGATGTAATTCAAGTACCACATAACTCATTAGAAAGAGACCAAGCTATCCTCATCATTAAAATAACATACACTATTACTAGGTCAGACAGCTCCTATACATAGCTAATCTAAGTAGGAGAAAAACAAGACACCACGTTTAACTGGTAAGTGTCTCTGACGACTTAAACAATAACTGTCCTAGGCCAAAGAATACCATAGAAAATTACTTTAATGTCTGTCTCAGTCAGAACCTACCATGATGGGAGATCACAGGACTTTCAATGACCTCTTGTTTGACCACCACTGTGAACAGAAAAATCAACTCCGGTTTTCTAACGAGCATAAATAGTCTGGAATGCATTGTACGAAATGTACACATCTGTGAGCTGTTGTTTGAAGAAAACATGGCTAGTCGCAGCACTGTGTCCTTGGAAGGCCTCCTATTAGTAAGTACTGGTTCCCGTATTTATCTTTCCCCACAAGCTCTCTGACTCTGAAATCATCTACGCAATACTGCAGATCCTGGTGGTCACAATCGTACCAGGCTCTGGTTTCTCAGTCACACAGGTCAGGAGTTGTGTCTGGTTCTTCTGCCTGCAGATCTCCTGCAGTCTGGACACAGCTGGGGATCCATAGAAGGGAAAGAGTCAAGTTTGAACCAGAGTCAAGTCTCCTGATGTTGGTTTGCCTGCCAATTAAAAATATTTACAGGGGTACCTTTTTCGAAGACCATCAGTCTGATCTCTTTGAAATCTTCAGGATCCAGGTAGATGTTCTTAAAAAATATAAATAAATCAGGTAAACACAGCTTGAATGAACAGCTTGTCAAGGCAGCACCTGTAGGGGTTTTCTTCAGAAGGAGTCTGGAGATGGGTCAAGATGGTGTTGGCTTTTCTTGGAAGGATGCTAATGGATCCGGGAGTGGAATAAAAAGACTGGTTCTGGAGTCAAAGAGATTCTCAAGGCGGTTGATGTTTATTAAACAGCTTTCAGGCAATTTCAGACACAGGAATCCACCAGACTCACGCACGTCAAGTCAGGTCAGAGAAATTCAAAATATCATAGTAATACTTAATATACCATACCCCCCATGTTCAGAACAATGGCGCTGGTCCTTTGGTATGCTCTCATCGTACTGATTTTTACATTTACATTTATTCATTTAGCAGACGCTTTTATCCAAAGCAACTTACAGTAAGTACAGGGACATTTTTCCCTGAGGCAAGTAGAGTGAAGTGCCTTGCCCAAGGACACATCGTCACACAGCCACAGCCGGGGATCGATCTCACAACCTTCCGATCATGAGGCCATCGCCTTAACCATTGAGCCATCTGACCCCCATACTGATCAACCCATGTTTGACATGCTCCTTGGGAACAGGACAATTTGGGATGGAGGACTTCTGAGCGGTCATGCCCTCCCCAAAGGAGAGGGACGACCTAACCGTTCTCCTCACTGTGTGCACATCGAGAATCAACCAAAAAAAGTGACTCGGGAAGCAGCGCTAAAAAGCTGAGTGAAACAGATCCCAGAATCGGAAGTAACTCCTGAACCCATAACAGCCTCACTTGAGAGACGCACACACATACCAGTCTCACAAACTCACAACTCTCCCTGGCCCCCCTACTCTCTCACACTACACTCCTGTCCTATTATCAAGAACCCACAACAACCCTGTTCTATAATCAATAATCCACTGCGCCCCACACACCTGTCCTGTTATCAATGAACCATGTCGATTGTCCTGAAGGAGCCTTCGTTTGGTGGAATTTGGAGAATGATGAGAAAAAAGAGGAGTGATGCTTATAATAAAAATGTGCATTTGGCTTAAATGTGTTTTGACTTTCTTGGACAAGTATATCAAAGTTGTGCATGTTAAAGTCTCAGAATGCTTGCATACATATATAGAAGTTTTGCATTAACCTCTGGCATGCATATATTGAATTTGCATTTTACGAATATTTTGATCTCTTGCATATGCATTTAGATGAAATGTGCATTGGCAAATGAGTTTTTAGGAAACGGCTCAAATGTTTTAAGATGTTAGAAAAGCTTGCAAATGATTTCTAGAACCTTTTCACCTCTTGACCTTTTAGTTTGAAATTAAGAATACTTGCGTGGCCCGCACGATCGCTCGACGCCCACGACACACTAAACGCCGCTCCCACAGGTGCGTTCTTACCTGTAGCGCTCCAGGCTCATCATGGTTCTCCTCCTCCACCTCTTTGGCCACCTGCATCAGCAGCATGGACTGTTCTGCTGGGTCCTTGCCAGCCAGCAGTCCCTTTAAGTGCCATGGGTATCGCAGATTCTGGAGAGAGGGGCAGTGGGGGGTTACTCACCATGAGGGTTTGAAGGGTGGTTGGGGTCACTCATCCGCCATGACGGTTTAGGGAGCGAGGAGGAAAGTGCAACGAAGCGCACACCTATCCAAGCACACTCACCAGGTATATCTGCCGATGTCTGTATTTCAGGACGTGGTTGATGAGGAGGTCACGGTTCAGTCTGCTCTTGCACGACACACACAGGTAGAACGGAACCTGGCCTTCGCTCAGACATTCTATCACTGCGCAGAGACCTGGAAACACACACACACAGAGACCACAGTCAGCGAGTCAAAAGGATAAAATACAACAACTTGTATTCTGAGCTTGGATTGAATTGTCAAGTGGTCTGTCGTTATCCACTGATCAATTAAATATAACTAATGATTACTTTATTGCTTTGATACTGTTTAGAATTCTCTGAATATAATGATTGATGTTTGATCTTTGCCCTGTTATAATAAGCTCAAAATACCTGAACTCTCAGTCAACAGAAAGATCATAACGTTGCTTGTATCATTGATAACTGATTACAGACGTGGGAAAAAATTGTGGTACCCTTTGGTCAATGAAATAAAAATGGTCACAGAAAATGAATGTTAACCAAGACATTAGTCAGAAATTGCTTTTCAACCAGGCTTCAATCAGAATTATAAATAAAAAAATATTTAAATAAACAACAACTGGAGCAGTTTGCTCATTAGGAGTGGGTTGTGCAACAAAATATTAAGTTAGGGGTACCATTATTTGTCCAGGCCTGTTCCATTAGTTTACTTTTTAAAATAATTCTGATTGAAGCCTGGTTGAAAAGCAATAACTGATTTTCCTGGTTAACATTCATTTTCTGTGACCATTGTGAGTTTTTATTTAATTGACCAAAGGGTACCAACAATTTTGTCCACGTCTGTATGTTGTTTGCTTGTGCCTGCTTAACCACAAGTTAGTTCTTTGTAAGGTGCGACTGTTTAAGTTGAATATCAGACACCTGCACCTTACATATGCAACTAAAATGCTGATTATGTCTTGAACTTGTACTTAGCTATTCACTTCATTTACTTAGCACCCCATTGCCCCGTAAGCATAACCTAATACATCTTCAGTGCATTGATAGTGGTGCAGCCCTCCATTTCCACCTCTCGGAGGGAGCATCGCTCTGCAATTTATCAGAAATTAAACTGATAGTGGCTGTGGAATGAAAACAGACACTTTTTCAAGAAGTGTTTTCATATCTTCCTGCAATAACACTAATCTCAAGGTTGTTATGTATCTTGCAAGGCCAGGCATAAACTAAACAGTCAGTATAAGTCGTCTGCATATCCCTCCCATATCTAGAATAAAACAGACATGAGTATGAGACCATAACCAACAGTTTAAGAGGGGATGGAAACCAACTAGCTGACCCTCAGATGAACTCTGACCCATACTGACCGACCACAGCTTCCGCCCGTCTGCTTTTGATGTAGTCTCTTATGTCCTTGGAAGCCCGAAGAGGGTTTTCTGTTGAAGCAAGAAAACATCACCCCATTTCAGAAACTAACAACAATTCCTCATTTCTGACATTATACAGCCTGTGTCCATTTTTGGCGTGTTTGGTGTTATTATAAGCAAGCTTGTTGAGTTGTTATTCTCAGATAAGATGTCAAATTCCAGATCCAAAGTAAACTTTGATGGCGGTTTGACACTTGGTCAGGAAATCACAGGTTCAAAACAGTGCGCCTGCTTCTATTTTCTCCAGACAGTAGCTTCACATGACAGATCTTGCTCTGTTCAGTGCACATAATCACAGACCAGATTCCTGGTACACCTCATACGTAAACTCTCAACTGTCAAATGTGACTAGCCAGTTGAGTTCAGCCCGAGGTAGTGTCCAGATACAGCCTTTTCTGAGGAGCAAAGCTTGTTCAAATTATATACCGTAATTTCCGGACTATAGAGCGCACCTAAATATAAGCCGCACCACCTATATTTGAACTATTTTGTTTTATATAAGCCGCACCGGACTATAAGCCGCTGATATCCATTCATTCCTTCATTCAAATGGTCCAATGGTTTTTACATAGAAATATTTTGTACTATAAGTGTTTATTCGTATACTTGAAATGATTGTTTCTGAATAGTGCCCTTAACGCAGCAGTAAAAGTGCTGATCGAACAAAACAGAAAAGTTTTTCGATGGTTTTATTCGTCTTCCTCCTGTGCACTAAAGCCAAGTTGCTTTATTTTCCTTCCTTCTGCGTACTGAAACCACTGAACACAAAACCACTGTCACTTTTTCTTTCTCTTATTGGTTTCTCACGATATATGTTTCATAATCTGTAAACCCACTATGCTTGGGGACTGTAACCCTGCTATAAATGTAATGCGCAACTGCGCAACTGTTAAAGTCGGTTAATTCTCCCTTGCGCTGAAGCCACAAGTCACTTATTCATCTTCCTGAGGACAGAAGAAAAATTAATAGAAAAGCTGCATCTCTGTATTAGCCGCATGGTTCAAAACGTGGGGAAAAAGTAGCGGCTTATAGTCCGGAAAATACGGTAACTGTGTCACCTGTGGCTCCACTTGGTCGCTTCCTGTTCAGGTTGCATCCTGAGAAGGTCTCCTCCCATTCTACTTCGCACACACCTGGCAGAGAGGCAAAGATACGTTAGTACACACAAAAATAAGTTTGTACACACAAAAATACACGATATATGCGTTACCATGGCAGCATCCAAGTGTTAACTCACTAGGTTCTGTGCTAGTCAGGTCTTGCACATCAGGAGAGAACTGGACTCGGTCTGCGTACAAACAGTCTAGAAGAGAACAGCACCAACAAGGCCAGGTTAGGTCAGGCTAAAGAAGTCTAACCTAACTAGACACACGTCCACATGAACACAGGTTAGCGTAGAAGACGAGCAGCAGCTTGTCACTGCCAATCACCTGTGTTTGATGGTAACCGGAGGAAAAACGCGGGTTGGAGGAGCATACTGACAATGTTGCTATACTTTTACATCTTGGTCAACCACTAATGTATCATGTAATACAAACACTAATAAAGCACCATAGTGCCAGTCTTCACAAAACTATGCAGGCCTGAGTTGCTGACGTTGAAGGTCATAATAACCAGAGTGCATTATTCCATGCAACTCTGCACCATGAGAGAGGTCAAAGATTGAAATAGCCAGGTTTGTATTATCTCCTGTATGTGGAAGTAAGGAGCAGCAACCAGGTCCCATTAACACTATTATTTCATATAGAAATGTTACTGGTTTTCATGTATTCACTCTGTCCTAATACAGCATGTAAGTTGAGTGTCTGAGAAAGGGAATGTGGTAGAAGCCAACAGGGAGGATTGGAAACATTTTACCACCTGCAAGGTCACTTGTGTCATAATTCTCTCCTGCACACACACGTAACTCTTCCCTCCCCCAGGACAACTTCATAACCATTCTGCCCTTCTCCCCTGGGACAACCATAGGAGACCCTCTCCTCCCTTATTTCCAATCTGTCTTTTTCGTTTGATTTCTCACTTCTCCCTCTCTTTCTCTCCCTCTGTTGCACTCCATCGCCCTAGACCAGCCTTGATGCGCCCCCAAAAGGACTTTGAACCATCTATTAGACATTTAGGTTTACTCCCCTAGGTCTCTGACCAATCTCCCAACAAACACCTCCTTTGTCTGGAGAGATACATAACTAAGCTCTCAAGGACAGGGAGGCAGAATTTGGGTTGGGCAGAACTTGGTTGGTTGCTGTCAGACTACATTCTCCGTTGAAGGCCTTCTTCGATTACTTGGTGTGTCTGTTCATTGTGAATGCATCATTATCTCTTCATTAAACATCATTGGTAACTTGGTATTTGGTTCTTGGTTCGTCTATTTACTCCCGTATCCCAGTTTTGATCCGCAACAGTTAGTAACATTTACAAGGCTCGAGAGGCCTTGTTAGCGCATGCTAATGTTAGCGCATGCTAATGTTAGCGCATGCTAATGTTAGCGCATGCTAATGTTAGCGCATGCTAATGTTAGCGCATGCTAATGTTAGCGCATGCTAATGTTAGCGCATGCTAATGTTAGCGCATGCTAATGTTAGCGCATGCTAATGTTAGCGCATGCTAATGTTAGCGCATGCTAATGTTAGCGCATGCTAATGTTAGCGCATGCTAATGTTAGCGCATGCTAATGTTAGCGCATGCTAATGTTAGCGCATGCTAATGTTAGCGCATGCCCTGCAGCGGGTGTTAGCAATGGTGGTAGAAGTTTACCCTGATATTCAGGGAGAGACTTTACTCCAGGTTGGGCTGGAACTTCCAGCTCCTGCTTGATGGGGACTGGGGCTTTGAAGAGGTTGTCTGCTGAATAGTCAAAATCCTGGATTAATACAAATGATTTCTTCGGTAGCGTATGTTAGCAAACATAGCAATCCATTGATCAATCCAGCAGGACAGGTTTTTCTACATAAGAATGAACACAGTCTTCAATATAATGACTTTATAATGCTTGCTTAACTATTTGTGACTACTGTCACAAATACAATCAAATCTAAATAGTGATTGGTTAATTCGAACCATTCAGTTCTTGTGGTTTCTTATGTAATTTGAGTTCTCTCTTGTGGGAATAATCATTTGCATTCAAGTGATAAGAACACTCCTAAATCTAAATCCCTTTATGTCCTGTATTCAAAAGGTAATTAACTCAACTCAGGCAGACCCCCAGCTGTTTATATCACTCAGCTTGAGATAAGAAATGTACCCACACCCCAAGATAAGAGAAGTCATAAGTCATGAGTCATGCATGCGGAAAACCCTGATGTTTTATACAAGACAAAGGTCACATTCCACATTTCTCGTGACAACTCATTGCTAGGTGTCGTCTAGCTGTCTAGACATCAGCCACATTCTCCAAGACATCACAGAGGAAATGACACTGCCTCAGAATCCCATGTCCTACAGAACCTTACCTGATAAGAACTCTCACCCTTGAGTCAAGATAATGATATTCAAACAATAAAACTACAAAAGGTCTCCATAGCAGAATATCTCATCAGTTGTTTAAATAGCTCCTCAATGTCTCTAACTGAGCCTTTTAAGAACATAAATACCTTAACGCTCCCAGACTTCACACCACCAGATGCCCCCCTCTTGAACTGACTGATCTCCACTGTATCAAGAATCTTGCATAGAATCCCCCTCTTGACCCAACTCTATTACTGCTGGTGGGGGGTTGAAGTTGTCAAGACGTGGGTATGGGGACTTGTTTAGGTAATGGCTTTAGAGTCTTCAGGCCTTTTGGTGTTTTTTTAACCCACATAAAGTAGATCTTGAAGGATCCTTAAGATCCTCATGAGTGTCTCACCTGGTGAATGTGGGAGTTCTCCATGTGTCTTCTGCAGGTTGTGGTCAGCAGCAGGCTGAAAGACAGTTTCCTCTCTTGCCAACATCTGATTGGACCGTGGTGGATCCTGGGCAGGTTCAGATGGCTCCTGATTGGTCCTCCCAGCTGTACGCGGTTCCACTTGAGGTTCTTCTGGGTTTGACTGAGGATTGGCCTCCCAACCTAATAACGGAACCACAGGAATCTCAAATGAGAGGAGATTTGACTCAAGTTGTAAAACCTCCATGAAATTATCCTTCGAAATGGCCGACCTGCGAGGATCACCCCCAGACATTGAATACAGATTAACATTAGAAACAATCTAATCTAACGAACTCTAACAGTTCCTAAACCTTCCAACAGCCTAACCTTCTACAAATTTACAATCTCCCCTTCCTGCAAACAAATTCAATTGTTGTTCCAGCATTTGTTGTTCTTATCAATGAACCACATTTAAAAACACATTCATTTGACCCACATCCATAATTCTATAACAGTTTGTGTGTGTGTGGACTCACTCAGCAGACGTCCTAATTCAGCAGGCAGGAGGAAAGACCTGGGGCTTGGCTCTTCATGGTGGATCTTTAGCAAGTCCAGAGCTGAAGACACAAAAACATTGTTATAAACCACCAAGCATCCCAACATGAGGAGAGATGATCCCTTTGGGGTGGGTGAACTGCACATACCTTGACTGAACGGGGCAGACTTCACACGCTCATACCACACTTTGTCCAGTCGAATCACCTACCCAACACAAACCAGTGCAAAACACAACAGTTAGTGCAGCTCAATGTGTACTTATTACTCAACAGAGAAAGATTCCTGAACCTGCTGGTGTTTTCTCTAAGCATCTTGCTGACTCTGCAGTGTTCCTGAGCTGTCTTTTTTTAACTTTAAGAATGACAACATTACCTGGGCATCTAGCTTGGCCTCCAGAGGGGTGAGTTTCAAGGCGATGAACCTGATGATGTCAGGCAAAAGCGGCAACTGACAATTTTTCTCCACGGAAGCCAGGAAATCTGGATACTGCAGCCTCTGTGTGTACACACACACACGGCAGCTTTTATCGAGAGGCCCAAATTTGTACTGCCAACGTCACATGACATCACACACGTCACATGACATCACTCACTATGTAGCAATACTGGTGTCCCACGGTGACGATGTGTTCACATATGTGTCTGCTGGGGAGGGTCACAGCACAGCTGACACATATGAAGAACGTGTCCTGGGATATCCCTCGACACTCCAACACAGAGTCCAGCCCTAAAAACACACGGGCACAACCCCACTCAAAAACATGACACATCGTTTTTAATTGTATTAAAATACTGAGAAACGCTAATCCACACTGACCTATAATTGGCTCCTTGTTGTGCAGACCTTTCACAACCAGGTACTTTGACAGGTTGCTGGGGCCAACAATGATTTTACCTGTGAGTGACACACACACACACCAGCCAATCACAAAATCAGTACACAGGAGGGTGGACCAACCAGTAGAAACCCCCAACATCTCATATCAGGCCATGGAACAAAAGTATATTGACAGACGGGGGGGGGGGGGGGGGTGAAAGTTGCTGGACAATGGGTCACATATCTGGTCACATTTAAAGCTAACCTGACTTCAGCTGAAAGTGTTGATGTCAGTCTGACATTAAATAATGTGCTGAACCACAATCAGATGCCTCAAGTATTTCATAACACTGATGTGTGTAGAAAAGAAGGGTGAGCAAGATTTTTAGAAGTAGAAAGCTTTGCACCAAACTTATATATATATATGAGCTTATTATACACTGATATTTTGGAATGATGTTTGGAATGCTCATGCACGAGGTTCCATGTTTGTTTTTCCTTGACTGACGAGCAATTAATCCATTTGCATCTCACACTCCTGACTGAGGCTTCCAATTGATCTGGACGAGAAGTCTGCTCCACCAACGCTCACCTGTGACTGTGTCTGGGAGCAGGTGCACCAGAGGAACTCGACATGCTGTGCTGTTCAGAAGGTTCCCGTACAAAGAGGGTGTGTGGGTCCAATCATGGTCTTGTTCTGGAGGACGTTCCGAGGAGGCACACTCAGGAAGCGGCCATTCCTCTGAACGCTCCCACCACTCTGGGCTCTGAGGGCTTTCCGACAGATCCCATGGTACTGGCGTGGCTGAGCTTGGGTCACCGTGTCCCAGGTCAGGCTGCGGTGGGGAGTGAGCGGGGGTGACGCAGGGAGGGGGGAGGGCGGAGGCCGTTGGAGGGACAGAGGGCAGTGTGTTTGATGTACACAGGGAATCGGATGGTAATGGCGTAGGGGCAACTACTCTCAGAGTGGGGGAGACAGGGAGGGGGGAGGGAAGGAGAGAACAAGGAAGAGGTTCCTGGTCTTTTACCAAAATCTTTAACGAAGCGTCACAGACTGAAAGAGAGATAGAAAGGAAGTTAGCATTGGGATACGTACGAAAATTATTTTCACTGAGAACGGTCCAGTTCACCTCACCTGGGTTTTCAACCAGCAGCCCGTTCTCATTCTTCCTCTCCGATCCACACACACCGGAGCTAGAGGACGCCTCAGGGATTGGTCCCTTATCACCGTGTGCTGTGTCCGGATTGGTCAAAGGAGCTGTCTGTCTCAGATCCAACGTCTTCCCAGACCGCTCTCGGCTCCTGATGATGGCTTCCAGTGTCCTCAGGGCTGAGACAAACAAGAACATGGCCGACATGAAAATTCCATCAGGTAAACGTTGCTAATACCTGCGCCCTGTGATACCCTACATTTACATTTTACATTATGACTTACAGCAAGTACAGGGACATTTCCCCTGAGACAAGTAGAGTGAAGTGCCTTTCCCAAGGACACATGTTGACGGCCAGGGTTCGAATCGGGTACCTTCTTGCCCAACGCCCTAACCAACCGCACCACGTCTCCCTAACTATTAATATAACGCAAGCAAACTGTGGTGGGTGGAATTGTGTTTCTCTCTGACGACCAGATGCCCACCCAGCCTTACCTTCCTGCTCTGGAGCAGACATCAGCTGTTTGAACTGAGCGCCGTTGACCCGCACTTTCTGATAGGGAGAAAGAGAAAGGGGCAAAGCAAGGTAAACCTTTTGAATGGGACGCTCATATCGGTTTATAACACATCAAAGACCCAGAAGAATGTGGGTTGAGCTTCGAGAAGGAAAAACAAGACGCCTGTGACCTTCATTGTATTAAATCGCGTCCAGACAAGGAACAGGGAGTTACCAGAGGGAGGAAGAGATAAATCTTCTTCCTTGACCAACTCCTCATTACTGATAAGATGTGAGATCTTGAAAATTCTGCACATGGGGCCCCAGCGTACACTGCCCCCAATGCACACTGTGCCCAAAGGGACGATATTAGTGAGTGTGTATTAACCTGCATAACCAGGCCTGCGTCTCGGTCGACCTTCGCCAAGTGAGACGCCATCTTAGCCACCTTCCTTTCAATCTGTTTTGGGTGTGCAGTCCAGCCAGGATACTTCAATCTCTAAACAAACAAACACACACAAGAACCCATAAAAGTTTTTTGATTGTTGCTTCAGAAGCCATCAGCTCCCTTGTTTGAGGATACCACTGACGGTCGACACACACACATACCAGATAGTTGTGCTGGTGACTAAATGCAGTCATGTGATCGGTGCTGTCTCCCATCCTAACAGCGCACAGCTGACAGAAGAAGCACGTCTTCTTCCTGTACGAGGCTGCAACCAGGAAGTTCATTCCTGGAGAACAAAACCACGTGAGAAAACTCCACCAGGGAGACATGGAGAAGACAGTGGCCATTGTTACATGAAAACAGAGACTACTGACCAACAACAGGTGAACTCTTGAGCAGACTTTTCAACAGTTGTGTTGATTTCCTGGAGACAGAGGACGGCGTCTTCAAGGCTTTACGGGGACAGCTGTGGTTGGTCTTCAGCACCGTTGACGTGGAGACGGCTACAGCGTCAGAGAACACTGGTTGGGGTTCAGGATCTGCATCATCTGGGCTGTCTGCAGCTGAATGAGCAGATCTGGCTGATGTGTCTGGGTTAGCTGCAACCACCAGGCATGACTTGACTGAAACCTCTGGGCCTGACTTGACTTCAGCCTCCAGACCAGACTTGACTTTAGTCTCCAGACCTGACTTGACTTTAACCTCCAGGCCTGACTTGACTTTAGCCTCCAGACCTGACTTGACTTTAGCCTCCAGACCTGACTTGACTGTAACCAGTGAGTCTGGGTTAGCTGCAGTGTCCAGTGAGTCTGGGTTAGCTGCAGTGTCCAGTGAGTCTGGGTTAGCTGCAGTGTCCGGTGAGTCTGTAGTTGAAGTATCGGCGATTTGTGACGGCTCTGCCAGACTGCAGCCTGGCTGGGAGTCCAAGTCACCAGAAGACTGGCACCTTGACTTTACCACCTTTATAAACACGCAGAACAATGACTACACATAAGAATCGGATTTACTGGCCAAGTGTCTTAACACTTTGGTAGGACACACAGGTACAAATCGAATGGTCTTTGGTTTATGCTATCACAAAATAATTTCCCTCTCCCATGCACATTTGTTTACTTGATTATAAAATAAATTACCCTAACAAAAGTTTATTGCTCCTGCTCACTAGCGCATGCTGGCTTTACCTCAAACGTAACTCGCATCCAGCCTAAAAAAATACAGTCTTGTTTGATTCAAGAGCCTTTGCATTTACTTAAGAACTTTTGAAGTATTTGCAGTTCTCCTTACTTGAGACCTCCACGACACACAAGAAGAGAAAGGGGGGGGGGCTCACCTTGATTTTTCCGCAGCCCTCTCGCTCTTCTATCTCCACAGCCATCTTTCTCAGTTCCTCATGGAGAGACTTGGTCAACACCAGATCCTTTGGCCAAGAAGGAGCTAGCTTCGGATGCATCTGTTTCTAATGCAACAGGATTCAAACATGATTAACTGTGAGGTGTGTGTGTGTGTGTGTGTAGTGTGTGGGTGGGTGGGTGTGTAAAACTTACTATGTAATTGTAGCGGTGCAGAGTGGATACTATGTGACTGGTGCAAGCTGATATCTGCATCCAGGCAGAACAGCAGCAACACAGGAAAGACCTCGTTTTGTTTGCAAAATGATACTCAGTCAGCCTACTTAACCCTGAGAGAGGAAAGTAAGTACAGTTAGGATACACACACAGGGGTTATGTTTCCCTTTAAAGAAAAATGGAAGCTATAAATTCATCCTCTGGGGCCTCTTGCAGAACAGAAAGTCACTGGAAACAACGTAAGCAGGAACTAATGCAGGAACTAATGCAGGAACCGGCTAGGGTGAGTTACGCCTTTGTCACACGTCTTCTTAAATCTTGACGGTCAGCAGTTTCCACACATGCATTTACCGTATAGAAGGATGTATTGTGATACACATGCCTCACTCATACTGACCACTCTGTCATGAAAGGTCACATGACCCAAGCTCATTCTAATAACTCTCTTTAATTGTTGTGCATCTTCACCGGCATCGATTGACTCATCCGTAATAAGGGCTGGAGACAACTGACCTATGACAGGCTGTCTATCGGGTCTTTCAAGGAATTTCCACAAAGCCTGAGAGATCCTGATGGTTTCTGGAAAAGTAACAAAAAAAAAAATATATATAAATATATGTATGTATATATGTATATATATGTGTATATATATATATATATATATATATATATAAATAAATGGTTACATACAAACACATACTGATGCCTAAAATTATAATTATAAATGTCATAACAAAATATAAATGTCATGCCATGTGCAACCTTCATCACTAGTGCTGATTGTAGAAGACTGCACTGCTGGCTGCGTCTTCACCTTCACAAGCAAACAGAAATGGGATGAGTGGGCAGGTACTTCAGCTTGTCATAAGCCTTAACCCAGGGGTAGGCAGCCCTGGTCCTGGAGAGCCACAGTCCTGAAGATTTTAGATGTTTCCCTGCTCCAGCACACCTGATTCAAATGAATGGGTCACTATCAAGCTCTGTGGAAGCCTCATACTGACCCATTCATTAGAATCAGGTGTGCTGGAGCAGGGAAACATCTAAAACCTTCAGGACTGTGGCTCTCCAGGAACAGGGTTCTCCTGCCTTAACCTCTTGAAGAGGTGATCCATCGTGATCTACCTTCAGTCTCCCCCATCCCTCTTTGTCTTCTAACCGTCTGGCTAGTTCACACAGACTTCGAATTTGACTCGTGGGTTCCACGCTCTCCGGCCAATCACAGATCAGACGTGGATGCTCCCGTTTCTAAACATGCAGAACGTACCAACATGAAAACGTGTCCAACGTCCTTTGGAGTAAAACCTCAGCATCAACACTCACTATATAGTTGTAACGATGACGGGCAGAGACGAGGTGTGAAATATACGAATCCTTGTCAAATTTTGTGGAACAGCTATCGCAGTAGAAGTGGTTCTGACCCGGTTGGTCAGGTGACCGGATCTCCGTGACCGTTCTCAGACCTGAGAGACAAAAGCGAACAGCGTTTTAGGTCAAAAAGCACAGGTCCATGGGAAATAAACAGCCAAAGCAGGCACACATCACATGCTGACCAATCACAGGCTGTCTCCTGTCACTGTTGGTGAGGTAGCTCCATAGGTCGGTGGATGTCTGGGTGGGGTCCACTTCCTCTTCCTTGTCGCCACTACACAGTGACAGAGCCTCTTGTACAATTTCTATGACTGGAAAAACACCGTACACAAAAACACATTGGTGAAAGACAGACAGAGGCAGCACTCTGCTCAGTTAGGAAGCTTGACTCTATGGCTGATGATTAGGAATGAGCAGATAAACTCGATCCACCGTTCATCCGATGGTTTTTTTAAGAAGGCGTTCGAGGAAAAGCACAAGACTGCGTCGACCCTCGTTGCAAACGAGAAAGAACTGCTGCAGTTCTTGAAATAAGGAGGACGTCCATTGTGTGTTTGACACACATAGGTTAGACCTCACCTTGGTTGTAGTCCATCTGGGTGGGGTCATCTAAGAAGTCCTCCAATTCCACTACCTGAAGGCAATCAAGTATTTCAATACAGGTGCAAAGGTTTAGACCCCACTGACACAGAAAAACAAGTCTGTTATTTTGGGTAGCAACACGTCGACCACCAGGTCAAAGTTGAATCTAAACTATAAGAGATGCAGGAATGATACAACACCATTGGAATTGGACAAACCCATTTTTCATTTAAAATATTAGGTATTTGGTATCTGCAATTTCCACACTGCAGGACAAATAAAGGATTATCTTATCACAGAACAGTATCTGGTAAAGATACTGTCAAGGTAAAGAAAATTGCAGCATGGGGTCTATAGCTGACCTGAGCAACTCCACTTCCCATTTCGCACTCCAGTTGTTGAGCAGCAACTCGGAGCCTTTGGAACATGTACTCGTCATGGAGAACATTTCTGTTTAAGGACTGCTGTTATTGGGAAGACAGAGATTCACCATACAGATTCACCAGATTTGTATTCCTGTTACTGAAAGGAAACAAGCTGGATTTAACACACACATTCAGTGGTGGCGTACTCACCAGGTAGGCTTGCTGATGGAGGGCTGAGGTTAAATGGGTGATGATTTCTGGCAGACTGACTGTTTGCTTGCATGTCTCACACACATAGAAAGGGGCGTGGCCTTCAGCATGGCATTCGATCACATGGCTCAAACCTGAGAAGGGAGGGGTTGGTTGTGGTCAGGATCAGAAACAATAAGCGGGACTTACAGGAATTCACATATTTGTGGTCACTGACCAATCACAGGTTCTCGTTGAGGAATCTTCAGGTAATTCCAGAGGTGATAGATTGGACAGACAGGTGGGGGAGGGACTGAAGGAGGGCAAGGTCCAACTACACCACAAGAAAACAATGCACACAAATACACACATGAACATAAATGATGACATGCAGACTAACTAAACACAGTCAGGAATGCTCACCTTTCTTAGTCGCTGGTGTTTCAGAAAGAGCCACCATCTTTCTTTTTTTACCCCTTCCTTCCCCACCCTCCATCTTGCTCCCACAAAGCTCAGCAGTGTCTTCTTCCTTCAGTCTGGCAACACGTTCCGCGAGGGTCCTTTTCTTTGCAAGGTTCAAATTTTTGTTCCTCGGCCATCTTTCGGTTTCCTTGCAGCTCGTATTTTTCTTGGCAGTGCTGGAGCTTTTCTTTGTGGTTTCCACAGAATCTTCATCGTGTTCCCTCTTCCTCACCTGCTCTCGGTCGCTACCCATGTCTTTCTTAAGCTCTGCCACTGCTACAGTCGACTGCTTTCTAGTCTCCTTCACAGTCTCTCTCTCCGTCCCTCCAGTCTCCTTCACAGTCTCTCTCTTCATCCCTCCTCCAGTCTCCTTCACAGTCTCTCTCTTCATCCCTCCTCCAGTCTCCTTCACAGTCTCTCTCTTCATCCCTCCTCCAGTCTCCTTCACAGTCTCTCTCTTCATCCCTCCTCCAGTCTCCTTCACAGACTCTCTCTTCATCCCTCCTCCAGTCTCCTTCACAGACTCTCTCTTCATCCCTTCGGTCTCCTTCACAGTCTCTCTCTTCATCCCTCCAGTCTCCTTCACAGACTCTCTCTTCATCCCTCCAGTCTCCTTCACAGTCTCTCTCTTCATCCCTCCTCCAGTCTCCTTCACAGACTCTCTCTTCATCCCTCCTCCAGTCTCCTTCACAGACTCTCTCTTCATCCCTTCGGTCTCCTTCACAGTCTCTCTCTTCATCCCTCCAGTCTCCTTCACAGACTCTCTCTTCATCCCTCCAGTCTCCTTCACAGTCTCTCTCTTCATCCCTCCAGTCTCCTTCACAGTCTCTCTCTTCATCCCTCCAGTCTCCTTCACAGACTCTCTCTTCATCCCTTCGGTCTCCTTCACAGTCTCTCTCTTCATCCCTCCAGTCTCCTTCACAGTCTCTCTCTTCATCCCTCCTCCAGTCTCCTTCACAGTCTCTCTCTTCATCCCTCCTCCAGTCTCCTTCACAGTCTCTCTCTTCATCCCTCCTCCAGTCTCCTTCACAGTCTCTCTCTTCATCCCTCCTCCAGTCTCCTTCACAGTCTCTCTCTCCATCCCTCCTCTGGTCCCTTTCATGTCACCCATGCCATTCTGATCAGCCTTCTCACTGACAAGGTCTTTGCAAGTTGCTTGCTCAGCCTGCAGGGAGTTTGTGTCAGTTTGGTTGATGGTCTCTTGTACGGCACCTGTCATCTTGTCTTTGTCTTTTGCACGGGGGATTGGTGAGTCACCCAAAACCACATCTGAAGGAACTGAGACCAACATTTGTCAAATGTAAATTCTAACTTCACAATTGTTATTACATACACAGCTACTTTGAGCAAATGAAAAGAAATCCATCAAAAATGATCCCCCTCAAAACAGCATTCAGTGTATGTGTCAAATGGCCTAGTCCAGTTTCATGTGGATATTACAAACCCACCTACCCACCGTGAGAAAGCATCTTACCCAGCTTGCTTCCATCTTGCAGCACAGGCATAATGTTATAGTTTACCAATCCATTCAGGATATTAAAGGCTGCAACAGAGTCCAAAGTCACAAAACAGATCAAGACAACAAAAAATCTGTGTTTCATACCATCCACACAAGACAAGTGCAAACCCACACAGACACACACACACAAACTGACCCTCTGTATACTGGTTTGAGTTGGAGACTGTAAATTTCTTAAGATTCTGAAGAAAAGAAGCAAAAAAAAAGAAAAGAATTATTGGGAACTCTTATACATTTTCAACATTTTATATACACTACCGTCAAAAGTTTGGACACGTTGTCCCATTAATATGAATGGGGGAGTGTATCCAAACGTTTGACAGGTAGCGTATGCAACTAATGTTTATCCTAAGCACATTCCTGCCACAAGAAATACATTTCTTATTTGTGCCAATTTTCTTGGAGAATAAAGCTGATTCTGATGCACTGCAAGTCTGTAGGTGTTGGCATGGCTGTTACCTGAACCCATCCAGTGGGATGGATTTTCTGGGCCTGTTTTGCAAGGTCAAGCAGGACATCAGGCCTCTTCCTAGTCTCAGACTCCATGTCCTTCAGCGTTCCAGGATGCGCACGCTCCTAAACACAAACAAGTCCGTAAAACACTGACCTGAACTGACCTGGTGAAGGAATGTGGCGATGTTTGTAACGCTTACGAGAAAGGCCGTAACGTGCTCGATGCTGAACATATGGCTGTAGCCGTCAAACAGCAGCTTCCTCTCACAGAGGAGGCACAGGTATCCAGGTACCAAACGCCCCATTCCTGTTCTATTCACATTATACTGAACCATAAACTGCAGACCTGAGACAAGGAAATTACAGAGCAAGGCAGAGAGAAAATGAAGACGTTTTAATGAAATGGATTGATTTCATTTTGGAACAATCATAGATTTAACATCAACTTCTAAAAACAATCCCCCTTTTTCAACTTACCCAGCAGAGGATGCTTGCTTTCAACAAGAGGACGGTCCTGGAGCAGCATGTCATCTACAGGAGACAAGCACATAAACACAAATGTAAACACTAACAGTACTTTAACATGACATTAACATTTTTAATTCATTAACAAGTGCCTTCATCCAAAGTCACATACAAATACTATATTTCCCCTTGACCAGAGAGACAGTCATTAAAAAAAGAGGGGCCAACCTTTAAGGTATTTCGCAAGCCGCCTGAAATGGTTGTAGACTGGAGAGCAGAGTCACGTCGAGGAGAGAAAGGAAGGAGTGAGAACAAAACCCAGCAGTGGAAGAAACAGACTGTAACCTTGTGCAAGGTTTTCTAGTGATCAGTCCTACCTTCAGAATAGGAGCCTGTACGCAAGAAGCGAAAGATGTTCGCTGGCAGTTCAAAGATCTATGAGGGAGAAAGAGTGCGTTAGAGAAGATTTAAGGGTTCATACTAAATAGTACCTCCCAGAGTTATGGTTACCTTGATCATGATCGGTTTCAGTGCCTGTGCCTCTTCCTCCATATCGGCTAGGGGTTTCAGGGAGGCCACCGGCATAGATTCTTCCCAACCAAATGGCAGTCGGTCTGGGCACTGTAATTTCTGTCACACCATTGGCTAATTATGACATCCAACACCGCAAAAGTATGACAACCATCTGGAAATGCTTCAGGAAATATCTGAATGGAACGGTTTCCCTGTCAAATGGTTCTTGTTAGTTGGACTTACCAGTGCCTGTAACAGATGCTTTTGGCAGACCAGGTGAGATGAGATTTTGTAGTCGTGTACGAGCTCCTGGCAAACATTGCATACGATCATGGGTTTTTCACATTTATCCCTGGTTATGTAGACCACCATCCAATCAACACCTGGTGAATCCAGACCCCCCAGAACTGTCAGAGCGGAGCGTGATATTCCACAACCAACGGTATCGATTCCAAATCAAATCAGACAGAAATATCCAAACACTTACCAATGGATGATGTATACTTTAATTGTCTGAGGCAGTGATACATGTTTAAATATGGCACAACCCCTACTTATGAGAAGGAGGAAAGGGTATTAGATGGGCCAAAAAGTTGAGGTAAAAAGCTTTTATTTACAGCAGCTGAGGAAATTCAAGACCTTTGTCATGCCTTGTGGCTGCACATAAATGACCCAAAGTGAAACCTACCTTTGAAGTTACAGGTTTCCTCTATTGCCCAGACATGAAATGAAGTAAAAAGATAGCATTAGATTACTTTTCATACCTTTTATGTTAATAATGTCACTCAGAATCACGAGTATTACCTTGTCCAAAAATGCCTGTCAGCACCTAGTGACAAAACACAAACACGCAGTCCATCAAATCAAAACAAATCATGTTTAGCTTGTAAAAAAGCAAAAAGCTGATAAAAAACACACACCTGCATATGCTGCTGACTCCACATATGTAACTTGTATTGCTGCATTGACCTGCATGTTATTCTGCAGTCCTGCAGGAAAACACAAATAGAAACTTCTTCACTGAAAGAGAAGTGCCACAGAACGTTACAAATGCACGGTCCAGATCAGATGTTCTGCTTTTTCAGCAAAACTGTCTTCTCACCACGCAGCACAGAAAGATGTTTTGATTCCAAGTCTTTACAGCTGGATAGGAAACAAACCAAAAAAATGGTCAACGACATAAGGAAAAATTCCAACACCTGCATATGCATCAACAAAGTACCAAATGGTACAAACAAAAGTTACACAACAGCATATTTTAAAGAGCACTACACACCTTGAGGTTTGGGGTTTGTGATTTGAAGCTCAGTTGTGGCGGTCTGGGGTGATTTGAAATCACAGGCCTTTGCAGCTGTAGCCTGACAATTCACCTTGGCGTTCGCTATAACGTTAGCTTTAGCTTTAAACGTAGAATTAGCATTGGGTTTAGCATCAAGGCAGCCAACATGTTCATTACTCTCAGCATTGACCTCAGCTCTTCCACTCGGTGTAGAAGGGACGTCGACAGCTGGAACAGCTTCAGCCTGAACAGCCACAGCCACCAGGGTCTTCTCGGCTGCAGACGAACGTTCACACCGATTATTTGAATGATGAACGATGAGTTTGATCATTTCTATGTTTTCCATCAGGATATCGGATGATATTTCTCTTACATTTATTAATTTTTCTCTTTGAACGAAATACTTTTTTTATTACTTGTAATAAACGGTGTTTCCAAGTATCCTACATTGAACCAAAACTGAACCCTCCCCTGCTTTTGTTGACATAAGACCAAGGGGCCTTGATAAGCCAGAGAATGTGCAGACAAGGTGCCCTAAATTCTGAGATGACACCAAGACTTTCTTGGTCAAAAGCATGTTTATCTATCAGCAGAGCTGGCTAGTAAGGAGCTTGTGTCATTTGCACAAAATATGCTTCCTACTTGTCTAATGATCCAAGTTAGTGAACGAACTCCAGCAAACCTCGTATCTTGCCATGTAACCTTTTTTTAGATTAGACTTTAATGTCATTACACACAGGGTAAAGATGATGTTATGTATCATATTAAAATAACCCAGTTGTACCTACTCAGTATTTCTCCTGGTTTGGGGATGATCTTTAAGCTGCTCTTCTTGTGACCTTTTCTGATGGACTCCAGTCTTTCAAATGCTTCAAAACACACCAGGAAACACCAGTTACAAGTCTGCATATGTACATGAATGAAGCGTGTGTTTTGCTTGTCTTCTTACCTGATTTATAGCAAGAGAAGCCCACTGATGTAAATAAAGCTGGCTCCAACTCCACTTGCTGTTAAGGAAAAACACCCAACACTGCATGAGGTTAAATAAACATCACACAGTGTTAAGGAAGAACACCCAACCCTGCATGAGGTTAAATCAACATCACACAGTGTTAAGGAAGAACACCCAACACTGCATGAGGTTAAATCAACATCACACAGTGTTAAGGAAGAACACCCAACACTGCATGAGGTTAAATCAACATCACACAGTGTTAAGGAAGAACACCCAACACTGCATGAGGTTAAATCAACATCACACAGTGCCAACTGATCAGTCATAATTAGAAGCCTAAAGGTCATAACCTTTATCTCAGCGTTGTCCATTCCTCTGATTGTTTCTGCCTGACTGGCAATATTAAGAATCCTGGAAGCAAAACGGCTGTTGTAGGTCTTGTAGTTGTCCTTCATTAGTAGTGTGGAAGGGTGCCACTCTTTCTACACACACACAAACACACACACACACACACACAAACACACTATCCTTGAGGAAATGCATCATCTGTAACTTTGTTCATGGTCTGACACTTAAATCCAAAGATACTAACCAAATACCAGTAAATGTGGTCAAAGCCAATGATGTGTTTGATGATCTTGTTGGCTGGCAGAGATCTGCCACATAGTGTACACAGGAAGGCTGACTTTTTACACGGCACCTGTAATAGAAAATGACTTTCTTTAAAGTGGTCTATAAATATTGTTTAGATGTTTTACTGCTGCAAAGCTAGAATAACCTTTTGGCCTAAGACAGCACAGCTTAAGGTTCCACTTGGTGACCAAACATCTAATAAACCTGTCTTGTTTTGACCCAGGTTATTTTGCTCAAATTCCTGATTCTTCCACACGTTCCTATGTCTTGGCTTAAGCTCTCTTTGCTGTTGAACATCTGTATCAAGTTCTGCCACCTGGTTCATTTCTTGCGTTTTGTGTCTTTTGATAGACATAACAATTGAACTGGTTAAGTTAACTGGTCTCTAACTACTGTTTCAAAGAGGGATCCAATCGTGAGAGCTTCAGAGAACCCTTCAGAGACTAGACAACCATTTGGTACTGTTCTAGAACCGCTCTTGCTGCAAAAATAAACAGATGAAACAAATTATTTTGACCTGATTTTTTTCCTCAAGATTTTACGATAAAAATACCGTCACACACCTTACAGAAGTACTCCACAATGTGCTGAAGACCTGCAGGAACAAGGGTGAAAGGATGAACATCACTGGACTAAGAGACTAGACACACACACCATCACAGACAGGAAGAACAAGCAGAACCAGGCAGAACTGACTCATGCAAGACCGCAACGTGTCCCTGGCATCTTGTCCTATCATGCAGTCTTCTTGCACTGCTACAGACTGCTGTCTGTCTATCTTAGGTCAATAAGTCTGCATGGTGAGACTCTTATACATGAAGAGAAGTCAAGCTCAAGAGACAGTAAATATCCAGTACATTCAGTGTTCTGTAAGTAACGATTTCTTCACCTGTTTGTCTTTCAAGTCGTTGACCATGCATTCAGTCAAAGAAACGTTCTGTGCACACTATATTTGACCCAGTCTATGCAGTATATAAGAATCCATAGGAAGCCATGTGTTCTCATGCTAACCACTCCATTAGGGGAGGTCACATGATCTGAGCTTGTGTTTATTTCTGAACACATCATTCACCTACCTAGAAGAGGTTTCTTTCTGTTGGAGTCTTCTTTGTACTCCTGCAAGGACACTTGTTTCGGTCTGTCAGCTAGGAGGGGGGAGATCGGAAATGAACATGGATAGATAGAATGACTAAGTGGAATGTAGGGGGGGGGGGCACACACAACAGATGTGTGTATCCGTGTTCCACTCATCATGACAGGAGATTCTCTGAACTAGGATCAACTGCCACAGTGCTTACCTGTGATTCTCTCTGCCATTAAGTCTGTTTGAGTGAGACACTGCATCACTAGAGAATGGAGATTGTAAAAATGCAGAAATTTAAGGCCAGACATCTTCCTTGTTTTTATAGTAAGACAGAATCCTGGTTTATCGATTAAACTGTTGATATATTCGATCTAGCCGTCTAGAAAGATTTTCTGTCTCTGATTTTTTTTTTATCCAAACTCCTTCTGAAGTAAAAAATCCTACAATAGACTTGGCAACGCAGTTATGATCCACCTAAAAACCTGTTCTAGGTAGATATTGGTCTAAAGCCATATATTGTATATTGTTTTAAGCTATGCTGAAGTCAGTTTGGGTGCTGCTGCACTGGACTGTACCTTTGGGATAGGCTCTTCCTTTGCAACTGTTGAACACCTCACCTGGCATGTCAAACACCTACACGCAGAGTAAAACATGAGGGGTTTAAACAAAGGGATAGGTAGTGACTTTGTGTAAGGACTGGACATTTGGGAAAGACCTCACGTACACAGATCTGCCCAGGGCCTTTCCTCTTCACCTCTTCGAGAGCCAGAGGCAGAAGATGGTTCTCCATTGTGTTGTCGGAAAACCACGCAAAATTCAACTGATCAGGGTCTGTGTAACCCTACCAAACAAACACACACACACAGTCAGTGCAACAGTCTACCACAAAAACAAGACCCAGTATGGTCTGGTTTGGAATAGGAGGACATTATAAAGACTCACATAGTAGTTGGAATAGTGGGACGGTGAGACAAGGTGTTTCGTAAGCATTCCCTCTGAACACGTCTCTTCACACGCGTGGCACAGATAGAACAGATCTTTTGAGCCTGAGCTTAGACACAAAGTCATCACATTCAGACCTAAGGAGAGAGACAGGATTTAAAGGGGGTTTACAAGTCGTGATACCAATCGAGTGTCTTTTTGCATTTACTTTATTCATTTAGCAGACACTTTTATCCAAAGCGACTTCCAAGTGAGAGCTTCACAAAAGAGCATCGGTCGCTGATCACAACAGCGTGATAGTCCCCAAACATGGTGGGTTGTCAGATGATGAAACACATGTTGTGTGAAACCAAACAAGTGCCAAAGGGAAGAACCAAAAATAGTTTTTTGATGTTTACATCTGAAGAATGTTAGATAAGGAATAATGACAGAGAAAATGTCCCTTTGAAACACTCACCTATGAGTGGGAATTTGGAAAGGCACTGGGACAGTTTCTTTGGGACCAAAATGGTTGGGAAGTAGACTACAGAACACAGAGGAAAGAGGAAATATGAAACACTTCATCAACATTGCTTACTGCCCTGAGAAGGGAGTAGAAATGTAACATTTCCATCTTGGATGGTTGATTTGACCTACCTGGACCCCTGTGGATGTCTGAACAGGAAGTAGTGAGGATGTAGGTTGGTAAACAATGTAAAAAGTGAGGGGAAAATAGTTAAGAGAATAGTCCTTCCACATGTAAAATTATTGTATCAGTACAAATTTCAAGGTGTATTCACTCTAGCCTACAGATGTAAATATACCTTTCTGAAATACTTCCGCAACCCTCTGTGAATGAAACGTTTTGAATTAATGACAACAATGAACAAAATACTGAAAGACATTTATCCAGAAACAGTAAATAATTGTTTGGTTTTTTTTAAATGCCGTTGCATGCAAAAACAAAGCGTCTTCTTCCTGTTGCAGTGTGAAATGTGTTGGGTTCCACAATGGTCTCTCACCTGCTGATGACCAACAGCACGAACATGTTCTTTAAACTTCCCGAGGCTGGGAAGCGTCAGACCACACACCTAAATCAGAAAAATACGAATCACACCATCGGCTCTTTTCAAAAAACTAGTTCACTTCCATCAATGACAGTCCCAATAATCACCCAACTCACCTGACATTTTACTTCGTCTTCCATTTTACATCTCATTGGTCAAAGTATCTTATCCGTTAGTTGTAGACATGCAACAAAGAAAGTCTTGAAAGTTGTTGCGCAAGAGTGATGCACTAGATCTGTCTTGCTGTCAAACACACATTGTCTTCCAGGTTAAAGTTAACAAATAGTTAGCTTTCAGCTGCCTTGAAAAAAAAGTTAAGACAAATAAACGTTATGACAAAATAAGCGACCGTTATCGACTATTCCACGTGTAGTTAGTTCTCAGTTTGACTATTTTGCCGTTTCCAGAGGGTCGACTTTTAGCTTTTTCAACAGGATGGGCGTGTCTGTGTTTCCAGACCCACACAGCTGTGCGGCACTGATGAAGCTGCGGTTTGCGGAGTTCAGTCGTGCCAATTTAGCGCCATTTTAACCATGAAGTGACATTTTAGTAAAATGACTTTCCATAGCGACAAATCTGGTGACTTTCTGCAACTATGGCAAACATGTAGGGTCGTATAGGCTAATCCAGAGCCATATAAAAGTATTCAAATCTTAGCGATCCAGACAGCCAGTAGCGACCTCTGTTGACATTTTGGGGGAAAACGCTGGACTGTCCAGAGTCCCCGCTCACATCCAGTACGTCACCGAGCTTCTTTCGCAACACGTGGGAGTTTCGGAAGCTGTCCTGTTAAGTATTACTGCTCCATGTAACCTGTGCTTGCCCGGACTCCCAGATTTATTGATTCCTCTTTAATTTCATGTTAGGTCATGATAGCCTGGCTACGCGCCTGTTTGACCAAATTGCCAATGCTTTTATGTCAACCAGCGGTACCCGGGAAAAGTCAAGTTTGCCAATGATGGCCACAACGCTACGATGAGCCAAAACTACACAAGACGGAGTCCCACAGTCATCAGTGTGGTTTTCATTGGAATGGGTCTGCGGTTGCCAGATTTGACAAAAAGTGAAACAGATTACAGACACAGAATCTTGTGTTTGCCTCTCCAGGTCACGGTTGGAGCAGCCATTTATTAAAACATTTTACGGCACCACGATCATTATCGTCCATCTCTAGGGATTCAGAGACATAAAACACACAATAATCTTACCTGTAACATACACTCTCTCACTCAATCCCAAAACACTAAAACGTCACACCTGTACACACACGCAGATACACACTTGGAGCCATACCAAAAACCATGAGTACCGAACGTTAGTGGGAGAAAAGTTCTAGAAGAACACAACAAAGTATAACACTCACAGAACGTCTGAGACACTATGGAGCTTTTCTTAGTTTTTTTTAGAACAGCAGAAAATATGAAAGAAAAGCGTGATATAATTGGGACAATATTAAAGAATTCTGCATCTCTACTACTTTCTAACATCACTACAAGTGGAGGTAAAAGAGCTTAGAACACACACACACACACGCTGAGAACACACAAACACACACACACACAAGATTAAATATAACAAAATTGGATCCACTAGAGTACAATTGTTCTGACTGCAATAGAGTTTGAATCACCTCGTGTAGCCACTTTTCTGAGACGAATAAAGGCACTTATCAAAACACTGAACTTCATTCCTAAATTAGAATACTAGGCTATAGGCAGCTTCCAACTCACATGCTGTGGAACCAATCAAATGCATGCATCTCACGACCAATGCATGAGTTGGCAGAGCTGCAGTCAGTGATGCCAGAGGAGGTAAACAAAAGTAAATCTATCATCATTCTCGTCATCTTCATCATCACCATCCACCACAAAAGATGTTTTCAGCGCAGAATGTTGCATGTGCAGAAGGCTTGGATGACCAGGAGTGTAGCCTAAGGCAACAAGGCAACTAAATATAAAAAACGGTCACATATCAAATAAACACTGTTTTCACAATAGTAGTGAAACTCTTTGGTTTACTGTATAGACATAATTTGATATTTACCCCAGCCCTGATCCCAACAATGCACACACGCACGCACACACACACACACATACAAACCCACACACACACACAATCACACAGCTCAACATGTAGCTTGACCCCGCCCCCTGTCTAAGACTCCACCCCTCATAGCTCATCATGATTGGCAGTTTCATCAGCCTTGAGTTTGAACTCGTCCTCTGTGATCTTCCCATCTCCGTTGCGGTCTTGGTTGGAAAACATGTTTTCAATGATGCGGTACGGGTCGAAACCCGGGGCCAGACGACCTTTGCCCTCGTTCACTTGACGCAGGATGTAGTCGGTGAACTGCACAGGTGAGTCAAAACGGCAGAGAGAGAAAGATAGAGCACAAGATACGAGTAAGATCCACAAACAGCACATTTTTAAGACGTTTCTTTGGCGTGGTTAAGCAGGAAGTGGGTGGAAGATGGGCTCACCTCTGAAGGTACCACCTGGAGGTCCTTGTCTGTGTCCATCTCAGTGAAGAGGTCAGGGGACACATCCTCATTCCAGATGAACATGTAACCCTCAGGAAGGCCTTCCTCAATCTCAATCAGCTCGATGTCAAACACCAGAACTGCACTGCCTGGAACCTCTCCATCTAAACAGTCATGGGAGTTGTCGGTTAGGGCGTCAGACTAGTAATCAGAAGGTACATGGTACGAACGCCGGCTGTGTCAACATGACGTTGGGTCCCTGGGCAAGGCCCTTCACCCTACTTGCCTCAGGGGGAAATGTCCCTGTACTTGCTGTAAGTCACTCTGGATAAGAGTGTCTGCTAAATGACTAAATGTAAACACACATCAACATTTCACCTGTTACCATCTCTGTTTCTCTTTCTACCTCCCCCCTGCAGGGTTGAATGCTGAACGTGACAGTTACAGATGTTGATACAACATGAGCTAAACCAGGGGTGTCCAATCCTGGTTCTCGAGGGCCGCTCTCGTGACGGCTTTAGATGTTTCCCTGCTCCAGCACACCTCCACAGAGCTTGATGACAACGCTTGATTAGAATCAGGTGTGCCCGAGCAGGGAAACATCTAAAACCTTCAGGACAGCTGCCCTCGAGGACCAGGATTGGACACCCCTGAGCTAAACGATGTAGAGAGTAAGGGGGGAAGCAGTAAGATTGTGTGATCTGTACTCACCCACTCCCCTCTCTCCGTAGCCCAGGTGAGGAGGAATGACCACGTGCCTTCTCTCTCCTACGCACATGTCCTTTAGCCCCTCCTCCATCCCAGTCACCACTTGGTTAGCCCCGAGAACTATGTTGTACGTCTTCCCGTAGTTGTACCTGTTGATTAGAGATCATGTTAGATCTTAGATTTAAATGACTAAAAAGGCTTGGATGTTGTGTCTGTGTTGAAAATATCTGAACAAGTTGTTATACGGATTGAAAAGAATATTGTGTGCGTGTGATCTCTTCACCTCTGTTGATCAGAGATCGCCCAGGAAGTAACATGAAAAAACTGTCCTTAGAATCCAGATGACCTCTGTTCTCCATGAACCTGGTCGCAGGCAGAGAGGCCTTTCAGGTGGCTTTACACCTTGTATACTTTATACAGATTCCATGCTGCACGTAAGATCTACAAGGTCCTTAACCAGGTAGGGAAGGTCACAGGTCAAAGGTGGACAACCGAGTCCCTTGACCAGTCAGGAAGTCGCAAAGTTTCCATTTCCATTCCCACTAGTTTCCATTTGTACGCCAAATGCAGGAAAGGTCGAAATAAGCACAAAACAGGAAGGGGAACTAAACAACCCTTACAATAAGGAACTAGAGACAAACCAGAAGACCTCTTAAACTAGGTTGTGGTTTTAACATGCAAAAAAGATAAGTGGGCCAGTGATCGGAAGGAAGGAGTTCAATTTCCGGCTGCAGTGCTCTGTGCAACTGGCATGACCAGCACTCAGCTCTCCAAACTCAGAACATGGCCCTCAGCAGGCAGCTGGCATAAACTCACATACAACACACACACACACACACGCACTTTATTTTATTTATTTTATTAGAATCGTACCCTATCCAGGGAGTTAGGAACCAGTTTACTCTTTTTGTATTTTAAACACACACAAAAAATTATATATATATAAAATATAATATATATATATATAACAAAAAAGACATTCTTGAACCGAAGATATTTTGAGTCAAAGCGCTCTCCTAGACCTAAGGTCTCCAGAGATTTAGCGCGCCTGGCTACAGGTGAGGCCTGGGAAACTCTGTGCATTTTCATATCTACGTACGGACAGGTAGGCAAGGGCTAGTCAGCCTGCCCTCATGTTTACCTGGCTGACTGATTAGATTTGATTGCATATCTAACATGCAAAGGGATCAATGTTACCTGTAATGCAGGGGTGGGCAATCCTGGTCCTCGAGGGCTGCTGTCCTGAAGATTGTAGATGTTTCTCTAGTCTAGCACACCTGATTCAAATGAAGGGTCATTATAAAACTCTGCGGAAGCCTGATAATGACCATTCATTAGAATCAGGTGTGCTGGAGCAGGAAAACATCTAAAACCTTCAGGACAGCGGCCCTCGAGGACCAGGATTGCCCACCCCTACTGTAATGTAATGTAATCTCTATTTCCCTTAGGTTGTCAATCACCTCGTTGTTACTGTGGTGACCAGGCGAGATTCCTTGAACGCATTGCTTACATCGTAATTTATCAGAGATATTTAAATATATATCAAAAAAGGGTATTACATTGTATAATTCTGGTATTTTGCACTAGATGTGACTTATAATAATAGCATTACGGTGCAGCACTGAGGGAGAGGGAGACTTGGCTTCAGAGTTTATTGAAAAGGTACGTATGCTTGTCTGTGTTTTATAAAACCTAAAGACGTGTACTACTCAGACCTTGTCTTTCCGCTTAAGATTTTTCCGTTAAATGGAAGGTGCCAAAAGGAAGTGGTTTTTGTGTAGTTACACATTCATATGACTGGCATAGCGCACGGTAGATAGCATCTACTGTCTATCTCATTGACTGAGTGAGTTGCACGTCTGCAGATCTCTTAACACTTCTCAGGAAGAGAAACCAGTCCATAAATAGTTCAGCAGAACCGAAACGCCCCCAAAACGTTTCCTGTTCATCTCAACATAAGCCTTGTTTAAGCCTTGTAAGCCTTGTTTTCAACTTTGCAGTGCTAGTTTATGAGGAGCAGACAAACTTTAGACTGACTGGCTGGCGAAGGTGACAGACTACTGCATCCATGTGGGGAAGACAAGTATTGCAAGTTTGTTTTTGTACGATGTATGAAACGTATGGAGATAGACAATAGACAACACTGTACAGAGACAGACTTGTTTCCTGGCTTGCAAGAAAAAAAAGGGAACCTTCCTTGATCGCAACGATTCTGTGCACTTCTTGGTAAAAAGTTACCCAATTGTGTGTGTGTGTGTCCGTGTGTGTGTTTGTGTACTCACGTAGAGTCGATGTGGGATTCGTCTAGCAGTGAGGCGTTGTAGTGGTATTTGATGTAATCTCCTTTCTTAGTGAGCACATCGCAGACGTCTGGCTTGTAGGTAGTGGTGACCTCCACCTTGTCTGACGGGTTGTGGAAATCGATGATGTGAATGTCAAACACCAACACTGCAGACCCTGGGATCTTCGTACCTGAGAGAGAGGGGAATAGGAGAGGTGAGGGTCAAATCTACATATGTTACCACACAGAATGCATAACTGTTTGCACACACATTTACTGTTATAGAATATGTGTGATAAAACGTATATCAGGGTAACAATCATAAATGAATCATATTATCAAAGCTTTGCAAAATATTCAGAAACCATATGTATTTTGGTGAAATGCTTCAAATTCAGTGTATGCTGGTGGAATAGTATATGATGTTCAAAAAGCTTTGTAGGGGCAGTGGGCCAAAGGGTGGGGGCGAACAGATGTTTTTCAGTAGAACTTGGTAGACGTGGAGGGGGGGGGGGGGGGGGGGATAATTCAGCAGATTGTGATAAGACTTACATCATACTTTACTGTTTTTGTAAACGCCCATCTAATAATAAACGGATGAAGAGACTGTCTACCTAGCACTCCTTGCGCAAGTAAATCTTTCTTAGGTGTTCTGTCTTGGGTCATTTGAATAACAGCGAAATACAGATGTTCCAGAATCTCTTTTCCCTGACATTTACACACTGACGCATACACACAAACACACACACCTGTTCCCTCTTCTCCATAGGCGAGGTGTGGGGGGATAGTGATGGTCCGCCTCTCCCCAATACAGACGCCAATAAGCCCCTCATCCATGCCGGCAATCACGTAGCCCCGCCCCACATATGTGTCATATGTGCGGTTACGGGAGTAGCTATGGAGCAGGAAAAATACTGTCAAAACACACAAAACACACACACTTACACTCATCTCATGTCAGTGCATCATGAAGGGAGTCAGGTGGCTCAAGGGTTAAGGCGTTGGGATCGTGATCGGAAGGTTGCGAGTTTGATTCTCGGCTGTGACTACATGATGTTGTGTCCTTGGACAAGGCACTTCACCCTACTTGCCTCAGGGGGAATGTCCCTGTACTTGCTGTAAGTCACTCAGGATAAGATCATCTCCTAAATGACTGAATGTAAATCTAAACGAAGAAGGCAGCGCCTCCTATGGGGGTAGTTACCATTCTGAGGCTATGCGATGCTGCCTCCTGGAGGGTTTCTGAGGAATAACACGTTCTCGTCTACGAACCAGTGAAGAAGTAGGTCCAAGTCCTAACACCATCTTTCACCCTTAGATATTTGCATACATTTATGTGAGCTTTTGAGGGCATCGGGATCAATAATTATATCTCTATAGAGCCACTATTGTACATTACTCTGACCCACCCTATAAATAAATTACAGGTTTGAGGCTGAAGTCTACTATCAAATCATATCAACATTTATTTGTATAGCCATTCTGATAATCAATGTCACAGAGGGCGTCACATACGCCCATAGAACTGCCCCTCAACCGACCTAAACCCTCAAGGAAGAAAAACTATAGTTTAGGTTTACATGACACACACAGACACACAGACACACACACACACACCTGGAGTCAAAGAAGGTGCCATCCAGCAGCGACCCATTGTAGTGGTAGCGAACAAAGTCGCCCTCAATGCTCTTCCTGGGGCATGCATCAGGAAGCTGCTGGTTGGTGATGACGATGCTGTCTTTGGGGTTATGGAGGTCCAACAGGACCACGTCGAACACCAACGACGCCTGCCCAGGGATGTCACTTCCTGCGGGGAGGGCGAGAAAGAGACAAAGGTTGTGGTAAATTAATGATGAGAATCTACATAATGATGTTGTTAGAGCAATAGCTGGATAAAAACTCCATTACCCAGAGGCATTCACTCACCATCTCCGTTCTCTCCGTATCCTAGCGATGGGGGCATGGTGATAATACGCTTCTCTCCCACACACATTCCCAGCAGCCCCTGGTCCATGCCAGCGATCAGCCAGCCGATGCCAACATACGTGTCATAGGTACGCAGACGGGTGTGGCTAAAGAGAGGAGAAGGATAGAAGAAGTTCTTCAATGTTTTCTCTCAAGTTCTTGACAGTGTAGATTTTGAGTTTAGCTGCTATGTGCATATACGAAGCACTGCACATTGGTGTAAGAAGGGCTAAACAAATAACCCTTCATTTGATTTCAGAAGTGTGGTGACTGAGAGTGGCAGACCACTACTTGTACACACACATTCTTTGCAAATATACGTCCTTCAGTGTCTTACCTGGAGTCGAAGAGCGTTCCGTCCAGAAGGGTTCCGTTGTAGTGGTAACGGACATAGTCGGACACTTCTACTTTTCTAGAGCATTCCGCTGGAGTGTAGTAGGTCTTGATCTTCACCCCGTCCTCAGGGTTCCACACATCCAACAGCAGAACGTCAAAATGGAGGATGGAATCGGGAGGGATGACATCACCTGTGGGGAGGGGAAGGAGACGATTGTGAGGCGTTCCTCGTTCTCCAAGTCGTTCATTCTCTCTCTACATGGCTTTTATCTATCTGCCATTGAGGAAGGGTATCTGTGCATCGAGGCGATACTTTATACTCAAGGACTTGAATGAGGGCGCTGGAAATGGTGAGAACGGCTGAGGGTTGAGGGAAGGAAAAGTTGAGAGTGGATGTGTTTGAACAGTCGCTGGTGAGCTGGCAGTTTGACGGTCTGGATGACTTCCTCTGCCCCCACCAGACTTCCACCCTCCCTTTCTCTTTCTTTTCTTCCTCCCCTTTCATTTCCCTTGTTTCCTGCTGAGACCAGCGAGGAGGCCCCCTTTGGCATTTACCTGTCTACACACGCCTCTCACACAATGTTCACTTGCACATACACAGACGCACGCTGACACGCATGTCTCTACGTGTAAAGACGGCTTGTGCAATCCCAAATGATTGAGTCACTTGACATAACTCATAATAAAAGCAAGCCTCTTGGTTTGCTAACCTCATAACCGCATGATTACATCCTCAAAGAATCTGGACAGACCAAACAAAGGACAAAATGTCAAGCCTCAATCTGCGCAAGCTCTTCAATGAAACTTTCTCTCTTCGAAAGTAAAAACACCTGACCATCTGGCTATGCTAGCTCCAGGCCACTTCCTGGTCTGTGATGTCACTGTGACCTCAGTCCGTACGGAGGCAGGGACCTCCTGCTGCAAATCTACAGGCAGTTAGATCCAGTATTCAGGCATCACATTACTAACATATACAGGAATTACGCCAAAACCAAACAACATTGAATCGTATTTGTCACCCATTGGCTGTGTGATGGTAGCTGTGTTACCTGATTGGTGTATCTGGTGTCTGTATAGACTTAGAGCACGTGTTTATGGATGGCTCTGGATAGAGTAAATAGACCCTCCTGACACAGTCCTGTAAAAGGGCTGACACACTCACCATAGCCATCCTTTCCATAGGCAAGTTTTGGGGGGATCTTGACCAGCCGTCTCTCGTTCACACACATCCCCACCAGAGCTTTATCCATGCCTTCAATCAGCTGCTTCTTCCCCACAAAGACGTTATAGGTGCTGCCTCTGTCATAACTGCAACAAACAAAAACACAGAAAACATAACTTTGAATGTATACCCATGCATAGTAATGAGAAAGTCCCTGGTTCGAAACCCGGCTGTGCTGTTGTGTCCTTGGGCAAGGCACTTCACCCTACTTGCCTCAGGGGGAATGTCCCTGTACTTACTGTAAGTTGCTCTGGATAAGAGCATCTGTTAAACGACTCAATGTAAATGTAATACACAAAGACTTTAGTTCTAATAAAACAGTGTCGCGTTTCTATTGGTTGGTGCCTTGGTTACTACTAGGCCCTCTTCTGCCACGCATATGAACCCGGCTGCGAATGAATGAATGAAGCTCAGATCAGTGCGTTGAGTCTTAAGAGCGTGTCTTCATATTCACAAGCACCTAACCCCACAGGCACCTTGCATGCATGAATCACTGACACCAAAACCAGAGGAAATGTACGTGTCACCGAAGACAATAACATAGATGGATGCCAACAGCACTGATTTTTATAATAGATCATCTGCATCTGTATACTTATTGACTTTTACTTTAGTTGCTTGCAAAATATAATGACCAGCCCTGCGTGGCTTTAGGCCGTTCTCACAAACACACGCATGCACGGACGGACGAGAATTCAGGCAAGTTTTCAGGGAGAAGTAGTTTACTCACCTGGAGTCAAATTTCTTGCCGTCGGGGAACACGCCATTGTAGTGATACCTGACGAAGTCCCCGACTTTGACCGCCCGTACGCACTCTTCTGGCACGAAAGTTTTCTCAACGACGATGTCATCTAACGGAACCGGGGGAGCGTTACAGGCGGCGAACGCCACCAGAACCGCAAGATAGATCATTCTGTGCGTGCATCGGCTCATTTTCATCCAGCTCTCCAAAAAAACGGCGACAACAAGTTGATTCAAACTCTGCTTTCTAAGTTTTCTCTCTCCCCCGGTGGCTTATCCTGTCGTTTCTTGGGCTCGTCCTCTCCAAGTCCCACTGTGGGATTGAATTGGAAGGTTGAGCATCACGGAAGGCGCAGGCGCAGTAGAGCGCCGCAGATGTGTACACGTGGTAATTTAGGCCCCTTCTATTCCACACAGCTGGAAAATCCATCACTCAAAGTACCTAGGAGAAAGAAATTAATGTTTTGACTTACTTCCCCTTGGGTGCTGCTAGATAAAAACATTATTTACATAGCCTTTTGCCTTGTATATGTTAAGTAATCCCCCTTTGTTTTTTGTTTTTCTCTTTGTTTTTTTGAATTTGTTCCACTTTGTGCTTATGTTACTTGTACTTCTATGTTATTTGTATCATAATTGTAATGTATTTTGTATTTTACATTGTTTTCATTTTTTATGAAATAAAATTTCTAATTGCTAATTTCTGCCACAGTGAATTCTATGTTTGTAAACCGTGCATTGCGATTAAACCCCATTCTGATTCTGATCTGGTTTGTATGCTCTCTTTCCCCCTGTGAGTTTTTTTTGTGTATATTGTTGTTTTGTCTTGCAATAATAATAAAATAAAAAAGACCCCTAGGAGACCCCCTGCATCGAGTTATAGAATGTCTACTTTAAGTTTAACTTTTGGGGGAATGAATGAGACATTTCTGTGTGCAAATCAAGTTGCGGTGTCATTCTCGGTTCAGGAGCTACTGAAAGACGTAAAACTTGAAATAGTTCAGGGAAGATTTCCAAAGTCTGGAATGTTTCTACGTGGCACAAAAAGGGGGGCGGTGGGGAGTTCTGTCATGCCCGGGGGTCTGATTAACCTACTGGTCACAACATTTCGTGTATGTAATATTGCAGCATGTATAAAAACTAATTTCGTATGACAAAATATACCAAATATAATTTACCACTGATGTAAATGATCAGTAGAACAGACGGTTTTGTAAATGGCCCGTTTTCCACAGTAGAGCTACTTATTTTCATCCACGTTATCTGACAAAATCTAAACTGTGTTTCGGCTAAAGGGTTACTGCATTGGTTGACCTAGTTTAGCGTGGAGAATTCGTCGAGGACTTCTCTAGAAACAGCAGTGATTTTAGAGGGAGGAGCAGGGAGCTCCAGTGTGGCCGCGGAGGGTTGGCTGTGTCCGGATACGTGGTGGGGGTTGAGGCGGTCCCAGTCCCACGCAGCAGAGAACAGCTCAAAGACTCGCAAAGATGGCACCCTCCAGACATCCCACTCTCTTATCTCTATTTCTATTCATCTTTTCCGTTAGCGTAGTTTACTCTCAGTACGAACAATATAGTTTCAGAAGTTTTCCGAGGCATGAGCTTATGCCGTTAGACTCGGCGTATAAATACGCACTGGACCAATACACCGGAGAGAAGTGGAAGGAGACCGTGGACTACCTGGAGGTCTCTCTCCGGTTGTACCGGCTGCTCCGGGATAGCGAGGCCTTCTGTAACCTCAACTGCAGCTCAGTGCGTCTGGATAACGAGGAGAAGTTTGCGGAGTTCCCGGAGCTGCGTGTGTTCGGTAACGTGATGAAGAGGGCGCAATGTTTGAAACGCTGCAAGCAGGGACTCCCAGCCTTCAGGCAGAGCATGCCCAGCCGGGACACCGTGGAAGAGTTCGAGCGAAGAGAGCCGTACAAATACTTACAGTTTGCCTACTTCAAAGTGAGTAAACCATATATTATCACTACAGTTCTGGGCGCGGCTAACGTTTATTTTCTACAGAATGACCCTCAACCGGCTGGGCATGTAAAAGCGTCTGCTAAATGAAATGTAAATGTAAACCATAGTTGCTGTACGTTTGCGTAGCCTGCAGGCACATCCATTCAGTTCGGTAAGGCTATGCTTTTTACACACACCTATTATTTCCAGGAGGCGGTGTCTATCTTACACATGCCACGAGACAGTCTTAGGATGCAGAAGAGAATCCTCTTTGTTTCTCGTTTTAAAGTCTGTGTGTGTTTGTTTGTTTTGTTCTCTCTCCCAGTCTGATAACCTGGCCAAGGCTGTGTCTGCAGCCCACACTTTCCTGCTGAAGCACCCAGATGATGAGATGATGCAGAGGAACATGGCCTATTACAAGAGCTTACCTGGGGCTGAGGAACATCTCAAAGACCTGGAAACAAAGTCATATGAGGTGCGGCCATGCCTTCGCACTCTCAACCCCATGAAGAGATTAAATTATTTGATTTCTTGCAGGCTATTCTGCCAGCATCTACAACCCTTGTTTTTTGTTAAGAGAGTCAGCTGTAGTTATTCGTAAGCATGCTCACGCATAGAAACACACACTAGCAGCTCTGCCATGGCCTCTGTAGGCAGGGCTTGATGTGGGTGAGGCTGGCACAGGAAGTACCAACTCCAGGCTTCAAATAGAACAGGCACTCTATTTTGGGAGGCCTTTGCCAGCTTTATTAATGGGACAGTTGGAGAGAGGCAGGAGAGCAGGGAGGACACGTACAGGAAATGGCCTCAGTCAGATTCTGAGTTGCACCCCCTCTGGTGTTTCAGACGTTGTTCGTGCGTTCGGTGAGAGCGTACAACGGCGACAACTTCCGGACGTCGGTGTCGGACATGGAGCTGGCGCTGAGGGACTTCTTCAAGGTGTACGACGAGTGTCTGGCTGCGTCTGAGGGCCCCAGGGAGATCAAAGACTTTAAAGACTTCTACCCCTCCATCGCAGGCGAGAGTTTTTACCTGACTCAATTCTCTCTGTGTTTACACACGCCTCCCTGTCTTTCCGTATCTCTCCATCTCTTTCTTTCTCTCTCTCCTTCTCTCTGTTCTCATCTCAGTAGCTCTCTGTCTGCTGCTCTCTATGCCCCTGCCTCCCTCTCTCACCCTGCCTCCCTCTAACTCTGTTGCTCTCCTTCTCTCTGTTGTTCTCATCTCAGTGGCTCTCTGTCTGCTGCTCTCTTTGCCCCTGCCTCCCTCTCTCACCCTGCCTCCCTCTCTCTTCACTCGTCAACAGATCACTACACTGAGGTGTTGGAGAGAAAGGTGAAGTGTGAAAGTGAGCTGACTCCTGTGGTCGGAGGGTTTGTGGTCGAGAAGTTTGTGGCCACCATGTACCACTACTTACAGTTTGCATATTATAAGTGTAAGTGTGCTATCACAACGCAGTGTTGTATATATCCAGTACATATAACCATAGCTTCTGATTGTGTTAGCATTTATGCTAACCTTGTTCTTAGGGATGGAGACTGTCGTGTTATTAGACAGCTATGATGCTAACGTTGTGTGTTCCTCAGTGAATGACCTTAAGAACGCAGTGCCCTGTGTGGCCAGCTACATGCTGTTTGACCCCAGCGACGAGGTCATGAAGAACAATGTGGCCTACTATCAGTACCACAGAGAAAAGTGGGGTCTTGAAGATGAAGACTTCCTGCCCAGAGCGGTGAGAGAGGAAGACATAATCGTGTTTCATGTAGCATTACTATGTTGCGTGGTGCTCACACGCGTGTGTGTTTGTGTCCCAGGAGGCTTTGCGGTACTACAACCAGACAACTAACCAGCTGCAGATGCTGGAGTTTTCTAGACAGCGGCTGCAGGGTGATGATGAGGTACATCACTGTGTGTGTCTGTGTGTCTGTGTGTGTCTGTGTGTCTGTGTGTGTGTGTCTTTGTGTGTGTGTCTATATGTGTGAATATTAGTTATTAGGTTTATTAGTTTTTTTTAGGTTAAATAAGGACACTGAAGAATTACTAGTCCTGATTATTAAATCTCTGAACAGCTCATGCAAGATTAACTCGAAACCAGTCATGTTTTGGGTTCAGCTGATTTGTGAGGATTGGTTCTAAGGAAGGTCAATGGCTCAAAGATGAACTGATTCCTCTTTAACATCACATGACTTGAGTTTCCTGCAGGACAATGTGGCCCTGTTCATCAGAATGCAATGCCAGAAATCACCACAGTGTGGCGTACAGTGCTAGCAAAGCAAAGCACATGATTCCACCAGTAGGTGGCCACATCTGAACCTGTGTGTGTGTGTGTGTGTGTGTGTTTACAGGGAGAAGTGCTCGAATTTCTAGATGAGTTCCTGGATCACGAGCAATAGCATGTTTTTTCACACACTGAAAGTAAAAAAGAAATGACCAGCTAGCAAATGGACGACTGGAGGGTTGCTATGGGAACACCCTAACCTCTGACCCCTTCCCCTGTGCTGTATTTATTTGGTGGTTTGAGACGCTCTGATCACAGTTGGTTTTATATTTACATGCAGATTTAAATCCTGAATGTGTTTTTCATACCTCTTGATCACGTGCACTAATATGTACACCTTAGAGGCATGGACACATTAGTGACTAAGGGATGAGGATGACGAAGGTGGGGAACTGCTGTGTTCTCACTTCCTCTTCTTCTTTACGGAATGTTCATGTTTTTTTAAATCAAACTGTTCACTGAAATAATAATATTGTTGTTTTACAATAAAGTACAAAAAATAATTTTTGCAATAATTATTTTGAGCCAAGTCAATGTGACTAACAACAAAATACTGTTCACCCTAATACTTATCCTCTCAGCTGCAAATGCAGCAAACTTCAATTGGAACAATTGAAAAAGTGAATTATGTAACAGGAAACGCATGTTGTTCAGGGTGTCCAAGTGCTGTGATGCATGTAGGTGTTTGAGACTATGATAATGGTGTCATTAGCATCAGCATTAGAGGGAAATAAAGAGGAAAGATTTGGAGAGAATAGGGGGTGCTGCAAAAGAGAAGACAGGAAGGAGATGGTGGAGGACAGGAAGGAGATGATAGAGGACAGGAAGAAGATGGTGGAGAACAGGAAGGAGATGGTGAAGAACAGGAAGGAGATGTTGGAGGACAGAAATGAGATGATGAAGTACAGGAAGGAGAAGGTGGAGAACAGGAAGGAGATGTTGGAGAAGAGGAGGAATAAGGTGGAGGACAGGAAGGAGATGGTGGAGGACAGGAAGACGATGGTAGAGAACAGGAAGGAGATGGTGAAGAACAGGAAGGAGATGTTGGAGGACAGGAAGGAGATGGTGGAGGTCAGGAAGAAGATTTTGGAGAACAGGAAGAAGATGGGAGAGTACAGGAAGGAGATGGTGGAGAACAAGAAGAAAATGGTGGAGAACAGGAAGGAGATGGTGGAGAACAGGAAAGAGATGGTGCAGAACAAGAAGGAGATGGTGGAGAACAGGAAGGAGATGGTGGAGAACAGGAAGGAGATGATGGAGGACAGGAAGGAGATGGTGGAGAACAGGAAGGAGATGATGGAGGACAGGAAGGAGATGGTGGGGGACAGGAAGAAGATGGTGGAGGACAAAAAGTAGAGGCTGTAAGGGCAAGTGGAAGTACATCCCCTCTCCGATGATATGGTCCCTCATCTGGGACAGGAGCCAGAGAAAACACTGAGTTGTTTAATAATGTTTGAACATCGTGCCTCCGTGCAGTTTATCACATGAAAGTGAGAAAAATCTGAAAAATCTCTCTCCCTTTCTCCTCTCTTCCCATCTCCATCGCTCCTACGCTCTTCTATTTTCTCCATCTCAACTCCTTTCCATCTCTTTTTCCCCTCAACCTCATTCCTTCCCTCCCTCTCACTCTTCATCTCTACCAAGCTTTACCAAAGTCTTCTCCATTTCCGTCTCCGTACCTATGTGAGGAGACGCCCAGGGTGAGAGGGTTGATCGGACACATCACAGGGACTACTGAGGTCAGAGTTCAGGAGGGGTTTCGGTCAAATTCCAATCATGTGAAACAGAGGTCATTGAACATGAACAAACTCTTAAATGTCGCGCGCACACACACACACACACACACACACACACTCAAATTAATTCAGTGAAAGGCCTTGCGGTTTATACAGTGTCACAGATGCATGTGTTTATTATGATCTCCCATGTACACTTCCTATTGACAACACACAAGCACCTTCTGAAAGTGATTAAGAAGGACAAGACCATTTTAAGGCAATGATGTCATAAAAAGCTAAAAACTACATTTTCGGACATCATACTTTATACACACTGCTCTACTTCCAGTCCAAACTCATTGATCTCCATTACTCATATTGATATCATGGTGACAAGCATCCAATCAGGATTGTTTTTTTTTTCTTCCAAATAATCCCTACCTACAACTTACACTCGCACTGTCTTGGTCTGCTTGAACTCATTCAAACTCATCTTTACAGAGATCCTTGTGACTGCAACCACCGTGTTAGAGAATAGGTCCTGTTATGATATGGACCAGTAGAACAGAGAAGAATGGAAATTGGATTATTCAAGTGGACAGTCACCAGACAAACCTATACCAGCTTTCTACATGTGCTTTCACTAAGGGCATAAGTTTTACCATTAAATTGGGGGTGGGGGCAAAACTTGCTGGCAAAACCAATAATTTTTTTTTTGTCACAATTTCAAAATAAATGTTCCAAATATACAGTTTTTGCCCTTGCGGTACAAGCAAATTTTTGGGTGGGGGCCTCTGCCCCCCCCCCCCTACGCATTCCTACGCCAATGGCTTTCAGCAAGTGTTGTATTATAAACTACCTGTGTGTTAGAAACTAACTACCTGAATAAGATGACCCTGTATTGACATAAAGATAAAGAGTTTGTGGTATCTGCTCCTGTTAATCCTTTTCTTTAAAACAGCACATCAAGCAGTATAACTATTTACATAAACAAACATCCCCTTAAACAAGGAAAAGGCCTTTCAGAACTGGATCAAAATCATTTATTATAAAATATGAAATCTGTATTTGATTTACTCTTTCTCTGTGACTTTGCACTTCTCTAAATATTGTTTTAATATATGTGTTTTACTGAGTGCACACTTAAGTTGTGCTTAAATGCGCTTAAAATGTCCAAATAGTAATCGACCCAGATCAAGTGCCTTCTCCCTCATCACTACCCAGAATGCATCCCTGACCAAAACAGTGGCCTCAAAACAGTTTTTCAACACTGAATATTTAAGCTTTTTACAACAGAGCATATCTTGCGAGCATTAAGGAGAAAACCTTTGTCAGTAACTTGACAAAGAACATGTGATGTGATTATAGTTTACAGTTACCTCTTTCCTTTTTATTGCTTTTATACAGTATTGCTGATGTATTACTACTTGCTCTGAAAAAATACAGCCTTGTTATTTTTTTTATAGTTACCTTGACAATTATTGAACTCCATATTTGTATGTTGAAGTTGTTCAAATGACATTTTCAGTGTTCAGCTCTGAAATTCAATGTAAAGAAAAATCACAGATTTTAAACAAACAGTTCAAAACATTTCAACAGGTTACAATATACACTAATCAGTATCATATGATAGTCTTCACTGACACCCATACTGACACATTTGGGACCCTAATTACAAAACAATGTTTTATTAATTATGAGAAAGGGCGGTAACTCCATGTCTATCTGTCTGTCTGTCAATCTGTCAGTCTGTCAGTCAGTCTATCTATCTGTCTTTCTGTCTGTCTGTCTGTCTGTCTTTCTGTCTGTCTGTCTATCTTTCTGTCTTTCTGTTTTTCTGTTTTTCTGTCTGTCTGTCTTTCTGTCTGTCTGTCTGTGTGTCAGTCTGTCCATCAGTCAGTCTGTCCGTCCGTCTGTCTGTCTGTCTATCTATCTATCTATCTATCTATCTATCTATCTATCTATCTATCTATCTATCTATCTATCTATCTATCTATGTATCTATCTATCTATCTACCTGTCTGTCTGTCTGTCTGTCTGTCTGTCTGTCTGTCTGTCTGTCTATCTATCTGTCTTTCTGTCTGTCTGTCTGTGTGTCAGTCTGTCCATCAGTCAGTCTGTCCGTCCGTCTGTCTGTCTGTCTGTCTGTCTGTCTGTCTACTCAGCTTTAGCAGGCTGACGTTGTTGTAGAAAACCATTTGATCTCCGGTCTTAGTGAGTTCCTGTGGCCTGGGCGGGTGCAGACGCCGGCCCCCTGACTCCAGACTCGTCACCCTGTGCACCAACAGATCGCACTGAAGTGGGACGCACACAGACACACACCCATATGGAACACAAGTACACACTCCTGCACCCGTATCTGCACGCACAAAATCAGCTCTCGCGCTCTCTCTTTCACACACAGACACACACACACACTCTCTTTCTTGTCTGTTTCTTGCAGGGCTGAGTCGGCAGTCTGGACTCCCCCTCTCAATCTCACCAGCAGACTCTGTCAAAACCAACAAGACAACCTTACCAGGCAAAAAGATTCCATATGCCAATTCCTCTCTCTCTCTTTTTCCCTCTCTCTCTCCTCTCTCTCTTTTCCCCTCTCTCTCTTTCTCTCTCTTTACCCCTCTCTCTCTCTCTCCTCTCTCTTTTCCCCTCTCTCTCTTTCTCTCTCTTTCTCTCTCTTTACCTCTCTCTCTCCTCTCTCTCTTTTCCCCTCTCTCTCTTTCTCTCTCTTTACCTCTCTCTCTCTCTCCTTTCCTGTCATCTAATGGTTGGACTGACAGTGCCGGGTCGTCAGTGTGAGGCTGTCCCTCCGAACGTGTCACACCTGAGCTGTAGATTCAACACGTTTGTCTTGAGAAAACAAGGAGCTAATTATCAATATCAAAATGGATCCGGATGACGAAAACCTTTGAAGTCAATGACGTCGAAATAACATGAGCACACAGTAACAACACAGTAACAACACCGATGAATCTGTACCACAATGTCCCAGGGCTTTTAGGGGAAAAGTCCCATCTCATCTCGGATTTGAGCTTCTGCTAGCTTTAGCTCGGTCGCTCATCTTCCTCTTCGCTCACTGTCTTCAGAGACCAAGGCCCTGTCCATAGAGAGAGCTCTCTTTGGACAGGGCCATAGTTGTTCAGCTCACCCCCTTTTCGAAACGCCTCCCCCCTTCCCTCCCCCCTTAGCAGCCCTCCTCCAGACTGTCCTTGCAGCCCCTCAGTGTCTCTCCTCTCTCTCTCTCTCTCCCTCCCTCCCCTCACTCTCTCTCTTCCTCTCTCTTTTAGACCTTCTGCTGCATCTCTATCTGTTGGGCACTTTGACTCTGGCCCTTCCCGTTCATCTCGTACATCGATGTCTTCTGCTGTCTCCTCCGGTAACACCACGCCCCGGCAACGGCTGCCACGGCAACCACACACACCGCCACCACGATGGCTGCCACCGTGGGGCCGCGGCCCGATGACGGGGGAGGAGGGGGAGGGCAGTCCTCGTCCGCGCAGGCTGCCCCCCCCGCCACCCCATCCTCCCCCCCCTCCTCCTCCCTGGCGCGCTGAGTCACGTTGCGCTCGGCACGTTCCTCCTCCAGCCCCGTGATGTCATCGTCCCGCGCCGTGGGTGGAAGGTCGTGGTCCAGGAAGTGGTGCACGTGCTCGGTGGTGGCGTCCTCCCAGGTCTCCGTGGGAGAGGCGTTTCCGGGGGCCGCGGTGTAGTCGTCCGTGTTAGGGTCGGAGGGGGAGTCGGTGGCCTCGGGCGAGAGACGGTCAGGGGAGGTGGTGCGGGCCAGGCCAGGCCAGCCTTCCTCCGCACCCTGCGAGGGAGACTGGGAGAAGCTGGTGAGCATGGTGGGCTGGCTCATCTCCACCTCATTAGGACTGTCCGTCCCCTTGACGATTAGCTCCTCCTCCAGTTCTTCTGATCCGGGACCATCCTCCGTGGAGCCGCCGCCCACTTTCTCCGTCTCGTCTGGAACGACGGGATATCCGTCCAGCCACAGCTCTTCTGTGCTGGCCGTCGGTTCAGCCCCTGTGCCTTCCTGGGTCACGTTCTGCGGGTCATCTGTCGGCATGACGACCGGAGGTTCTACAACGTCTTCGTGGTCACGGCGATCTTCGTCACTGTCGTGGTCGTCGTAGCGGTCACGGTCGCCGTCTCCGTCACGTTCATCTTCGTCGGAGCGATCGTGGTCGTCGGAGCGATCGTGGTCATCGTCGTCCGGGCGACTGTCAGGGTCCGAGTGTTCCTCCGAGCGATCGGTGCGTTCGTCGGTTACGTCGTCGTGGTCATAGGGTTCATGTTCATGACTGTCGTGGTCGTCCTCGCGGACAGCGTGTTCCCCTTGTTTGCCATAGAGAACGCTGTCGCGGTCATCTTCATGTTCGCCCATGTCATAATGCTCCTCGTGGTCATCGTCGTCGTCGTAGCGACCGCCCTTCTCGTGGTCGTGTTTACTTTGGTTGTCGGGTTCTTCGTGATCGTCGCCATCCTCGCGGTCGACGTGTTCGTCGCCATCGTCATGGTCGACGTCGACAGCGGCATCGGGATCGACGGCGTCCTCGTGATCGACGGCGTCCTCGTGATCGACGGCGTCCTCGTGATCGACGGCGTCCTCGTGATCGACTGCGTCATCGTGATCGTCGTGATCGATGTGTTCGTGCTCGACATGGACGCCTGGATCTGTCTCCTCATGGCTTTCAAGACCCTCTTTATCGTGGTCTTCAAGTTCAACATGGCTTTCCTCAAAGTGTTCATCTGGCTGCTTGGCGTCCCCTTTTTGGCTGTCTTCATCTTTTACATCCTTTGCGTCACTTCCTGAAGCTTTGACACGGTTGTCTCCATCAGAGGGTGTGGTCTGTATGATTGGCGGCTGGGTGGCCTCAGGATGTCCCGCCTCCTGGAAGGCCTCGGAGGGGAACCAGAACAGGTGTTTCTGGGAAAGCAAAGAGACCGGCTCCTCGGTCACCACCCCGGCCACCGTCCCCAGCACCTCCTCTTGCTCCTCCCCAGGACTGTCGCTGGAATCCACCACATCTTCCTCCTCTTCTCCTCCAGTCAGCAGTTCCTCCTCCTCCTCCTCCTGGTGCTGCTCCTCTCCCACTGACATCTCCTCTCCTCCTCTGTCTTCTCCCTCTTCCTCCGTCGCTGCCGTCTCCTCTCCTCCGTCCTCCTCTCCTCCGTCCTCCCCTCCCGCCTCCTCCTCCTCCCCCATGTCCTCTCCTCCCTCCACGCTGAAGCTGGCTTCCTGCTGTTCCTGGCTCCTGGGCTCCTCCTCCTTGTCCTCCTCTCCCTCGTAGGTCGGCTCATTCGCCTCCTCCTGCACCTCCTCCTGCACTTCCTCCTGCACCTCCCCCTGTGCCTCCTCTAGTCGCTCGTCCTCTGAGAGGTCCTCAGGGTCTTCGTAAGCGAGGTGGTGGTCGCCCGTGAACTTGTCCTCGTAGTCGATGTGAGTTTCTGTTCCATCTGAAGAGTCAGAGAAAGAGAGAAAGAGAGAGAGAGAGAGGAGTGTGTGCGTGTGTGTGTGTGAGAGAGAGAGTGAGAGTTAAACAGAGAGAGAGAGAAAGAGAGAGAGAGAGAGAGAGAGAGAGAGAGAGAGAGAGAGAAAGAGAGAGGGAGAGGAGTGTGTGCATGTGTGTGAGTATGTGTGTGTGTGAGAGAAAGAGAGATAAACAGAGAGAGAGAGAAGTATCGGATGAACATCGATTCAAAAGAAACCTCTATCACACCATTAACAGCAGGCACGCCTGGAAACAAGCACAGAAAAATCTATTAAGGACTCTAGTAAGTAATAGGAGAAGAAAAACATGGACCTGGAACGTTAGTTTCACTGTCATGGACCTGACAGTGAGAACCGTTAACCAGTCGGGACTGAGAGCACGGCCACTGGCATCTCACACTGAAGTGTCATGGCTGCCGTTTTTATCCTGTCTCCCAACTGGGACTCTGTTTGCTAGTCGTTCCCCAATGAAGCTCCGCTCACCTTCGTTCTCAGATAACGGCACTGACCACAAGGAAATTACCAACTAACTGGAGTTTTTGGTGCGGGTCAGAGGTCAGTGCTTTGAAACAGAAATGGGAGGTTTTAGCACACAACCCACCCACACACTCTCACACACACACACACACATTCATTCTCTCTCTCTCTCTCTCTCTCTCTCTCTCTCTCTCTCTCTCTCTCTCTCTCACACACACACACACACACACATACACTCCTCTCTCTCTCTCACACACACACACACACACATACACTCCTCTCTCACACACGCACACACTCCTCCCTCTCTCTCTCTCTCACACACACACACCTCTCTCTCTCTCTCTCTCTCTCTCTCTCTCACACACGCACACACTCTTCTCTCACTCTTTCTCTCACACACACACTCTTCTCTCTCTCACACACACTCTCTCTCTCTCTCTCTCTCTCTCACACACACTTACATTTACCTTTGACACAGAGCTGTACCAGTCCGTACCACTCCCCACAGCTGTCACACAGCAGACTGAAGACAGTGTGTCCTCCAGGCATCACATGACCTGGCAGGCACGAGTACAGCAGCTCGTCCCCCAGCTCGAAGCCAGTGTGTCCCTGGAGACGAGTGTTTGGGAAGGACGGTGGGTCTCCACACGGAACACCTGTCAGTGACACATTCATCGGTTACTTAGACAGCAGCGTGTTGAATTTACATAAGATGTGAAAAGGACTGATAATAATACCTCATTTAGCAGACGCTTTAATCCAAAGTAACTTACATTAAGTACAGGGACATTCTCCCTGAGACAAGTAGGATGAAGTGCCTTGCTCAAGGACACAAGATCACATAGCCACAGGCGGGGTTCGAACTCACAACCTGCTAATCGCAAGACCAACGCCTTAACCCACTGAGCCATCTGACTCCCCTTACTAATGTGCGTTTTAATTGGGAGGCTCCTTGTATACTTCTCGTAAAAAACATCTCTGGTAAGCAAGCGGCCTTCCATCAGCTCGCTGATGCTGTGGCTATCAGAGGCCCCAGGCCTAGCTAAGTATGTGTACTGTGTGAGCTGCCACAGTGAGTCTCCTGTTTAGGAGTCGAGACCCCAGGAGATTAGCCCTGGGTGGCGTCCAACAGACATCCGCTTCATAAACACTCCCTCATCCTAGCCCCCTTCTTCTTCTCTGGATTCCCCCAGATCTGGAGGGGTGAGATGGGTGTAGCTTCCATAGCCGAGCCTCCGGAGGAAGGCAGAAAATATATTGATCGTTTCACCCCGTTCGTTCACACTGTGAACTGTCTAATGAGGGCTTGGACTGGAACTGGCTGTGTTTGCACATCGCCTGCTCTGATTGATATCCTATACATTTCGTGACTTAAGTAAATCAACGGGACAGGTTTGCACTAATGCGTGGAGAAGGTGGGAGACTCACACATGGATCCGTGCAGCAACACAAACAGGCTCGGGTAAACACAGGAAGGAGAGGAGACCGGGATACCATGAAGGGAGGGAGAAGAGAGAGAGGAGGGAGGGATGGAGGAGAAAAGGGGGAGGGAAAGGTAGGGAGGAGATGCAGGGAAGAGTGAGAATGAGAGAGGAGGTGGAGGGAAGAGGAAGAGTGGGGGAGGAGGTGGAGGAAAGCGAGAAAGTGAGGAAGGAGGTGGAGGGAAGAGAAAGTGGGGGAGGAGATGGAGGGATGAGAGAGAGTGGAGGAGGAGGTGGGGAAGGAGGTGGAGGCATGAGTGAAAGGAAGGAGGAAAGGAGAAAAGACAAGAGGATGTAAGATGGAAGGGAGGGAGGGAAGGAGGAATAAGAAGATGTAAGGAGGGAAGAGATGGAGGGAAGAGAGGATGGAGGGATGGAGGAAAGGAGGGATGGAGGAAGGGGGGGAGGGAGGAGGTATGCAGGAACACTGCTCCTTTCACTCCTTAGTAAACGTCTCCGGGCAGAGACTGTGAACGAGCTCACTTAAACAGCTCACACACACACACATACACACATCTTCCGGGCACTCCAAGCACACTCGCCCTCGATTTGATTAACATTTCGCGAGTGCGCCTGAGAGTGAGCGTGTGCGTGCTTACCCCTGTCTTTGACGCAGAAGGCGTGCAGGCGCGTGGCGTCCTCCGTTGCGTTCTCCGTCTTCACGTCCACAGCCTTCAGAACGCTTCCCACATTGCTGCACACGGTGGTCCTGTCCAGAGAACACACAGGTTACTCTGCGGTGCTGTCATGGAGGCGCTGTGTGTCCTCCCCTCATCAGAAACATCAGGAGAGACCTGCGGTCCAGTCCGACGTTACGCAAACGCTCGCCGGGCGCTATCGATGACGAGGTTGTGAACTGCTATACGCACAGGCGAACGACACATGTCGACTTACCGCACGCACACGAACGGACACACACCACGCACACGGAGAGACACACACACACCACACGCGCACACATACAGACGGCTTAATGGTGTGTTATTTGAGCGCAGTCGGTCCTGGGGGTTAAAGTAGCTCCGTGGGATGTGAGGTCAGAGGCCAGACTCCACACGCAGACATCCACCCTTAGCTTCGGATAAGATTTGTGATTCTGAATCACGCCTTCAGTATAACGTAGTGTGAGACTGCTGCGCTTATGTTCGATAAAGTCCCTCTCTCCTGCAGAAGCTGCTCTGGATGATGAATGTACGTATGTCTGTGTGTGTGTGTGTGTGTGTGTGTTTGTCCGTGTGTGTGTGTGGAAGGGAAATACACACCAACCAGACCGCTATACTATGCACACAAACAAACACAGAACTCACTGGCACCACCAGAGTTGCTGGTTAATAACAATATTATTCCAGAATGCCATAATCAGCCTGACAGTCACATGCGGCCATAACCTCTGGAGACCATGTGATAATATATCGACTCGACGGGATATACAGTAGTCTGTATAGCATGTAACAATATACAGTTCCCAAGTAACAGCACAGTTTAATGAACCACTGCAAATAAAGTCAACTCTCGCTTCAGTGACTAAAGCAGCCAATCATGTAAGATGCTAGTAGTTCCAAATGTTCTATGAATGTTGAATACATCAGAAGAGAAGACAAGTGACATCATTGCAACTTACATTTGCATTAGCTCCAGACTCTGACCAAGATGAGGAACTGTACCAGATAATTTTCCAATAAAACTGGAGACTTTGTGCGGCTAATAAACTGTGTGTGTGTGTGTGTGTGTGTGTGTGTGTGTGTGTGTGTGTGTGTGTGTGTGTGTGTGTGTTGATCACAGAATCAGCAGATGGAAAGAATCTGGCATCTGACTGGCATCATGGTGTGTGTGTGTGTGAGCGTGTGTGTGCGTGTGAGCGTGTGTGTGTGTGTGTGAGCGTGTGTGTGTGCGCTCCTGTGTACCGTGACTCATATGCCTTGTAAGACTCTTACTTCAGCCCCTTTATCAGCTTATAAGGACAACTGACTGGAAGGAAAAACACCGAATCACTGAGAAAACACTCGCAAAGAGACCAAAAGTAAACACAGACAAACGGTTTTTAGATTAAACTACCTCTCGCAGGCAGAGAGACGAGCGCTTGTGTGAAAGAGAGACAAGGAGGGAGAGCGAGAGAAACAGGCAATTGTGTGAGAGACAAGGAGGGAGAAAGAAAGACGAGCGCCGTGTGAGAGAGCGACAAAGAGGGAGAGAGAGAGAGAGAGAGAGAGAGAGAGAGAGAGAGAGAGAGAAGACGCACCGTCTGCCCTTTTCCTGAGTCATTTCACAAGTCCCCTTTACCTTAAATGACACAACTATTACTGGAAAAGACCAAAAGCCTGAGTAGAGTGGGTTGGATGAGGAGGGGTCAGTGTCTAAATCAGAGAACAACCTCTCCTGGTATTTTGTTTGGTTGCCGTGACAGCTATGTGACAGGTACGAGGGAGGTGAAAAGGTGTGTGTGTGTGAGAAAGCGTGAGCGCGTGTGTGAGAGAGCGCACTTTCATCTGCGTTCGTGCCTGCGAGGAGTGGGCGTCATCCTGAGGCGTCTGAAGCGGTACGCAACTCTTTCACCTTGTAAAATCAAGCTGGACCTAATTATAATTCCTTAGAATTTTGTGTGAGCTGTCCTGTTCTCCTGGGAACATTTGCAAAGTCTTAGTGAGGCCTTTACGAAGCCCCAGAATGCTTAGCGTTTGGGTGGACCCAAACTCAGATCACCTCTGGGAAGAAACCTGATTCTGCTGGAGTTCGTTAGGGAAGGAGAAGGGGGGGGGGGGGTTGGGTGGGGCGGGTGATGGACTCCAAGCAGAAAAGAAAAAGCGGAAGGGAGGATGAGGGTCACAGGGAGGGAAGGAGAGGAGAGAGAGAGAGAAAGGCTGATGGAATAAGAACGGAATGAGGGAGAAGGGAGAGTGATGATCTGCTCAACATCCTTGTGCTTCTGACACCAACCTGTGGATGATGAGTCACCGGACAGCGTCTCACCATCAGAAAACCGTGCGTGCCGGAGTGCAGGTCTGTCTGCGTGTGTGTGCGTCTGCGAGCGTGCGCGTGCACCAGTGCGAGCGTGTTTCCATAAACCCACTGCTTTGTGACCCTGCTGTTAAATACCTGCAGCAGCAAACATGTGAAGCCGCATTGACACGGACGACCTCTAGGGCGACTCACTAAAGGTGACTCTGGGTCTGCGACGTTGGTGTTCAACTTCATGAAAACCTCTCATCAATCAGGGAGCGGAAAACCTTTTGTTTCAGTGATTACCGGGCTGGGGTCCTGCCAGGGTTGGATACTAATACATCTGTTAGTGATCTTGGAGAGTGAAGTAGAATGTGAGGAGGTTACGGCATGTACATAAGAGCTGGGTGGGGTGATATGACTCAATGCAGGCCTGTATGGGACATATACCACAACTCTATAGGAGGGTCTCCCAGTGCAGAGTCTCCCAGCCTCGTCAAGAGTGGAAGCAGCAAGTTGCCGGATCACATGCAATCTAACTTGATCAAAGATGTTTTCCCCTTTGACATGCAAGTACACAGGAGATGTTTGTGTGGGTGCCAGAACCGTTCAACGTAAGGAAAGGAAGGTAAGCGGCGTCGGATCGAGCCTTGTTGAGCTTTTATCGTTTCGTCGGTAGTTTTCGCTATGTTTTCCTTCGCTAGCGCTAAAACAGAGGCATGAGAACGGCTTACAGACTGGGAGGGGGGGTGGGGGGGGGGGACGTACACACATTGGATGGATGAGGAGATGGATGAATGATACACTGCGAAACATGGTAAGAGGGTGTGAAAGCTGCTGTCCATTGGTAAACAGACAGACAGACAGACAGACAATGTGTCTTTCTACAAACAACCATCACTCCGGAGCCATTTTGAGCACCAGGCAGCCATTTTCCTTAATCCTTAAACCACCGCTAGGCTGGTTAACAGGCTCATGCTGTAAATTCATCCATGAACCATCCCTGGCTTCAACCAACCGTATAACCTGCAGCCCATGTCAACATACACGGAGGTGACTGGCATGGGAACCCTGATGTCCATGTCCACAGAGCAGAGGAGGGACAGCAGTCAGCACAGTATCACCTCCGTCCTCCACTCCATAGGACCCAAGTGCTATGGAGCGTGTTACCGTGGAGATGAGAGGTGTAAATGGAGGCGTTTGTCGGCATGACACCCCAGTTCAGAATTTCCTCCTCCCCAGATATGAACAGAGGAGCCTTTCTCCCTCTCTCTCTCTCTGCCTACACCTCTCTCTCTCGCTCTCTCCCTCTCTCTCGCTCTCTCTCCCTCTCTCTCTCTTGCCCCCTCTCTCCCTCTCTCTCTCTATCTCTCACTCCCTCCCTCTCTCCCTCTCTCTTGCTCTCTCCCTCTCTCTCTCTACATTTCTACCTCTCTCCCCCTCTCTCTCCCTCTCGCTCACCCTCTCTCTCTCTCTCTCTATCTCTCCCTCCCTCTCTCTCTCCCTCTCTCTCTCTACATTTCTACCTCTCTCCCCCTCTCTCTCTACATTTCTACCTCTCTCCCCCTCTCTCTCCCTCTCGCTCACCCTCTCTCTTTCTCTCTGTCTCCCTCTCTCTCTCAACGCTGCTCTCTCCAGTCGTTCTCCAACTGCCAGCAGTCCCTTTCCACATTCACACATCTTTCTCTTTACTTTATCACTCTTCAACCCCGAAATGTAATATGTGCACGTGTGTGTGTGCACGTGTGTGTGTGCAGGCCTGTGTTGGTCTTACCCCACGGTGCCTCCATGGAGCCAACCACGGGTGCACTCAGAGAAGGAACATTCAACCACGGCGTGACGTAGCTCCTCCGCCGAAGCCAGCCGGGCGCCGTGCGAAACACACGCGTGTTCAGCCGCCGCCAACTCTTGGGAATCGGACGTGTTCCTCAGGTCCAATAGGAACACGCGACCTGGGGAGAGAAGAACGTCAGAACAGAACCCGGCGAACACACCCTGGCACAGGGGCGAGGATGCTGTGGTTGCATAGTTACAATAGAATGGATGGAAGGAAGTGAAGTGAATCAGAAAGACACAATGAAAAGAATCGCTTGCGGTGACAACAGCTTCTCTCAGCAGAGACTGATGTCCAGCTGGTCCTGGGTCAGATTACTCAGGTTCGTTTTGAACATCTGGGTGGAGGGAGAAGCTGGTCTGGGATCAGACTCTCTACGTTTAAAGCCATCATTGTACCGCTCCGGGAGGATTAGGAGAGTTTTTCCCTGGTGATCAGGGTCTTATGATCCCCATACAGCACTCTATAACCTTCACCTCCCACGTGAACCCATGTCCATCACCATCAAACTCACGTTCACTGACATGTACCCAAATAAACTTGAGACAAACAGGATCACCAGAATGTTGCATTTTTGTGTGAGAAGTTCCTTCAAGTGACATAATGTGGTGAACTCGAACAACTTCTCAGTTATGCTCATGCCACTTATGCGCATAACTTGGCGCGTGGCATGTTCATCAAATTTGACTTTTTGTCTTAAGCCTAATTACATAAATGCACCTTAAAGTCGTTGTACGTGAAGAGGGTGCGCCCTTAAGTTGATGTGGAAGAGCTATAGACGAGAACCCAAGTGCTGACAACTGCTTCTCACTTAGTCATTTAGCAGACGCTTCCATCCAAAGCGACTCAATCGCAACAGCATCATAGGATGTCAAACAGAACTTACCATCCGCACACACGACAGAGACACCCGTTATCCAAATCAACCATCCAAAAAGTGACGAGAAATTCAAATTTCTGTTGAAACTGCGTTCCCACATTTTCTGAGCGCTTATGTGAGAGTGTTTCGATGGATGTCCGAAGTTTGTCCAAAAACACAAACGTCCTTCTGCAAGTTTGACCACACAGAGGAGACAGAAACTCCCGTTATGTCCCTGCCGGTGCAGAAGATGGACTGTTGACGTTAAAGGTGAAACGGAAAGAAACGGTTGGTGTGATTCGGAGCGAGGCGCGGTTTATGTCCCCAGATTGTGCTCTGCAGAGCATGGAGCATCGGCGCGAAAACTCCCATATCCCCGTTAGTAAATACGTCACAGCACATCATCTGAAGGGTGGGGAGCCGCGCGCGCTAAGCAACACCGACAGTGGAGCTGCGTCTTTACGCACAGACACCGGGAGAGGGAGGGAGGGAGGGAGGGAGGGAGGGAGGGAGGGAGGGAGGGAGGGAGGGAGGGAGGGAGGGAGGGAGGGAGGGAGGGAGGGAGGGAGGGAGGGAGGGAGGGAGGGAGGGAGGGAGGGAGGGAGGGAGGGAGGGGAGAGAGAGAGGGGGGAGAGAGAGGGGGAGAGAGAGGGAGGCAGAGAGAGTGAGAGAGAGGGGGGGAGAGGGAGGGGAGAGAGAGAGAGAGAGAGAGAGAGAGGGGAGAGAGAGGGAGGGAGAGAGTGAGAGGGAGGGCGAGAGAGGAAGAGGGAGGGAGAGAGAGTGAGAGAGTGGGAGAGAGAGGGAGAGAGAGGGAGAGAGAGAGGGAGAGAGAGAGGAAAATAGAGAGGGGGGAGAGAGAGAAAGAGAGAGGGGAGGGAGAGGGAGGGATGGAGGGAGGGAGGGAGAGGACGGTGGTAAACGTGGGGGCCACTTAGGAAAAAAAAAGTTGTAATCGTTTTTTGATTGTTTGTCATGTCCAAATTCACAATGTAAGGCTATTTCTGATCCATCGAGGTATTAAGAATCCAACTGCACATCGGAACGAAACGGGTTGCCATGTGTATGTTTTTATTGGTGTGAGTGCGCGAGCGTGCGCGTGTTCACATTGACATGGATGGACATCTCCCATTGAGAGCAGCTGGCTGCGTGCATTGTGCTGTCAAGTCTGCGCGAGGAGATAACAGCGAAGGGGACGTGCGGGGACAGACCCAATCAAGTTCAAGAAACACATACAGCACACAGCTGTGAAAACCTATTAAAAATGTAAAAAATGCGCGCACACTATGATCAACGTATCTCCCTTACACAAGCGAGACACACACACACACGTACACACACTGTATGTACAGAGATAAGGTTAGTCTAGTGTCACATATGTTCTCAAACGTTCCCCGAAATATGACTTAGGGCATTTTGTTCATGTAAAGTCCACATTACCTGCATTTTTGGGTGCAAATTATATTTGACTGAATATATAGTTACAGTCCAATATGAAATGATTTCACAGAGAAGAGAGACCACAAATATATTCCGGCCTCAGAGACTCAGAGAGAGAACAGTGCAACCATGTCTCATCTGTAATGAAGGGAGGAGGGGGTCTGCAGGTTTACCTCCACACCTGAGGAGAAGTAATCTTCTCGCTCGCCGCATCACCCGGGGAGAATACAGACGAGGTGACCCTCCGTCACCTCGCAGAGGACCATGATTAGTGTGACTTCCAGGCAGACAGCGTGAAGAAAGGAACGAGACGGGTGGCTCCCCAGCTCTCTCAGCTCTTCCTGTCTCCCATGTCGTTCCGCTCAGTGCACATTTTCTCCTTCCTGTCTGAGCGGACGGACCGGGTTTTTGTAACTTGATTTCTGATTCTGATTTAGTCAACCGCTGCACCGCTACCCCCCCCCCCCCCCTTTCCGAAAGACACGCAGAGAGCACACTGTTGTTTCCTAAGGAAAGGAAGATGGTGTTGTGATTTTGAGAGAATGAGGTGGGGGGGGGGGGGGGGGGGGGGGGGTTGACGAGGAGGAGAGAGACAGTGATTCACACCTGTGTTACCTGGGAGGGGCTGGTGAGAATTGTATTGCAGGTGTCCAGGGGACTGAGTCTGAGACAGACCCCGCTACCACAGACTGGTGTGTAATCTCACGTCCCTCGTCACTCCTCAGGCCCTCACCCAAGGGAAACGTGTTCTCACACACACACACACACACACACACACACACACACACACACACAACACACAACACACAAATACACACACAAATGCGCACACTCACACAAATACTGTAAAACAGACATGAACACAGACACGCACACATTCTTCCACACAGTTGCATTACTGGAGGTATAATTTCCAGAGGAAGACCTTTCCTTCCAGAAGAATCCTGCTGTACAGGGTAAGAACTCAGACTGGCTCTGGGGAAACCCTTGACTTCAGACAGGAAGTCACTCTGTTAGTAACAAACCTCTGCATTTGTCTATTATGAGACAGCTCAGCAGCCAGTAATAAACCCTGACATGGTTCAGACCACAGTTGTTTTGTGCATTCCTTTTTGGATGTACATGTAAGTGCATGCTTGGTGTTTGTGTGTGTGTGTGTGTGTGGTGTGAGAGAGAGAGAGAGGGATACGTAGAATGAGTCAAGTTCGATCTGTAAAACTGAAAAAGTGAACTTGAGTGACACACAGCGAGAGAAATGTCCCCCATTCTCTCCTTGTCATTCTGAGACCCAGACAACATTCTACACTCAGCTGCCATGATTGGAAAAGTGCAGTTCTATTTAAAGGCCCGAGTTAATTAATTTGACTTTTGCTGAGAGATTCTTAATTACCATGCTAAGCACTGAGCTATGCTAGAACAGGGATGTAGAGCTAATAATGTGCATTGAGGTTAACCTTGAAGGAACCGCAAATGTACAGCAGGCAACACTCATCTTTGTTGATCAAGAGCACTAATTTGCACCCAAAAACTTTACGTAAAAAAACACAAAAACACAACTAACACCTGTTAAATGTCTAGATTTAGGCTCATATATTCATTGTAGAACAGCTGGTGTTAATTGTTGAGAATGACCTCGTGTTATTAAGAAGACGACAGAACTGACACGCGTGCACGTGGTAAGTTTACTCTCTGCATTTTTTTTCTCTCCATCAATGCTATCCTTCATTGCTAGTTGGAGGTTTATGTCATTATGTATTGCCTCGTGGAATTATTTTATTTTATATAAAAAAACGACGGGTGAGACACTGTATGAGCGCGCCCTCTTGCCGCATCTTTGGGAACAGTCTCGAAAATTCGCTTGACACTACTTGCTTCCGTCTTTCGTCCAAAAACCGCTGAACTAAGGCCAAATCACAATGCGATGTCTTAAAAGATTAACGCAGTGCATCGTGTTTGTACTAAGATGAACAGACATATTTAAATCACCACTTGCTGCGAATCTGTCGCTGCCAAATATTTTTTGGGGTCAGTTTTAAGTTGACAATTTCGCCGCAGTTGAAAAGGGTGATGCATTCTTAAGTGGTAGACCATACCATTGACATTTTGGTCACAGACCATCCAACATTTATAGACTGACATCGTTTTTTCTTTCTTTTTTTCTCTCCTGAAAAACCCCAAAAGCCTATGTGAATGCAATAACGAAGTCGCGATGGTTTTGAAGGCTTTGTAGCGCTTGTTAATGTCATAACATTCTCTGTCTCTGGATGAAATCGCCAATCAAAACAAATCGGCCACGCGTGCTTTTCCCGCAGAAATGACGTCACAACGCCCCTCCCCTTCCCCTATCTGCTGGAGTCAACTGTTAAACGAATGCAGGAAGAAGACCCAGCAAAATATTATTGTGGAATAAGTGTCATATTGCCTAATCGGACGACACTAATGACATTGTCTCGTGTTTTTCTGGAGTCGATCTGGAAGGTTTAGTTTCATTGGACTTGCGCTGGAGCATCGGGGAGAGGCGGAAGTGAAGTCACTTGACAGACCGTCCATGTTATTATTGTTATTTTGGTAGCTCTGTGATGAGACGGACTGGAGAGCCGTTGGGCTCCGCGACCAACCACTCCTGCAGGCCGACCCGGAATATCCTCCCTTCTGACCCCGAAGACAGGAGCGTCGCTGCCGGCAGGGGAGAGCGCCCAGCTCGGCCTCTGCTCCCACCGCCCAGGCGATCCAAACAATACGGCATTCGTCAAACGCAGCGCCCGTCCTAGACTTGTGTGTGTGCGGTAACACACTCGGCGACGTGCCGCCGCAGACATGAACGGCATCACCAAGGGCAGGTTCGAGGTATGAGGTCTGCGTGAATGGCAGAGCTCTGTTCATTTCATTGACATGAATCGGTCCGTAGGGCGAGACTGTGTTTGTGTGTGTGTGTGTGTGTGTGTGTGTGTGTGTATAACTGTGTGTGTTGGACCGTACACTGTACTAATTTGACATGCTGAAGGGAGCGGAGGCTTTTGTTGGCCAAGGGTAATCCCAAATCCTGTTATTGTCCAGTCACACCAGCTGACAGCGACAACACGGGGCTGTGTACGGCTGGACAGAAGGGCTGGGTCTGGGGCTGGATCTGGGTCTGGATCTGGATCTGGGGCTGGGGCTAGATCTGGGGCTGGGGCTGGGGCTTGAGGCGTCAGGGCTGGGAATAGTCTCAAAGGCCGACACGGGTCATCCCGACATGGGTCATCCCTACATACGAGCCCTCAGTAACTTGGTGTTGATCCATAGCTTATTAGCATCTATAGGCTTCTGCGACTGGCTCTGGATAGACTTCCTAAGGTTTAGTGGCTGTCATGCCTTCCCAACTCCTCCAAGTTGACCTAACGATGAACAAACCTGCCCTGTTGACATTTTATCTATACTGCAGCCAATTTGGCTGTGAATTTAGCTGCAACCCAGCTCTTCTCCTTGTTTCAACTAGTGTAGCTTGCCAGGTTTCTCTCTCTCTCTCTCTCTCTCTCTCTCTCTCTCTCTCTCTCTCTCTCTCTCTCAGTATTTGCCATGTATACATTTTCCAGGTGAACAGGTACTGGAAACATGTTTAACAGGACTGTGTGTGTGTGTGGTGTCAGTGAGCAGAGAATAGCTGGGTGGACACAGTAGCATGCGTTGCCATCTCAATGGATTTCCCAACAGAGCTCCGTAAGCCTCTTAGAAACGGGATGAAAAGCGACGGCTGGTGGAAAAACTTGCTTGTTTATAATGCGAGAGAAGGGGAGGAATGAGGGCGAGAGAGAGAGAGAGAGGAAGAGAGAGGCTGCCGTGTGTGTGTGTGTGTGTGTGTGTGTGTGTGTATGAAAAAAAGAAAGAAAAAAAGATCAGTGACAGAGGAGGAGAGAGTCCACCAGCTCTGGGTGGATGTGCCCAGCGAGTGGATGCAGAACCAGAGCTGTCCTGGCCACTGGAGCCAGATGATGCGGAGGAGAAACATTCTCATCCTCAGCCGTCATCCGGTGATGGTACCTAACCCTCGCAGGGCATGTGCTGTCTCCAGCATACTCACCCTGGGACGTGACCCCTGCTCCCTCACTCCTGCATTCTCCCCATTCACTCATGTCCAAACCCTTTGGACGGATGCTTTGTTTATTGCCACAGGGTGTTGTGCTGCTAAAACGCTGGAGCACAGTTGCAGATAACCCCAGTGGGAATCCTGGAAGCCTGTTGCCCGGTGTCCACCATTTTGGCTCTTTGCTTTGGCACTGACTGAGGTGAAGGCCGGGAGCCATGTTGGCTCTAGTCCTGGTAGTGATGGAAGCAGAGACGGTATCTGTACGGTTTCTTCTGTAGCTCAGCCATATACAAATGCAGAATAAGAATAGTTTACAGGCTAATACATTTGTAGCATTCTTTTCTGAACTTGCACAGTCCTCTCCCTCTCTTTCTTTCTTTCTTTCTTTCTTTCTTTCTTTCTTTCTTTCTTTCTCTCTCTCTCTCTCTCTCTCTCTCTCTGTCTCTCTCACACACACATACACACACACACACACAGACATTATCTGTCTTTATGAACTTTTTCTGTTGCTAGGGGGTGGTGTATATCTGACATAACTGTAACTCAAACATTCCAAAATCAACCTTTGGACTCAGTGTGTGTCCACACCATGCTTGTGTGTGTGTGTGTGTGTGTGTGTGTGTGTAGCAGTAGGGATTCCTCTCTTGAGAGACTTAAGAAGCAGAGGGAAAGAGAGACACAGAAAAAGGCCTGCTTCCTCTGTTCCTCTGTGTGTGTGTGTGTGTGTGTGTGTGTGTGTGTGTGAGAGAGAGAGTGTGTGTCATGTCAGAAGCATGGCACAGAGTGCTGTGTGTGTGTGTGCTGAGATTGAGCTTTACAGGTGAATAGAATCTTGAGCTTTACAGGTGAATGTTCTGTCACATCATAGCTCTTGTAGATAACAAAGGAATGGCCTGACTGTAATCACCTGTGTGTGTGTGTGTGTGTGTGTGTGTGTGTGTGTGTGTGTGTGCGCGCGTTCAGGGCATCAGTTCAGTCGACAGTCACACAACCTTTCCAGCAGTCCTAATTTAGATAAATAGGCTTAGCTTGCGAGCATGGCTGTTATAGCTAATCAGACTGACCTGTGTCACTGTTACCAGTAGGCTAACTGTGATAGGGCAAACACAAATAGCTTAGCATAGCAGCTATAGCAGTTACCATGTGTGTTAGGGTTAGGGTCATGGTGCTGTAGTCCTTTGGTGTGAGTTATCTTGGTTATAGTAGAAGTATGTGTGTGTGTGTGTGTGTGTGTGTGTATGTGTGTGTGTGTGTGTGCAACACAAGTTCTGAAAGTGTTTGTATTTGCAGGTGTTCTCAAACAGCGATGAAGCCCCCATTAACAAGAAGCTTCCTAAAGAGCTTCTTCTAAGGTAAGTGAAATGGCCACTGACAAATCAGAGCGATACACTCTGGGAAAGCCAGCAGCTCCCAGCCAGGGTTACTGATTAAATAAGGGCATAGCTGGCCTTCAAGAACCAGCTGGTTAACCTTCTGGGTGTGTGTGTGTGTGTCCCTCCCTGTGACTGTTTTGGTGTGTCACTTCTGGATTGGTGTTCAGATAACTGCTGTGTTGACCTCCACTTCAGCACTGTGTCCATTTGCAGCTGCACACACTCCTGCTGGGATCTCACACACACACGCGCACAAACACACACGCACACACTGGGGCACAAAATCACAAAGGTGTCTGTGTCAATGTGCGAGCGTTGCCATAGCATGTGAATCTTGGTACTGAATGTGAGTGTTCTGTATTCATACTCTGTGTGTGTGTGTGTGTGTGTGTGTGTGTGTGCGTGTGTGTGTGTCTGTGCTATAAATAGCCCGTCTTTGCTGGTGGGGAATTCCGCAGTGCTGAGTTCTTCTGCTGCTCCAGCTGTGGTGTGTTTAGAGACTCACCAGTGTACCCAGTTACACCAGTACACACTCACACACTCCCACACCTTGGTGTGCTAATAGGCCAGCTCACGCCACACATTCAAGCCTAGCTTCACACCTAGCATGAAATAAAAACAGCCTTGCTACCGTAAATACAGAGAAATACTAGTCTTTTCTTGAAAATGTTTCACGTGTACACAAATGTAACTCCACCCCCCTCAACAACACACAGTTATCCTGCCAGAACCAGCACTTGGAATGACAACACAGGGGGGGAGGGGGTGAGGGGGGGGGTGGTAAGTGGACAGGCTACATGCTCGTGTATGACCCCTGCAGGCTCGGATCCAGCCTGGGCTGTGAGCTTTGCCCAAGGGTCGTTTTCGGTGACGTCTAATCGGAGGCCAGAAGTGCAGACTCAGCACCAACTTCCACACACCCCCCCCCCCTCCCCCCAACCCCACCCCCTTACCCTCAAACTGGCGTTACTGTAGCAACCAGCAGCAGGCGGTGGGAGAGGCTTGTTGTTATCAGTCCATGCTGGAGAGAAGAGAGAGAGGAGAGAGAGGGGGGGGGGCATGTTTGATATTTCCAAAAGTAAAAACACTCCTTGTAGGATCTGCTGGCTCCATCCAGACAGTTTCAGTTTGCTTTCTGTTGAGAACTTTGTTAGTAAATAGGATTGATGGATGGATGGGTCGGCCATATTGTCTTCCCCAGACTGACTTGTCTTGTGATGGTCTTGGGTTCAGCTGTCAGCTGCCTGTCTCACATGACATTGTGGATCACAGAGAGTGTGAGATTAAACCAGACAGCCAATCAATGGCATCCATCATGCTCATTAAGCAGTCATCAGAGAGCCGATCGATCAGGTCCTATCTGATTGGTCAGCTGGTCCGTCAGTTGCTAATCGATGGGAGGACTGGAGCGGACTGTGTGACTGGTGTTCGTTTTTTTTCGTTCCTTGTATTTGGAATGATATTCTGTACGTCTGACAGACATGTCCGTACATGCCCCTGTCTGTCTCTCAGACACACACACAAACACACACACACCCACACACACACCCTTTGTCTCTTTGTCCATATAAGGGAACAATGGTCAGCTCTGGATTCCTGGGGTTAAAGGGGCATTTTAGTTCAGACCCCATCTTTGGCCTGAGGCCACTTTATCCTAAAACAAAGCATTATAGTAAAGAATGAGATGTTAGATACATCATAGTCCCTCACACACATCAACGTGCAGCACTCTGACACAGAGCGAAAAAGAAGTGAGTAGTGTGTGATAATGTGTGTGTGTGTGACCCTGGCCTGTCTGAGAGCCATAGATTACTCAGTGGTAGATTAATAGATTGCGCTGACCCAGTAGCTTGCTAGAGCTACACCTCTCAGTCATGTGGAAATCTGTCTCTCTGTGTGTGTCTGTGTGTGTATGTCAGTGTGTGTGTGTCTGTCAGTGTGCGTGTCTATGTGTGTGTGTGTGTGTGTCTGTATGTCAGTGTGTGTGTGTGTCTGTCAGTGTGTGTGTGTGGCTGTGTGTGTCTGTCTGTGTGTGTGTATGTCAGTGTTTGTGTGTGTCTGTCAGTGTGTGTGTCGGTGTGTGTGTGTGTCTGTCTGTGTGTGTGTATGTCAGTGTGTGTGTGTGTGTCAGCCAGTGTGTGAGTCTGTTTGTGTGTGGCTGTGTGTGTCTGTCAGTGTGTGTGTGTGTGTGTCTGTCAGTGTGTGTGTGTGTGTGTGTGTGTGTGTGTGTGTCTGTCAGTGTCTGTCAGTGTGTCTGTGTGTGTGTGGCCTGCTACAGCTCATTCTCTATGTAGTGTGGATGTCCATTTGTGCGACTCTTAAGTGAGGTCAACACAACTGTCAGAAGACAGATTAAAGAAACAACAAAGAAATGATGCGCCTTCAAGAAGGAATAACTCTGCACCCCCCTTCTCTGTCCCTTTGTCTATTCTATCTCTATTCTCTCTCTCTCTCACTCTCTATTCTCTCTATTCTCTCTCACTCTGTTATCTCTCACTCTATTCTCTCTCACTCTCTATTCTCCCTCTCCCTCTCTGTAGAATATTCTCCTATCTAGATGTGGTCACGCTTTGCAGGTGTGCCCAGGTGTCAAAGGTAAGCCCCTCCCACTATTCATCACCTGCCAAATGGCATCAAAGCCTTACGACTGTTACCCATCATTTGTCCACAAGCTACGAATAATAATCTTTGTCATTTTTCCTTATCCCTTAACCACTCTTTTTCCAAATGCACTCTCCCTCCCTCTCTCTCTCTCTCCCTCCCTCCCTCCCTCTCTCTCTCTCTCTCTCTCTCTCTCTCTCTCTCCCTCCCTCCCTCCCTCCCTCCCTCCCTCTCTCTCTCTCTCTCTCTCTCTCCCTCCCTCCCTCCCTCTCTCTCTCTCTCTCTCTCTCTCTCTCTCTCCCTCCCTCCCTCCCTCTCCCTCCCTCCCTCCCTCCCTCCCTCCCTCCCTCCCTCCCTCCCTCCCTCCCTCTCTCTCTCTCTCTCTCTCTCTCTCTCCCTCCCTCTCTCTCTCTCTCTCTCTCTCTCTCTCTCTCTCTGTCTCTCTTTGTCTCTCTCTCTCCCCCCTCTCTGTTCCAGGCATGGAATGTCCTAGCCCTAGATGGCAGTAACTGGCAAAAGATTGACCTGTTTAACTTCCAGACAGACATAGAGGTGAGAGGTTAGGGCGAGTGTGTGTGTGGGCCTCAGTTAGTGTGTGTGTGTGTGTGTGTGTGTGTGTGTGTGCGCGCGCCTCAGTGTGTGTGTGTGGGCCTCAGTTAGCGTGTGTGTGTGCGGGCCTCAGTGTGTGTGTGTGTGCAGGCCTCAGTTAGTGTGTTGAGTAGCATTATGAAGCTCATTGCCCAGAGCTTAGTGCTGGAGGCTTTGGTGCTGCATGTCTGTGACGTCATCACTGAGCCGCTGTCCTCGGCCAGGGTCACTGTAGACTCTCCCTCCCTTCTTCTCTCTTTCTCTTCCTATTCCCCCACTCTGTCTGTCTCTCCCTCTCTCTCTCTGTCTCTCCCTCTCTCTGTCTGTCTGTCTCTCTCTCCCTCTCCCTCTCCCTCCCTCTCTCTGTCTGTCTCTCTCCCTCTCTCTATCCCTCTCTGTCTGTGTCTCCCTTTCTTCTATTGTTCTCTTCCCCCCTCTCTTCAGTCCCCCTCCCATTCTGACTCTATCTGATGTTTCCCTTCTCTCTTCTTCCTCGTACCGCTCAGTCTTAACGTTGTTGTCTTGTGTCTCTGCCCAGGGGAGGGTGGTGGAGAACATCTCCAAGCGATGCGGAGGCTTCCTGAGACAGCTGAGTCTGAGGGGATGTCTGAGTGTGGGAGACGCCTCCATGAAGTACGGCCTTCACACACACACACACACACGCTGACACACACACGCTGACACACACACACACACACACACACACACACAAATGCTAACACACACGGACACACATGCTGACACACACACGCACGGACACATACACACACATGCTGACGGACACACACACGCTGACACACACACACACGCTGACACACACACACGCTGACACACACACACAAATGCTAACACACACGGACACACATGTTGACACACACACGCACGGACACATACCCACACACACATGCTGACGGACACACACACACACACACACACTGACACACACACACACACGCTGACACGCAAACCGACACCCTCGCCGGACGCGTCTAACGACCGCGGCTCTTCCCCCCCCCTGCCCCACCCCCCCCACCCCCGCAGGACGTTTTCTCAGAACTGCAGGAACATCGAGGTCCTGAACCTGAACGGCTGCACCAAGATCACGGACAGCACCTGCGTCAGCCTCAGCAAGTTCTGCTCCAAACTCAAACAGCTGGACCTCACCTCCTGCGTCTCCGTGAGCAACCACTCCCTCAAGGCCCTCAGGTAGGACACGCCCACCCCAACCAATAGAGCGAGACGGGACCCAGTGTGACACGTCGTACGCTGTGTTCTCACTGGGAGAATCAGCCCAAATGTCAGCCCTAGCCGTCAGCACATTCCAGGGGTTAGATTTACGCAAAGATTATCCCTTCGTGTTTCTTTGTGAAACACTTGACAGTTCAGGTTGGGCTGATTACAGGGGGAAGGTAGATGAAGTAAGATGAACCTTATGATGTCATCATTGGTGGTGTATTTGGATTGGGCATTCGGACCAGCAGAAGTTCCTGTGACGCATATCCTGCGCCATTCCAGTTACTGAAATGAATTGGATTGTAACCTTCCCAGAATTCCAATTCCAATTGGGATTCTGCAGAGCCGTACACCATGACGAAAAAGCGTCAGCCAATGAGAGCGCAGCTGAACTGACCCTTGACCTTGTGTCGTCAGTGACGGCTGCAGGATGCTGGAGACCCTGAACCTGTCCTGGTGCGACCAGATCACGCGTGACGGCATCGAAGCCCTGTCGAGAGGATGCACGGGCCTACGAGCGCTGTTCCTCCGAGGCTGCACGCAGGTACACACACACACACACACACACACACACACACAGGTGCTGTAGCAAAAGGGGAACGTTGCCCTCTCCTGTTGTACGAGGAGTTAGGCTGAGCGGTTAGGGCGTCGGACTAGCGATCGGAAGGTCGCACTGTTCGATTCCCTGTACTTGCTTTAAGTCTGCTGTCCATGACTAAATGTAAATGTGTAATAAGACCCTAAAGAGTGTGTTGTTGTGTGTCGTCCAGCTGGAAGATGGAGCTCTCAAACACCTGCAGAAACATTGCCCCGAACTCACCACTATCAACATGCAGTCCTGCACAGTAAGAGAAAGAGTCTGTCTGTCTGGTTTTAGAGGAGAAACTAAAGATGAGAGCGTGACAGAAAGAGGGTGTGTGAAGTCCGGAAGCGCGCGTGCCAGTGAAGGTAAAGTGTGTGTGTGTGTGTGTGCGTGCGCGCGCGCGTGTGTTTCTCCGCAGCAGATAACGGACGACGGCCTGGTGAGCCTGTGTCGGGGCTGTCACAAGCTGCAGATCATGTGCGTGTCTGGCTGCAGCAACATCACGGACGCCTCGCTCACCGCCCTGGGACTCAACTGCCCCAGACTCAAGTGAGCCCTGACGCTGCTCTCAGATCCTGGTGCCCCCCCCCCCCCCCCCCCCCCCCCCTTTTTTTACTGGAAGCCAGCTCTCGCTAACTCTCGCCTCCCCCCCCCCCTGCCGCCCCTGCCTCCCCCCACCACCCCCCTGTCTCTTCTCTGCTGTGTCCCAGGATCCTAGAGGCTGCCCGATGTTCCCACGTGACGGATGCTGGGTTTACCGTACTGGCCAGGGTGAGAAATGCCTCCCTCTCCTCCCCCTCCGCCTCCCCCCATTCACCTTTTTTTTTTCCCCCACACGGTCTTAAATGTGTTGTTTTCCTAACTTTGCAGAATTGTCACGAGCTTGAAAAAATGGACTTAGAAGAATGTATTTTGGTAAGACTTCCGCGATTGTTGTTCCTGGACTTGAATGTTAAGAGGATTTCCCTGCAAGCTTGTTTGTTTGTGGCGGTGTGGCTTGTTACATGCATATTGTACATACATATTGATCGCAAACACCGAATTTGTCTTCTTCTCTCCCCAAGGTGACGGATAACACCCTGGTCCAGCTTTCTATCCACTGCCCCCGGCTGCAAGCACTGGTACTACAAACTTGTGTGTGTGTGCGTGCGCGTGTTTCAGTGTCTTGGCTCTCATAAACATGTCATAAACGTTTCCTCTCTTCCTCCTCCTCAGTCCCTGTCCCATTGCGAGCTGATCACGGACGACGGCATCCGAGCGTTGAGCAGCAGCGCGTGCGGACAGGAGCGCCTCACGGTGGTGGAGCTGGACAACTGCCCCCTGATCACCGACGTCACCCTAGAGCACCTGAAGAACTGCCACCGCCTGGAACGCATCGAGCTCTACGACTGCCAACAGGTCACCCGAGCTGGCATCAAACGCATACGGGTCAGTCCCTCCTCCTTCGCCTCCCCCAGATGCCCTGGCTGAGCTTATCTTATCTATTTCTATAAGTGAGGCATGTGGCGCAGTCGATTAGGGTGTCGGGTTAGTAATCAGAAGGTTCCTGGTTCAAACCCTGGCAGTGTGAACATGACGTTGTGTTCTTGGACAAGGCGCTTCACCCTACTTGCCTCAGGGGGGAATGTCCCTGTACCTGCTGTCAGGCACTCTGGATGAGAACGTCTGCTACATGACTACATGTGAATGTATTTTGACAGCAGTTCTCTTGTGTGAGGAGCCTTTTGAAAATGTGGTTCTGTCGTGCTGGTACTCCACTGAAGTGTTAAGCCGTCCTCTCCTCTCGCCCGACAGGCCCACCTCCCTGAGATCAAGGTCCACGCCTACTTTGCTCCGGTGACGCCCCCCCCCCTCCGTTCATGGGGGGGGCCAGCGCCTGTGCCGTTGCTGCATCATCCTCTGACAGTGGAGGGCCAGGGGGGGGCACCTCTGTCTGCAGGTGCTGCTGCTGTGAGCCCGCCAAGGGGGGGGAAGTGGGGTGGGGGTGGGTTGGGGGTGGGGGCAGGGGGTGGGGGTGGGGGGGGGTCCCGGACTCATCATTACTGCTGACCCCGCTGGTCAGTACACAAGACTGATCACCGCTGATCGTTGATCCGTAAGACCCCCATCAGCGCTGCGGAGGCCTCGCCTGTCTCGCTCTCCTGTTCGCTCTCTCTCTCAAGACAATACTAGTGTATTACCCCATATTCTCCATCATCAACCGCACCCCCTCCCCCTGGTCTAAACGTCCCAGTGCTAACCTCGATGGAGGGGGATCGGGAGGAAGGGCATGGGGGGCATGAATCTTCCTTTCACTGGATGTAAGGGGAGCAGAGAGGGGGGCCTCTGGACGGTGGAACTATGTTGTCTTTAGGCGACGAGATGATGGACAAACACTCAAATGGAGCGTCATCGGAACCAATCACACACCACCTCAACGTGACCATCTTTGTGAGTCGCTACGCTTCGATCGGTGGACTTGCAGCTTGGGGATAAGGTGAGGTTAAGTTGGTTTGGGGAAATCCAGTGCTTTTGAAGTACAGCAGGGATGTTGCTTGGATAGAGCTCCAAGAAGCAGTCCACAGCACCCTCTAAACCAGGAGTGGGATGGGGTAGTGGACAGCAACCACAAAAGAAGACACTTGACTTTTTTTTTTTTTTGTGCTTCAGTTTGAGATTTTAATTCTGTTTGTACAGAAAATGTTTTGCGATGGCAAAAAAAAACACACACAAAAAAAAATCTATAACCTTTCTCGGGTAGGAGAAGGCCTTCAACAAAGTGTTATTTTCATTTGATCTCTTTTTCAGTGCTTCAGTGTAATTGTCCATGCTTGTCTATACAGAGAGGAAGAGATGTGTATCTTTCCTGTTTGAGATTAAAAAATATATATATATATATATTGATGTTTGACATAAATGGGCGCTGTCAGTCAGGACCTCGGCTTTTAATGACATCAGGTTGGATTTGTGTGCTACATCACTGGATTGTGTGTACTCAGGGCCTCCTGTGCACTGTGGCTGTGTTGACACACATGCCTTGTTCCAAACCTATTACTATACCTAATTACTGAGCCACTCCTGTGTACTTGCTGGAATGAGGTCAATTCTGAACCTTGAACTCTGAACTCCCATACCAAACGCATTTATTTAGAACTTAGAAGATTGGAGATATATATATATATATATATATTCAAATGTTAGCCATATATGAAAAACTCTGCCCAAGTGCAAAGAGAAACTGTTATTTTTTTTTAATTCAGGGGAACAAGAATTAGACTGGAGTTCTGCTCTTCCTTGAAAAGTTAGTCAAGCACCTAAGGGGAGTGTTTTAGCCATACAGTGCAGTGTGTCTTATTTACCATGTTGCTGCCACCTATCCAGTGGTTTCAGGGGTTCAGGATGAACTGGCTTGTACAGGGCTAAAGCTGGGTTAGAAACAGACAGTGTTGAACCTAGCTGGTAGAGGTGTGTCGTTTATGTGATGACTGGACCGACTGTATGGTAACGAGACTGACGCCCTCTCTTGACAGCTGTTTAACAGGACTTTTATGTTGAAGAAATCCATACAAAATAAATGAATAAAAGTAACATAGTAAATGTGCCCCGACTGTGTCTCTCATGTGTTGAAATAAAAAAAAATATTGAATACAACCTACTAAAATAATTTGCTGTTTTAGATTTTGGATGAACTAGTATAGTTTTGTCGCTAGATGTCGCTGAAGAGCTTTGTATATTTTTTCATTCAAACTCCCATATCGTACAATGTCTATTGAGCAGCAGGTCTATACGTCCATTATCAGTATACAGCACTGTAAGTCTGTACGCAGTACCGTTACCAGTGATACAAAATATTAACAAAATAAATTCCACTGTGACCGGTGTTCTGTGACTCCCATTTTCCTACAGGCATTATCTTGGCTAGCTGTGCGGTGCGGAAGGACCGCCGCTGGCCTTGGTCTGCCGCTCGCGCTGCTCCTGTCTGCAGTTACCGGCGCGCGCTGGTTTTCAGCGGGGAAGGACTTCGACTGCTGCTGTCTCAGAAACGATAACTCTCGGATTAAGAGTATCCAGGAACCGCGGGAGCGCAGAAAAAAAATCTGACCGCAAAGTCGGGTGCAACTTTATTTCGACGGGTCCACGGATAGTTTCAACCCATGGAATAAAAAAACACAAAAAAACAAAGTATCTTAAATCTTAGGGTCAGGCCTTTGATCCGCTAACGAACTAACATTAGCGGCTAGCTAACCCTGCTCTTGCTAGTCTGCTCGCGCGGCTTTCGCGAGCTAGCTTGGCTCGCGCGCTAGCTTGGCGGCTAACGTTAGCTGGTAGCTCTGTTTTGATGTGGGACCATTTGACGGACCTTATCCATTGTACCGCCTTTTCAGTCAACGTTTCGTAACTTTTTCAAAAAGTTCATCCTCGTTTAGGATAAAGCCCAGTACTTCTACCTGGGCAAATCCTGAAAAAGCTATAAATTATCTATCTGGAGAGGAGGGGAGAAAAAAAATCAAAGTTGAGTGGTTGAAGAGCGGTGCTGTCGCGCGCTGCTGCCGTTTGACAAGCGGCTTGTTTGTTGATTTCCTGTCGGACTCTAAACCAGCCGCCCCCCTCTCAAACCTTCGGTTGTCTTCGGAAGGAAAGGTCGTAGACAGCGGCTAACCTTTTTCAAACTAAACACCGACAAGTATCTCGTCTGCGGCTGGCCACAAAAGCTGTGGCCACTCGGCGCTGCTTTGCCCAATGGAGGAACATGACAACATGGACTATTTTTACCAGCAGGTTCTGCAGAAGGACGTTACTAGAAGGCTGCAGGTCGGCCAGGATCTTATCGACTATCTGAACGACCCGCAACGTTCACCTGACGTGGAACAAGACAAGCCACGGCTGGATAAAACCATCGATGAGCTAACGGGATGGGTAAACGCGAGCAATTACAAGGTAAGGATCTGAGCTAGCAGCATGGGCGGCTTGGGGGTTGGATTGCAGATGCATTGCAGGGGCATCAATCTAGGAGGTTCGTGAAGCAAGATAATAATACAACCTTGGCGTTGGATTATATGTGGTAAACAAAAGGGTGACCGACTGATGGTTTTGGCGGAATGTTATCGAGTAGTTGTGCCTGTGCAGTTTCAGGGTATCAGGCAGCAGTTATCTATGAGCTGTCATCGTCTGGGCTCACTGACGGACCAGTCTAGCACAAAGATCGGGACTCGCTGTCGCATAATCTGGTCCAAAGCACTAACTGATCGTTCCCAAAGGCAAACCCTCGATAACCTCTTTTACTGTACAACATTTATTTACGGGTTTTTGAGGATAAATAAAGCAATTCCACGCGAAATGCTTTTGTAACCATTTACTCTGTAGAAAACCCAGTTTTTTTGTTCAGATCCGCACGCGCTCTCAAAGGCATAACTTAATATACAATATAATATACTACATAATAGCATAACTTTAAAACTATCTTTTTACGGGATTCAGATCGTTGCGAACTTAATCTAATTTGGTGGGATTGTAGTGTGGTTCCTTCAGAAGGCTCAGGAGAGCAGCCTGCTAGAGAAGGGACCCATTGTCAGAGGAAAGGAGAGGAAAGGATGGGGGAGGGGTTACGGTGCTTATTGTTTGTACCCGGCTTCAGTGTACGTGGATCCGATCAAAACACGGGGTTGCAGCAGTCTTGTTCCTTTTGTCAATTTCTTTTCGTCAGATCCAGATATTGTTCACTTTAAAGCACTACTAAGCGACATGAGAGAACCATAGTTTAATGTAAACAAGTATTTGATACATCAGACGCTGTTAAACTACAGTCTGACTGGGGCCTCATATGCAATCTAATTCAATGTGATGGGTGTTGTGTCTTCTTAAACTGCAAATTGATTGAACTGAAAGGGATACTTGCCCAGGTCTTACATCATCACAATAAAACTCAGCGATGATGTAAATTGGATCAGATCCTAAGCTTGGATGAGAATGAAACTCCCCACCTACACTGACAAAATACATCTCCAGACTGGACTAAGTTACTTCTTCACACACCTCAGACCTTGAATTAGACACTTTCTGTCCGATAAGCTTAACTAAAACATGACGGATGCCAAAAAGACCACAGACCAGAGGCTGGTAGCAACATCAGTCTGACCTCAGCCTGCCTGGGCTGTCAGGGATTGGTCCAGGGATGACAGGGGTGGGTGGGGTTGAATGTGGACATAAATCTGCAGAGTCAGCACTGCGTAGGTCACATACAGAGAGGGGAGAAAGAGGGTGGGAGGATGAGGTAGGAGAGAGAGGGGGGGGAGGATGAGGGAGATGGTGGGAGGGAGGGAGAGAGTGAGGGTGGGAGGGAGGGAGGGAGGGGGATTGAAAGGGGGGGAGGATGATAGAGAGGGTGGGAGGATGAGGGAGATGGTGGGAGGGAGGAAGAGAGTGAGGGTGGGAGGGGGATTGAGAGGGTGGGAGGATAAGCATTGGAGAGAGGGAGAGAGAGAGAGGGTGGGAGGATGAGGGAGGGAGAGGGAAAGAGTGTGGGAGGATGAGGTAGGGAAGGAGAGGGAGTGGGAGGATGACAGAGAGAGGAGATGGATGGATGCAGAGTAATAAAAGTGGAGGTAAATGAAGAAGGGAGGCTGAAGGGAAGAGAAAGATGGAGTCTGAAGAGGAGGAGTAAAAAAAACAGCCTCATGTGACTCACAGCTGCTTCTGTCCAGAGGAGAATAGTTATGGTTCCTCTTTTCTGCTCTCTTCAGCTCTCTGTCTTCCTGTCTCACCTCTTCAGCCACCCTCTGCCTGTCCTTTTTCAGTTTAAAAAAAAAATTTGTTTCTCAAAAGTGCATGCAGAATACACACACACACAACAGCGGCAGACATAAATATTGCAGACCGCCTTTTCTGTCTTCTCTGAGTGGTTTAGAGCTGCTAGACTGATTACTGAACCCTGCTTGAATACGAAGCCAGGCGATCCAACCATCTGTCCCTTTTGGACCGAGTCTTTGGGTTGAGATGAGACAGCAGAACCCTGAAGCGCTGTCCTGATGAGATCCATGTGACACGGGCCAACAGCTAGCCAGAACAGCAAAGCATGCAGAACAGCAAAGACTCCCCCACCATCCCTGCGTGGGAGTGAGTGGGATGTGTGGCTACAGTCTGAGGGAGACGTCTGCTCCCCCCCACCCCACCCCACCACCACCTCAACCCCTAGCATCACCCCTGTGCTCGTTAATCAGCCCAGGCTGCGGGCCTGAGCCCCCCCCCCCCCCCCCCCCCCCCCCAACACACACACACAATCTTCAGGTAAACAGTCTCAGCTCCTTCCCCTGCCCTCCAACGAGGATGCCATATGGACGAGGGTTCCGGGCTGAGAGGGGGAGAGGGGTGCTGGGAGGGGTGGGGAGGGGGGTGCGTGGAGAGGCCTGAAGCTGCTTTCTCCTCTCCTCAGCCACTTATTCGTTTTCTCTCTCGTTCCGCCAACCCCCCCCTCCCCCTCTCGTAATTTTTTCACCTCTTTTTCTTCTTTCTTCCCTCTCTCCGTCCTCACCTGGTTTCTCAAAGTTTCTGCCTAAAATAGGGCATCAGCTGCAGGCAGGACTCCCCCCTCGGCCGACAGCAGAGGAATAGGTTTTAACTGATTTTCAGAGGAATGTTCCGCTTCCATCGAGCGCTGCCAACACAAGCATTCTGGGAGCGCAGCCCCACGCTGGGTTTGATTTTAATCGCAGGCTCGGTGGAAAAACGGCTGGGGGAGTCTCTCACACACACACAAACACATGCACACACGCACACACACAGCCTCCAAGTAGACCCACAGCAGAGGAGCAGCACTCTGGCAGCAGGGTCACACTCTGCCTAGCAGACAGGACTGTCGCCCTCCTCTTCCTCCTCCTCCTCCTCCCTCCTCCTGATCCAGGAACTGTGTTTAACACCCCTGACATGTTGTCTCATCTGGCCTGCAGGTGGTGCTGCTGGGTATCGACATCACCGAGGCGTTTGTGGAGCGTTTGGGAGAGCGCTTCAAGGGATACCTGGGTACAGGTGAGGCTGCTCCCCCTCTTCTGTGTGTGTGTGTGTGTGTGTGTGTGTGTCTTTGTTCACCCCCTGTGTTGTTAAGGTTTGTTCTCTGATGTGTGTGTCTGTGAAGTCTCCTCCCATGTCAAGTTGACCTCCCTCAGGCCAACACTCACTTTCTGTCTGACTCAAAAACACACCAGCAGGCAGCTGCATCCTGATCTGACCCAACACTCACGCTCTCTGTCTCCCTGACCTCTCTGTCTCTGTCTCTGTCTCCTCTCTGTGTCTCTCTTTCTGTCTCCCTGGCTTCTCTCTGTCTCCCTGACCTCTCTCTGTCTCTCTCTCTCTGTCTCTCTCTCTGTCTCTCTCTGTCTCTCTCTGTCTCTCTCTGTCTCCTCTCTGTCTCTCTCTGTCTCCTCTCTGTCTCTCTCTTTCTGTCTCCCTGGCTTCTCTCTGTCTCTCTCTCTCTGTCTCTCTCTCTGTCTCTCTCTCTGTCTCCCTGGCTTCTCTCTGTCTCCCTGGCTTCTCTCTGTCTCTCTCTCTCTGTCTCTCTCTCTGTCTCCCTGGCCTCTCTCTGTCTCTCTCTGTGTCTGCTCTCTCTGTCTCTTTCTCTGTCTCTCTCTCTGTCTGCTCTCTCTGTCTCCCTGACCTCTCTCTGTCTGCTCTCTCTGTCTCTCTTTGTCTCTCTCTGTGTCTCTTTGTCTGTCTCTCTCTCTCTCTCTCTCTCTGTCTGTCTTGCTTGTCTCTCTTAATGTAGGTAGGAAATGTGTTTGACATACTGGAGTTCACCTTAAAAAACCCTGTTCTGTGTGTGTTTGTTTACGGGCTTGTTGTGTAACACAGACATGTTAGACTGCTGCAGGTGTCACCCGCTGTCATTGTCACACACACACACACACACACACACACACACACACACACACACACACACACACACACACACACACACACACACACACACACACTTGCAGCCCTGCTGTTGAGCTCCAGGATTCTGTCAGAATGGGTCTGTGACTCAGTCTGAACCCTGGTGAGCTGTCTGCTCTCAGCCCAAACATCCTCTAGTCCTGCCTCTGTCACCCTGCTCGCCCCCGTTGCCCCTGTTGCCCCTGTCCCACCCCCAAAGACAGTGTGAGCTCAGGATTGGAGACCCTCCCCCATGAGTCAGTGTACAGTAGGAACACACAACATGAGGAATGTGTGTGTTTGTGTGTGTGAGAGCCTAAAGAACGACCAAGATGGCTGCTGAGAGGACTAAGCTCTTTGATAAGTTAGAATAACACACGAACACACATCTCTTGTGTGTGAGAGAGTGATTTCATCCTTACTGCAGAGGATGATGTCGCTCACCATAACAATGCTCTCTGTGAGTGTGTGTGTGAGGGTATTGTATTTGTTGCCAAGGAAACCGACTGTTGTGGTAACACCCCCCCCCCCCCCCCCCCCTTACCCCTATCCATGCACACACATTCTTACCCAAGAACATCAGTGAGGCAGTGTCACGGTGATCTCATTGCGCTCTTGTCTTTGGAGTGTGCATGTGTGTATGTGTGTATGTGTGTGTGTGTGTGTGTGTGTGTGTGGGGGGGGGGGGGTTAAAAGAGGAAGTTTATTTCACACAGAGAGGAACATGTCATCAGGGCATTGCCCTGTAAGTCTTCTGCTCTGGGTTTTATTGTGTATCCTAATAATAGAACAGCCTTTTGAACAGTGTTGTACAGAGCATGTTGTCATTGAATGGTGTGTGTGTGTGTGTGTGTGTATTGATCTGTGTTTGATGTGGATGACAGTGGACCTTGTGTGTCAAAGGGCTTTGAAGTTTTGATTAATCCACTGGGGGGCGCTCTGGCATCACCCTGGCGATAAAGGCCCTCAAGCCTCTGCTTCCTGATCACACTGACCTCACCCTTCTCTCTCTCTGATTGGCTGCAGTACATCACCCTTATCTCTCTCTGATTGGCTGCAGTATCTCACCTTTCTCTCCCTGTGATTGGCTGCAGTACATCACCCTTCTTTTTCTGATTGGCTGCAGTGCCTCACCCTTCTCTCTCTGTGATTGGCTGCAGTGCCTCACCCTTCTCTCTCTGTGATTGGCTGCAGTGCCTCACCCTTCTCTCTCTGTGATTGGCTGCAGTGCCTCACCCTTCTCTCTCTGTGATTGAATCAGAATCAGAATCAGAATCAGAATGGGGGTTTATTCGCTATGCAAGATAAACAAACATAGAATTTACTTTGGCAGGCTGCAGTAACTCACTCTTCTCTCCCTGTGATTGGCTGCAGTACCTCACTCTTCTCTCCCTGTGATTGGCTGCAGTGCTCCCTGCGCTGGTGGACAGACTGGGTGACAGTAAGGACCAGGTCAGAGAGCAGAGCCAGGCCCTCATCCTGCGCTGCATGGAGCAGACGGCCTCGCCCATGGTGAGCACACACAGCATGCCTACCAGACTCTGGTGTGGAGGGGAAGACGGGAACAATCTCCGTCTGATTGAATTGTATAATACACACACACACACACAGATTGTAACCTTTATAAACTGTAATCTGCTCGGCCCCTGCAGAGTTGTCCTCCATAGCCCTCTGTTTAAAGCCCTCAGTATTCACCTCCCTCTCTCTCCCCTCTTCCTGTCTCCCTCCTCTTTCCTCTCTCTCCCAATCTCCTCTTTCTCTCTCTCCCCTCTCCTCTTTCTCTCTCACCCTCTCCCACTATCCTCTTCCTCTCTTTCCCAATCTCCTCTTCCTCTCTCTCCCAATCTCCTCTTTCTCTGTCTCCCTCCCCTCTCCTCTTTCTCTCACTCTCTCCCACCCTCCTCTTCCTCTCTGTCCCCCTCCTCTCTCTCAGTACGTGTGGGAAAGGTTGCTCCCTGGTTTCAAACACAAGAACTTCCGCAGCAGAGAAGGCGTGTGCGTCTGCCTGAGCGCCACCCTCAACGCGTGAGTAACTTCCTGTTAGCCGTGTCGCATGGGCGAGAGGAGCGCCGTGCCTAGACGCCTCGCACTGCCCTCCTCTCCTACTGACACACACACACTCTAAGGTTAATCTTCTTACCTGCCCGTGTGGGTCAGTGGAGGTCAGATACACACCCCATGTTATCAAGTGTTGCTTCACAACATACCGGCTCGCGCAGTGTTATTTATAGAAGGGTTTTTCCAACCTTTAGTAACCAAGCGATGCATGTTACTGAACCAAAATAGCTCATATTCAACTCCATATCCTCTCTCTCTCTCTCTCTCTCTCTCTCTCTCTCTCTCTCTCTCTCTCCTCTCTCTCTCTCTCTCTCTCTCTCTCTCTCTCTCTCTCTCTCTCTCTTTCTCTCTCTCTCCCCTTCTCTCTCCCTCTCCCGCTCTCTCCCTCTCTCCCTCTCATTCAGGTATGGTGCTCAGCCACTCAGTCTTAGCAAAATAGTTCCCTTTCTCTGCACCCTTACTGGAGACCAGAACCCACAGGTGAGTGTGTGTGTGTGTGTGTGTGTGTGTGAGTGAGACTCTCTCTCCAACTCTTAGTGTTCCGTGTCTTTGTCCTTGTGAGTGTGACAGAGAAACTTAGCCCTTAGACCCAGCCTATCATTAGGGAGTGCATGAGATGACTGGGCTCTATAGAGCCTCGGCACTGAAACATGGACACCCCCAGTCCAAGCCCACCCCTCGCACACTGCTGATTACTGTCTTTGTCTGTGTGTGTGTAGGTGTGTGTGTGTGTGTGTGTGTGTGTGTGTGTGTGTGTGTGTGTGTGTGTGTGTGTGTGTGTGTGTGTGTGTAGGTGTGTGTATCTGTGTGTGTGTCTTTGTGTGTGTGGATCGAGGCTGGTATTGCCTCCTGCCAAGATGTACCCCAAAGCGGAACGCTGTCCTCTACCCAATCATTATCAACCCACACACTGACTGAACCAATCACCATCCCCGATCCCTCGGGGGCGGAGTCGTGCACGCACACAAACTGCTATTACCCAGGATTGTTCCGATCGCATGGCTTCGATCAGGCACATATCCAGACAGATAGATTTGGTGCGGAGTGTGTGAGTGTTTAGCCCCTGGTGTGTGAGTATTTACCCCCTTGGTGTGTGTGTGTTTACCCCCTGGTGTGATAATCCCACCCAGAGAAATGAGAATACGGTCTGGGTGTTTACGAGAAATGAGCTCTTCTTTAAGTACTGCCCTCCCACCCAAGGCCTATTCCGACAAGCACGCACGCACACACACCATTCCTGCTGTCTAGAGACCATCTAAGGGACAGTAGAGGTCCATATTATGGGATGTTGTTCTGTCCTCTCTGCAGGTGCGAGAGGCTTCCACAACAACCCTGGTGGATGTGTATCGGCACGTTGGAGAGAGAGTCAGAGCCGATCTGAGCAAGAGAGGGCTGCCTGCTGCAAGGTGAGGGAGTGTGTGTGTGTGCACGTCACCTGTGTGTGTGTGTGTGTGTGTGTGTGTGTGCACGTCACATGTGTGTGCACGCCACGTGTGTGTGTGTTAGTGTACTCGTCACCTGTGTGTGTGTGTGTGTGTGCACATCACCTGTGTGTGTGTGTGTGTGTGTGTGTGTGTGTTCACATCACCTGTGTGTGTGTGTGTGTGTGTGTGTGTGTGAGTGTTGACATCACCTGTGTGTTTGTGTGTTCACATCACCTGTGTGTGTGTATGTGTGTTCACATCACCTGTGTGTGTGTGTGATAGATGGGTGTGAACCAGCAGGTCCTGCTCATCATTGCTGGCAGTGTGGTGCACAGCAGGAGCAGAAGGCCTGGAACACCCGGACTGTCTGTGGTGTGTGTGTGTGTCTGTATGTGTGTGTTTCTGTGTGTGTGTGTGTGTGTGTGTGTTTCTGTGTGTAGGGTCTCTGAATCAGGGGGTCTGTGGGTCCCGTGGCGTTGGCCCTCACCCTGTCCCAGGCCACACCATGCTCCACTCTGCTCCTCACACTAAGGGCGCTTTATCTAGCGGACAATACCGGGGGAGGGGGGGTGAGGGAGGGGGTGGGTGGGTGGGGGCTGTTTGGGCAGAATAGAGAGCAGAGCAGTTTGTGTGTGCACGTCGTGTTGAAGGCTTCTCTCTGAAGAGGTCTATTGAGTGGTGGTAGCCTGCTTAGGTCGCCGTGGTAACCGTAATGAAAAGTGCATCGTGCAACATGTTGGGGATTCTGAGCACGCACACGCACGCACACACACACACGCTGTGTTTGTGCAAACAGCAGCCTGTGAGAGCTCCGTATGAGACTGTCTGAATGCTCAGCCTGCCCGTCATATGTCACGTAGCAAACACACACCGTCTGTGAGAGAGCGGGCTCCTGGAGCAGTCTGCGGTGGGAAGCCTGTGGGTGTGTGTGTGTGTTTGCGTGTGTTTGCGTGTGTGTGTGTGTTGATGGAATGCAGATCTGCAGCCAGAGGCCTGATGACCAGATCATGTATCAGCTCCCCAGACCCAGGATCAGATAACGGAGCGAGGGAGAGGGGGGGGAGATGAGAGGGGGGAGAGACCAGGGAAGAACAAGGGAGGGAGAGAGAGAGAAGGAAAGAATGAGAGAGAGACAGAGAAGGGAAGAATGAGAGACAGAAGGGAAGAACGAGAGACAGAAGGGAAGAACGAGAGAAGGGAAGAACGAGAGAGAGACAGAATGGAAGAACGAGAGAGAGACGGAGAAGGGAAGAACGAGAGAGAGACAGAGAAGGGAAGAACGAGAGACGGAGAAGGGAAGAACGAGAGAGAGACAGAAGGGAAGAATGAGAGAGAGACAGAGAAGGGAAGAACGAGAGAGAGACGGAGAAGGGAAGAATGAGAGAGAGACAGAAGGGAAGAATGAGAGAGAGACGGAGAAGGGAAGAACGAGAGAGAGACAGAGAAGGGAAGAATGAGAGAGACAGAAGGGAAGAACGAGAGAGAGACAGAAGGGAAGAACAGGAAAGAGAATAAACAGAGAGAAAAACGAGATACTTGAGTCTTTCCAGCTGTGCTGCCTATATTAATCATAGAAATGTACAATCTGCTCATTATATAAGTTGTGTGTGTGTGTGGCGGGGGGACGAAGACAATAGGATGGAAAGAAATCCTTTAGGAAGGATGGAACGATGGGAGATGGGAGGGTGGAGAGAAGGGAGAGTCATAAGGAAGCTCTGAATCTGTGGAGGGAGGGAGCAGAGGCAGGAGAGGCAGGAGAGGCAGGAGAGGCAGGAGAGGCAGGAGAGGCAGGAGAGGCAGGAGAGGCAGGAGAGGGATACACATTATATCAGGTGAAAAGACATATGACATAATGTGTATCCCCTCTCACTTTAACTGTAGTTAGAAAAGAGCAGGCATCTTCATGTTGCTCTCTAAGGTTGGTCATTGTGACCAAAACAACCCAGAACAGAGCCCACATGGTGGCAGGGCAGGGCCGTGCATGTAAGGGGAGGTGGCACACATCATGATGTCATCTGTATCCCCTCTGTACCTCGAGTGCAGAAAAGGTTGGTTCAGCAAAGACGGGGCATCCTTGTCAGAAAGAGACATACAGTATAAACCCCTTTATGTCATGTGAATTGTTCATAGTTGATGGCATGTGAAGCTAATTGTGATTATATGTTTAAACGTTGATCCCCTGGTGAATGTGTTTTCTATGATGGTCTATTGTCGTTCCAATGTCTGTGTTAAACCGTCACAGACGATCTTTGTCATCTTCCCCGGGATGATGGGAAGGCCTTCATTTTTAGGCCTGGCTGTGGCTCCTCCCCTTCTGAGTCTGTGTGTGTGTGTTAGTAGAGGAGGTTATGTAAAGGGGAACTGAATCTGTGCTGTCTCAAACACACTGCCCTGCTAGGCTCCCCGCTGTGTTTCCAGACGTCGGACACGAATACGCACACACAGCCCTTTCCTCAGATTTAACCCCCTCACCCTCTCTTTGATGCTTTGATGTGTGTTTGTGTGTGTGTGAGAGAGATGGTGGGTGGTTCCTGGTCATGCGTCTATTTCACGCTGTTTAATGCACTGGTCTCCTGTTGTTTCTTTCTCTGTTTTCTCTCTCCGTAACCCCTCCTCCTCTCCCTCCCTCTTTCTGTCCTTCCTTCTCCCCTCCGCTTTCCCTCCTTTCCTTCCCTCTCCCCTACCCTCCCCTCTCCCTCCTTCCCTCTCCCCTCCCCTCCCCCTCCTTTCCTTCCCTCTCCCCTCCCCTCTCCTCTGCTCTGCCCCTCCCTCCTCCCATCTCCCTCCTCCTTCCTCTTCTACTCTCCCCTCCCTCCTTTCCTCCCATTTGCTCTCCCTCCTCTTCTCCCCTCTCCCCTCCCACCATCTCGGAGCCACTGCACCATGTTGGGCACAAAGAGCATTGGGCAGTAGAGGACTCAGTGTGTCAGTATCGTTACGGATTAGCCCTTCATGCTAACTAGGGCAGGGTCCAGGGGGCTGCCAGGCGGAGCGGAGAAGCCTGACCACAGCGCTAATGCAGGCTAGCGAAAAGACGGAGGAGAGACGCGTGGACATGCTACGGCGCTAAGGACGTGCTACGCTAATCATCAGTAATAAAAACAGCTTAGCTGCCTGAGGGCAGGGGGTAGGGGGTGGTTGGACTGTCTGGCAGGCTTACAGAGGACGGTGTGTATTGTTACTCTCTCTTTTTCTCTCGCGCACACACACGCACACTGGCTGTTTGACATTGAGGTTGTGTTTGTGGCTTTGCGTTGCTGGAGGGGACCGTATGCATGGTGTGTTGTGTTTGTGTGGTGTCAGGCTGTGTTGCTCCTTGGTTTCTGTTATGATGGGTCAGGACTCGCAGCCCTGCTGCAGTGCTGCCCGCCTTCTGGTTGTTAACGTTAGGATTAACCAACGTGTGTTTGTGTACATGAGAGCGCGACGGCTGTTTAATTAGCACCTCTTTAGGCTAGGATGAGTGTGTGTGTGTGGGTGTGTGCGCGTTCCTGGGCTGATGTTGGTATCCAGGCTGCGCTCCTGTTCGACTGGAGACACACCCACCCCCTCAGCCAGGCAGCCTACATGTGCTGATGCTGCCTACACTGCGCGCGTGTGTGTGTGTGTGTGTGTGTGTGTGTGTGTGTGTGTAGAGGAGGAGGAGGAGGAGGATGTGCACATTCATGTTTGTTAGTGTGTGTGTGTGTGTGTGTGTGTTTATCTGTGTACGTTCTTGCACATGTATGTATGTATGTGCAGTGATGTGTTTTGCTTAATGTTGTGACGTGTGTGTGTGTTTATCTGTGTACGTTCTTGCACATGTGTGTATGTATGTGCAGTGATGTGTTTTGCTTAATGTTGTGATGTGTGTTTTAACCTCTCCCAGATGTTAGAATGTTGTTAGCCGCTCTGGCTAAGAGCTTCTGCTAAATGACTAAATGTGGATGCGTGTTCTGTTGTTGCAGGTTGCAGACGATATTCGGACGGTTTGATGAAGCGTTGAATTCTGGGAACATGGCTCTCAGCCCCAGTCATGGTGAGTGCTGTTTGACCTCTCTGCTCTGACCCTAACCCCCCACTCCCCATCACCTGACCTAGGCGCTCATCTTTTAGGGAGAAGAGACAAAGGTGTCCAGCCTGGGGCTGTTGTGCTCCAGGGCAGTCTGGCTGGGTGGGGTGTCCAGGCTGGGGCTCCTGTGCTCCAGGGCAGTCTGGCTGGGTGGCTGGGTGGGGTGTCCAGGCTGGGGCTGCTGTGCTCCAGGGCAGTCTGACTGGGTGGCTGGGTGGGGTGTCCAGCCTGGGGCTGCTGTGTGCCAGGGCAGTCTGGCTGGGTGGGGTGTCCAGGCTGGGGCTGCTGTGCTCCAGGGCCGTCTGGAACCTGACAGTGTGGTGGAGGATCCATGCAGCAGACCTGAAGGCTGTATGAGTCCTTGTGATAGAAGTTAGCTTGTTTTGCAGCAGCCTTGTTTACTTGCTTGTTTAGCGTGAGAGGGCTTATGGCACTGGGGGTGGTGGAGTTGGGGGCGGGGGTTGTTGCTATGATACTGTCTTCGGTGGCACCGGGGGGGTTGGGGGGTGGGGGATTTGGAATGGGCCTTAACTCTCTCCTGCCTGGGGTTTAGATCCAGATTGAACAGGCCTGACAGGGATGTGCCCTCCCTGGAGCTAGGACACACAGTTAGGAGCTAGGACACACAGTTAGGAGCTAGGAGAGAGTTAGGAGTTAGGAGAGACAGGTGGGAGCTAGAAGAGACAGTTGGGAGCTAGGAGACACAGGAGCTAGGAGAGACAGATAGGAGCTAGGACACATAGTTAGGAGTTAGGATAGACAGTTAGGAGCTAGGAGAGACAGTTAGAAGCTAGGAGAGACAGTTAGGAGCTAGGAGAGACAGTTAGGAGCTAGGAGAGCAGCCCTGCTTGTATCAGGCTCTGTCCCGCACGGTTACAGCTTCCTGTGCTTTTAGCTGCTGGTCAAACATGCAGGACATCTTCTGTCTGTCTGTGGGCCAAACTGCATGTTGTGTTTTTGTCTCTTTCACACTCAAACACACACTCAACACACACACACACACACAGACAGACAGACAGACAGGGGTCTCATTCTGAAGGTCCAACACAGCTGCTGGTGAGAGAGTGAGGCAAGGAGAGAAGGAAAGGAAAGGTAGAAAGAGAGAGAGAGAGAGAGAGAGAAAGAGAGGCAGAGAGGGTATACAGAGAGAGAGGAGAGCCAGGAGAGTATAGACAGAGAGAGAGTATAGACAGAGGGAGAAGGGTGGGTGAGAGCAGGAAAGAGAGAGAGTTGAATGAGATCTGCAGTAGCAGGGCCACAGAGCTGTGCCTGTCACTGGCCCTCACTGATCCAGCGTGACAGAGAGAGGGGGAGGAGGAAGAGAGGGAGAGGAGGGAGAGAGAGAGATCTGAGAGGAGAAGTAGAAGACCACACAGTCTAGAGAAGCCAGTAGAAGATCTCCGAAAGCAGAAGCACATTATGTGCTGTTACCATGGTGGTCGGGGATGAGGTAGACGGTGAGTGTGTGCATGCACATGCACCAATTTTATTTTGTATGTGCCTGTGTGTGTCTGTCTGTCTGTCTGTGTGTGTCTGTGTGTGTGTGTGTGTGTGTGTGTGTGTGTGTGTGTGTGTGTGTGTGTGTGTGTGTGTGTGTGTGTGAGCTCATCTGAATGTGGATGGGAAACCCAGGCATGCGAGCATATGGTTTTGGAGAGAAATCAGCTTATGTTGAGAGTGCTGGACGTCTTAAGTGCTCCATATTCTGTACTGGCTGTTAGCTAAACTACAGCCTCTCTCTTCCTCGGTCTGTCTTTCTCTACCTCGCTCTACCCTGCAATATTAGCTCTGTTTGTACCCTTGTAGCGTACTTTCCGCTCTAATGTCGGTTCTTCCTCCCTATCGTCTGTCCCTCTCTCTTAGTAGGTCAGGTGTGTGTTGTCATGGCAGCAGGTAGGGTGTGTGTGTGTGTGTGTGTGTGTGCGTGTGTGTGTGTGTGTGTGTGTTTGTGTCGGAGGAGCTTAATTAAGGCTGTTGGAGGGCAGAGGGAGTGTTTACCCTGCGTGGAGCCGGAAGGTTCTGGTGCATGAAAGTGAAGCATGCTAATGTTGCCGGCCTCACTCTTATGCTATCTGGTGATACACACACACACACACACTCACACACTCACTCAGTAACCATGGCAGCCCTGAGAGTCAGTGCACTGCTATGTGGCCCTGAGCAGGAAGCCTACATTGACTGGGTAGCTTTTTGCGTTGTTGACAGTGACACACACACACACACACACAGAGCCCGTCATAGACGACAGCTCGTTCTGCCTCAGTGCGTCTCCGAGGGATCCGTGACCCCGTTTCCCAGGCAGCTCGGTTGCCACGGTTAAGCTTTCATTTTTACTATTATGGTTTATCCTTTTTTCCCAAGCCTGGATATGGAGAGGCTCCTGTTAGCTGTGTGTGTGTGTGTGTGTGTGTGTGTGTGTGTGTGTGCGTGTGTGCGTGTGTGCGTGTGTGGAGGGAGAGTGACAGTGTGTCTTTGTAAGCATGTTTGGCTTTGTGTAGATCCTCTATCTGGGAGCGATGATCTCTATCCTCTACTCTGATATGAAGCCTGCCTGGGTCTCTGCCCCCTGCCTGGTTATCTGCCCCCTGCCTGGGGATCTGCCTGGTTATCTGCCCCCTGCCTGGGTATCTGCCCGGTTATCTGCCCTCTGCCTGGTTATCTGCCCCCTGCTTGGTTATCTGCCCCCTGTCTGGTTATCTGCCCGGTTATCTGCCCTCTGCCTGGTTATCTGCCCCCTGCTTGGGTCTCTGCATATCTATATCAATATAGATATATATGTGCTTGGAGTATCCTAGTCTGCTGTGTGTGTGTGTGTTAATGTGTGTATCAGTGTGTTGGGATGACAGCGTTGTGTGTAGCGCTGTGAGAAAAGCGGTTAGCATGTTCTCATTCTATTTCTGTGCGTGTCAAGATGGAAATATCACATACGCATGTGCTCCTAGGGCTAGCACAGATTTCCAGATGTGTGTGTTGGTGGTACGCACGCACGAACACACACACACACACACACACACACACACACAGAATAGCCTGTTGTCCCTGTGTGAAACCATTCGATGTGTTTAGCAGCCCTAACCCTCATAATACCACTGGCTGTTGTGGGGCTGCTGATGGGATTTGAAGCGTCATAAGACGTCTGTCTGTCTGGAACACACAGGACTGTCTAACACACTCTCACCAGACCACTGTCTCCTCGATCTCCCTTTATATTAACACAGACACACACACAGACGCAGACAGACAGACACACAGACCCATGCAGACACTACACAGACAGACACGCACACACACAGACACAGGTCTGTCAGACAGACGCAGGTCTGTCACTGTGACTAGGTCTGTGTGTCTCAGATGCAGACAGTCACACAGGAGTCTGTGTTTCCGTTTGACTGAGCACACTGCCGCCCTCCAGTGGCCGCTCTGGGGACCGACACCTTGCGGTGCCTCTTGTGGTTCCACAGGGATTGACGGGTGTGTTAGGCACTTTATAATCCCTGTTCTCACCTCTGGGTCTCGCTGCACTGGTGTCATCCATGATGTATGTTTGTATGGATTATATTTACCCTCTGGCCTTGGAATAACTCTGGGATTATTTCCACATGGATTAGGGATTGGGCACATGTTTTTGTACTGTGTTTTGTGTATGGCCGCGCTGTGTGTGTGTTTATCATATTTCATTAGAGAGATTTGCAGAGTCACGTTGAAGTCAGCTGGTCTTCTGTAGCAGAACTACAAGCCTTGTCTGATTGGTTGAAACACCTGCTTTGTGCAAGGCTGTTTTCACAGTTTTTTGACGAACTCCACACAGGAATGATGGGGAGTCATGTGGCGCAGTCGGTTAGGGTATCGGACTAGTAATCAGAAGGTCCCTGGTTCGAACCCTGGCTGTATCAACATGACGTTGTGTCCTTGGGCAAGGCACTTCACCCTTCACCCTACTTGCCTCAGGGAGAATGTCCCTGTACTTGCTGAAAGTCGCTCTGGATAAGAGCATCTGCTTGATGACTCAATGTAAAATTAATAAGAAAATATGACTGTTTTATCTGGATTGTCTGAATAAATGTTTGTAACATAATATAGTCTCCCTCCGTCTTTCACTCCTTTTCTCTGTTTCTTTTTGACTCCCTGACTGAACGGGGGTGGGGGGGGGTGTCTCTGGCTGGAGTTTCCATGGCAACAGTGTGCGAATTCTCTTCTGCAAGGCAAAGATGGTGACTGCTCAAACCGCGCGTGTGCGAATACATGGTGTTTGCATGATCATCTTTCTGCGCTCTTGTCATTGTGATATGATGGACTCTGTCATGTATTGCTGGTGTGTAGGATTGCATCAGCCTCAATTCCCCCCTCATGATGGCTGGGAACTCCCATGTCCAAGTTAACAAGCTATTAGTTGCATCTAATGTCAGTTGGTGTGTGTGTGTGTGTGTGTGCGCACGTGTGTGTGTGTGCGCGTGTGCGTAGGTGCGATTTTCTCTCTCCGCTGGTCTAGTCTCCTCCCCCTGAGGATATGGTCTCTACAGGTCACCATGGTAACAGCCTGTGCAGTTCTCTCCCTGTAAAGGAGCCCCCTCCCCTTCCCCCTCGTCATCTCTCTCTTATCTTTCCTGTATCTCTCGGTGTCTCTCGCTCTCTCTCTCTCTCCCTGGTGTCTTTATGCTGCCCTTCACACAGACACGCCCTCCCCGGGGGAGGGGTGGGCTGGAGACGCTAACAATGCTAATCAAAACAAAGCGTTCAAATGTTAAAACACGGCTGGATGATGATGAGCATCATCAGAAGGTCTTAATGGAACCAGCCTGGCTGTGTCCAGGTCCTGGCCCACCTCTTCCCCATACCTCTGACCCTGTGACCCACGGCTCTGCTCTGGGTCCTGGCTCCTGGTTCTCAGGCAGGCAGCTGCCGATGCTGCTGGGGTGTGTGGGGCTCTGTGTGTGGGGGTGGCCTGTTGTCAAGGACTGGGCCTCAGCTGGAGGGGTGTGGCTTTCTGTCCCCTCCTCCCCTCCTCCTGATCTGTCCCCCTCTCCCCCTGATCTGTCCCCCTCTCCCCCTGATCTGTCCCCTCCCCCCCCTCTCCTCCTGATCTCCCCCCACCCCCATCCTGCGACTGCCCCCTCTCTCTTTGTTCCATGTGGGTGTTGCTAGGCAGGACACTACAAATTGGATATTGTGTAGTTTTGTCGTTGTTGCTGTGTGTGCCAGTCGATGATAATGACTAGAACCCACAGACCTTGTTAATATTCCAGAGGTGTCACACACATACACACAGACGCACACAGACGCACACGCACGCTTGCATTCCTGCCTCCGCACTGGCTGTTATTCGATGATGTCATCTTCCTCCTGACTGGCTGCCTGGCCACAGAGGGGATGGGAGATGTGAGAGAGAGAAAGAGAGAGAGAGGGGAAGGCAGGAAGAGAGAGGGAGGGAGGGAGAAGCAAAGAGAGAGAGAATGCCGGCAGTGGTTTGGGCGGATGGTTCCTCCGAGATGAGACAGAGGGCTGTGTAGGCCGTGTTCTGCAGCGAAGCGTGTGTTTCCGTTAAGCGGCTGCGTTGGGGTACGGGGCCACAGCAAAGAGGGGCTCCCCAAAACCCCGCCCTCCAGACGGCATGAGGCGTCTCATCTGCAAACGGATCTGTGACTGTGAGTGTAGGGCTGGGCCCAGGGTGTGTGTGTGTTAGTGTGTGTGCTGTGTGTGGTGCCAGAGATCGTCTGCATACAGAATAAAGACTGCAGACGTTGCACGCTTCCATACATTTTTATTGACGTTTCACACCTTGTCTTGACCGGCTGTACGGGTGTGTGTGTGTGTGTGTGTGTGTGTGTGTGTGTGTGTGTGTGTGTGTGTGTGTGTGTGTGTGTGTGTGTGTGTGTGTGTGTGTGTGTGTGTGTGTGTGTGTGTGTGTGTGTGTGTGTGTGTGTGTGTGTGTGTGTGTGTGTGTGTGTGTGTGTGTGAGAGAGAGAGCTGGGAATACATGGAGGCAGGGTGGTGGCTGTGCTGCATATCTGTGCTGCTCAGCAGCTCATGCCAGCTCTTCTAGCTCCTAGCTTGTGTGTGAGCCAGGTTACATGGTCAGCTGGAAGTCAGGCAGGAGATCGACGGCTAGTCGATGAGTGCCTGGTTTGCTGTCCTTCCTCTAACCCTGGACAGAGACTGTGTCACTGCTAGCACGCTAACACAGATGCTGGAGAGACTGTGTCACTGCTAGCACGCTAACACAGATGCTGGAGAGACTGTGTCACTGCTAGCACGCTAACACAGATGCTGGAGAGACTGTGTCACTGCTAGCACGCTAACACAGATGCTGGAGAGACTGTGTCACTGCTAGCACGCTAACACAGATGCTGGAGAGACTGTGTTACTGCTAGCACGCTACCACAGATGCTTTAGAGGCTGTGTCACTGCTAGCACGCTAACACAGATGCTGGAGAGACTGTGTCACTGCTAGCACGCTAACACAGATGCTGGAGAGACTGTGTCACTGCTGGCACGCTAACATAGAGCTAGCTCTCTCCAGCCTCTGTCAGTGTGCTAGCAGTAACTCAGTCTCTCTCCAGCTTTTATCAGGGGATGAGTGGGCGGATGTCTTACTGCCAGCTCTTTGTGTGTGTGTGAGTGTGTGTGTATTGCGCGCTTGAGTGTACATTTTCTTTGGTGCGTACATTTGTGTGCGTATGTTTTGTGGGAGTGAGTCTGTATGTAGTGTGAGTGTATGTGTACTGTTGTGTGATTTGTGTGTGTATATCGTGTACTTGTGTTGAGTGTGGGAGTTTGTGTGTGTCGGTATGTTGTGGTGTGTGTGTGTGTGTGTGTGTGTGTCTGCATGTTGTGTGTAAGAGTTCGGTCATCCTTAGCACCTTTGCCTCCTGGCCTGAAACCTTGCGTTCTAATTAGTATTGATTACAGATCCTGACCAAGCTTTGGCCAGGAAACCTCCCTTCCTCCACAAACCCTCTTTTTCTGCTTTTATTCAGCCTCCTCCCCCTCTTCACTCTCCCTCCCATCATCCTCTGTTTTCTTAATCAGCCCTTTTGCTACAAAGTGGTGCACTGGTGCGATTCACTCGGGTCTCCTTCCTCCTGACAAACATGTACCTGGGAATCACAGCGACCTGCTCCTAACCCCCTCTCTCCCCCTTTCTCTCTCCCTTCCCCTCCCTCTCCCGCAGACCGCAGTTTCGACGGTGACGACGACAGTGTGGATGGGAATCGTCCGTCTTCGGCTCAGGCTGCCTTCAAGGTCCCCAAAGTCCCCAAGAAGACTGCAGAGTCCTCTGCCCGCCGGCCCAGTGCCACTGGAAAGATGGGTAAGCACACACACACACACACACACAAACTGATGGCTCTCTTATGCGGTAGGGGATGGTAGAAGGAGCAGCGATCTGGTTATTTTTAAGTTCCGAGATGCTCAGGACTGTGATATCCGGGTTTCATTGATGTGGCGTCTGAAATCTGATAAGATATCGCTTCAGCAGAATGACCATGCAGCCAGCGTTTGGTCTCTCTTCTGTCGACCCTCTCCTCTTCCTCTGGTTTCTCTGCTGTCGCAGTATGAGACTGAGGAGGTTGATGTTGCCAGACAAGCCTTTCCATTGATCTCTCCATCTCTCTATTAGAGGAGGAACTGTTTCCAAAGCCAGGCAGTCGATTCAGCGCTGTTCATTTGTATCTTTAACAGCACACCACTGCTATACTCTCAAATACACACACACACAGCATGTCAGCTTGTGTATCTGGCTCTGACCAGAGGAGGAAGAAGATCACTGTTTTGTTTCCGGAACTGTCGACGAGGCTCCCTGTTGAATTGTGTCGCCTGTTTTCGTCTTTGCTGACTTGAGTCAACTAAAGCTGGATGGAAAAAGCATTGTGACCCTTTAAAGACCAACCAGTGCTGCTTCTCTCTCCCTGTGCCCTATCGACCAGTCATGTTGCACAGTGACAGGAGAGAGTTCAGCCATGTCACTGGTGGGTAAACCTCAGGTTCAAACTCTGGCTGTGTCAACATGACGTTGTGTCCTTGGGCAAGACACTTCACTCTACTTGCCTCAGGGGGGAATGTCCCTGTACTTGCTGTAAGTCGCTGTGGATAAGAGCATCTGCTGAATGACTCAATGTAAATGTAACCCTGTGTTTGCCATAGTCTGGGTGAGTTAGCGTGGTTGCTAGCATGCTAGCCGTCCGCGCTAGTCTCTCTGTGTTCATTTACATTCAGATTAGCGCTCGTCCGCTCCGAGAGAGAAGGGAACAGAACAGACAGCCAAGGCTAGTAGCCAATAGAAGACAGTGAGAAGCGTAGTGCTCCCAGATCTAAGATCCTAATGTCCAGCGACACACCTTCACCAAGGAGGAAGGCGGAGCGTTCTGGAAACTCCAGATCCTGGAGGCTCCGGACCCAGAGAGCTCGGCTGAGGCCTGACTTCAGCAGACTCAGTCGTCTGTAGAGAGCTGCTCTTCATTCCTCCCCTCAGCTGAAGGACTTGGTTAAAAAAGAAATAAAGATGTTTGTTAGCTGTTAATGGATTACATCGATTGGCACAGCTCTTTGTGGGAGTGTTACTGTATCTGACTGACAGCTGAAAAGGGAAACTAGCCCTGGGGAGAGGCAGAGAGAGACACAGACAGACAGACAGGGAGAGACAGACAGACAGACAGGGAGAGAGGCAGAGTGAGAGAGACAGACAGATAGACAGACAGGGAGAGAGGGAGAGAGAGAGACAGACAGACACAGAGGGAGATAGGGAGAGAGAGGGAGAGGGGGAGAGAGACAGAGAGAGAGAGAGAATAGATTAGATTTCCAGTGTGAGTCAGCCTCCACTCCTGCCTTCCACCCCAAATGGCCTTCCCCTCCTTTCCCCTCCTCCTCCCCCAGTCTTCCTCATTACTCCTGCTCTTCCCTTCTCATGTTCCCTCTCCTCTGACAGTCCTCCCTCCTTCCCTCTCCCCAGTTCAGGGGCGTGGCCCCGTGCTTCCTGCTCTAATAGTTCCAGCCATCTAGGAGCCATGATTGGCAGGTCCATTACTGACAGGAAGTCCATTAGTGAGAGAAGGGGATCTGTGTGTTGTTGGTTGGATAAAATTCATCCAATCATATCCATGTTTCCCTGACTGAACCCTTTTACTCTCATGCACGCGCACATACTTTCTCTCTGTCACACACACACACACACACACACACACACACACACACACTGACCCCTGTGTTTTTCAGGTACGTCAAAGGAAGGTGCTGGGGGTATTGATGAAGAAGACTTCATCAAGGCTTTCACTGATGTCCCCACTGTACAGGTAACACACTCTATATTACACACACACACACACTATGTTACACACTCTCAGACAATTAAATTAGTAGTACAATTCTGAGCGATATGTAGGCCAGACTGTCTGAACACTCCTCCTGGAGTGTCACCTTGGTGATGGTGTCACATGGTCTCTGTTAGATCTACTCTTCTCGGGATCTGGAGGACAACCTGAACAAGATCCGGGAGATCTGCTCCGATGACAAACATGACTGGGACCAGAGAGCTGCTGCCGTGAGTGAACACATGTCTTCACCCAGACCACTGACCTCTACCTAGACCTGACCTTTACCTAGACCTCCCTAAACCACTGACCTTCACCTAGACCTGACCTCTACCTAGACCTCCCTAAACCACTGACCTCTACCTAGACCTGACCTTCACCTAGACCTCCCTAAACCACTGACCTTCACCTAGACCTGACCTCTACCTAGACCTCCCTAAACCACTGACCTCTACCTAGACCTGACCTTCACCTAGACCTCCCTAAACCACTGACCTCTACCTAGACCTGACCTTCACCTAGACCTCCCTAAACCACTGACCTTCACCTAGACCTCCCTAAACCACTGACCTTCACCCAGACCTGACCTCTTCCTAGACCTCCCTAAACCACTGACCTTCACCTAGACCTGACCTCTACCTAGACCTCCCTAAACCACTGACCTTCACCTAGACCTCCCTAAACCACTGACCTTCACCTAGACCTCCCTAAACCACTGACCTTCACCTAGACCTCCCTAAACCACTGACCTTCACCTAGACCTGACCTATACCTAGACCTCCCTAAACCACTGACCTTCACCTAGACCTCCCTAAACCACTGATCTTCACCTAGACCTCCCTAAACCACTGACCTTCACCTAGACCTCCCTAAACCACTGACCTTCACCTAGACCTCCCTAAACCACTGACCTTCACCTAGACCTGACCTATACCTACAGTTGTGGTCAAAAGTTTACATACACTAGTGAAGATCATGTATGCCATGGCAATATAGGGTTTTCAATAAACTCTACAACTCTTATTTTTCTGTGATGGAATGATAAGGAGCACATATTTCTTTGTCACAAAAAACATTCATGAAAATTTTTTCTTTTATGAATTTATTATGGGTCTTTTGAAAATGTGACAAAATCTGCTGGGTCAAAAATATACATACAGCAATGTTAATATTTGGTTAAATGTCCCTTGGCCATTTTCACCTCAATTAGGCGCTTTCGGTAGACATCCACAAGCTTCTGGCAAGCTTCTGGTTGAATCTTTGACCACTCCTCCTGACAGAATCGGTGCAGTTCAACTAAATTTGTTGGTTTTCTGAGTCGGACTTGTCTCTTCAGCACAGTCCACATATTCTCTATGGGGTTTAAGTCAGGACTTTGGGAAGGCCACTCTAAGACCTTAATTCTAGCTTGATTTAGCCATTCCTTCACTACTTTTGATGTATGTTTGGGGTCATTGTCCTGTTGGAACACCCAACTACGTCCAAGACCCAACTTTCTGGCTGATGATTTTAGGTTTTCCTGCAGAATTTGGAGGTAGTCTTCCTTCTTCATTATTCCATTTACTTTCTGTAAAGCACCAGTTCCACTGCCAGCAAAACAGGCCCACAGCATAATACTACCACCACCATGTTTGACGGTAGGTATGGTGTTCTTGGGGTGAAAGGCCTCACCTTTTCTCCTCCAAACATATTTCTGGTCATTGTGGCCAAAAAGCTCAATTTTAGTTTCGTCTGACCACAGAACTTTCCTCCAGAAGGCCTTGTCTTTGTCCATGTGATCAGCAGCAAACTTCAGTCGAGCCGTAAGGTGCCGCTTCTGGAGTAATGGCTTCCTTCTTGCACGGCAGCCTCTCAGCCCATGGCGATGTAGAACACGCTTGACTGTGGACACTGACACATGTGTTCCAGCAGCCTCCAACTCATTGCAGACTTGCTTTTTGGTGGTTCTTGGTTGACTCTTGACCAACCTGACCAATTTTCTCTCAGCAGCAAGTGATAGCTTGCGTTTTCTTCCTGATCGTGGCAATGATACAACTGTGCCATGCACTTTATACTTACAAACAATTGTTTGCACAGTTGATCTTGGGACCTGCAACTGCTTTGAAATGGCTCCAAGGGACTTTCCTGACTTGTTCAAGTCAATGATGCGCTTTTTCAGATCCGTGCTGAGCTCCTTAGACTTTCCCATTGTAGTATTTCTGGCTGAGTCTAGTGAATGTGTCAAACAAGCCCTATTTACATGGACTGAAAGAAGTCACCAGCTGGAGTCAATCATAATCACTCGTAAGAAGTTAGGAGGCCATGCCAAAAAGCAAATTGGATTGAAACAACTTTTTCTACATCACCAAATTGGTAATTCAAGGTGCTGTATGTATATTTTTGACCCAGAAGATTTTGACACATTTTCAAAAGACCCATAATAAATTCGTAAAAGGACCATTTTTCATGAATGTTTTCTGTGACAAAGAAATATGTGCTCCTTATCATTCCATCACAGAAAAATAAGAGTTGTAGAGTTTATTGAAAACCCTATATTGCCATGGCATACATGATCTTCACTAGTGTATGTAAACTTTTGACCCTAACTGTAGACCTCCCTAAACCACTGACATTCACCTAGACCTGACCTATACCTAGACCTCCCTAAACCACTGACATTCACCTAGACCTGACCTCTACCTAGACCTCCCTAAACCACTGACATTCACCTAGACCTCCCCAAACCACTGACCTTCACCTAGACCTGACCTGTACTAGACCTCCTTAAACCACTGACATTCACCTAGACCTCCCCAAACCACTGACATTCACCTAGACCTCCCCAAACCACTGACCTTCACCTAGACCTGACCTCTACCTAGACCTCCCTAAACCACTGACATTCACCTAGACCTCCCCAAACCACTGACCTTCACCTAGACCTGACCTCTACCTAGACCTCCCTAAACCACTGACATTCACCTAGACCTCCCCAAACCACTGACCTTCACCCAGACCTGACCTGTACTAGACCTCCCTAAATCACTGACCTTCACCCAGACCTCCCCAAGCACTTAACCCTTAATTTTACTGCTTACCTTTGAACATATACTACGTTGACTCTCGATCGGTAGAGCCTTTTTTTGTCCTTCCATCTTATTGGTTGTTCTCACTGTCTGTCACGTGTGCAGATGAAGAAGATCCGCTCCTTGCTGGTCGCCGGGGCGACAGAGTATGACTGTTTCTACCAGCACCTGCGCCTGCTGGACGGAGCCTTCAAGCTCTCCGCCAAAGACCTGCGCTCCCAGGTGGTACGAGAGGCCTGCATCACCGTGGCGTGAGTACCCACCACTGTCTGTGTGTGTGTGTGTGTGTGAGAGAGAGTGAGTGTGTGAGTGTGTGAGTGAGTGTGTGTGTGTGTGTGTGTGTGCACCTGCCTAGTCTGCAGCTTTGCTTCAGTCTTGAGTCAGCATGCTAGCTTGATTTCTGTCAAGTATTACTCAGCAAATGTTTATGTGTGTGTGTGTGAATGTACCTGTGTGTGTAGCCATTTGTCCACCATTCTGGGGAACAAGTTTGACCACGGAGCAGAGGCCATCGTTCCTGTGCTGTTCAACCTGATCCCCAACTGTGCCAAGGTCATGGCAACCTCGGGGGTGTCAGCCATCCGCTTCATTATCAAGGTCAGTCTCACACACACTCAATCACACACACACCCACACTCATACACACACACTCACCCCTACATCTGCTCTCTTTATGCACTGACACACATACTGAGAACCAAACCCTTTACTGTGCTCTGCTAAAACACCCATAAAAGATGTCATGTGTGTGTTGGTGCTGCCAGCAGTGTTTGCTCATGTGTTGTCCCTGCCCCGTCCCTCCAGCACACCCACGTCCCCAGACTCATCCCCCTCATCACCAGTAACTGCACCTCCAAGTCAGTCTCTGTCCGGAGGTAAGGCCCAGCAGGAGGGTGAGGAGGCGGCTTGCTGTTGGATCCATGATCCTGCTGTTTGATTAAAGCCATGCTTCCCCTCCTGTCCTCCAGGCGGTGCTATGACTTCCTGGAGCTGCTGCTGCAGGAGTGGCAGACTCACTCCCTGGAGAGGTCAGTACTGACTCACGCTGTCTGGGGTCTGTGTGGGCGCTCTACCGGAGTGCTGTGTTCAGGACAGGGGGGAGTTCTGTGCTCAGGCCAGAGGGAGGAGGAGTGCTGTGTTCAGGCCAGAAGGAGGAGGAGTGCTGTGTTCGGGGGGGGGGGGGGGGGGGGGAGTGCTGTGTTCAGGCCAGAGGGGGGCAGAGTGCTGTGTTCAGGCCAGAGGACGGAGGAGTGCTGTGTACAGGCCAGAGGGGGCAGAGTGCTGTGTTCAGGCCAGAGGGAGGAGGAGTGCTGTGTTCAGGACAGGGGGGGGCAGAGTGCTGTGTTCAGGTCAGTTGGGGGCAGAGTGCTGTGTTCAGGCCAGAGGGGGGCAGAGTGCTGTGTTCGGGGGCAGGTGTGTGATGTGTTTGTGTGTCTCTGCAGGCACACGGCCGTGCTAGTGGAGAGCATCAAGAAGGGCCTGAGAGACGCAGACGCTGAGGCCAGAGTAGAGGCCCGCAAGTAAGACACACACAGAAGCACACACACACACACACACACACAACCAAATACACAGAACAAAACACACACACACAGAACCACACACACACACACACACACACAACCAAATACACAGAACAAAACACACACACACAGAACAAAACACACACACACACACACACACAACCAAATACACAGAACAAAACACACACACACAGAACCACACACACACACAACCAAATACACAGAACAAAACACACACACACACAGAACCACACACACACAGAACAAAACACACACACAGAACCACATACACACAGAACCACACATACACACAGAACCACATACACACAGAACCACACAGAACCACAGACACAGAAACACACACTCAAAGAACCACACACACACAGAACCAAATACACACATATACATAAGCACACACTCTTTAACTGTCTCTTACCTGTCTCCCCCCCTCCCTCCCAGAGCGTACTGGGGGTTGAGGAACCACTTTCCTGGGGAGGCTGACGCTCTGTTTAACTCCCTGGAGCCGTCGTACCAGAAGAGCCTGCAGTCGTGTCTGAGGAGCTCTGGCAGCGTGGCCTCACTGCCCCAGAGCGACCGCTCCTCCTCCTCCTCACAGGAGAGCCTCAAGTAAGCTCCTGAACTCATCCTCTCTCCTCATCTCCTCTCCTCATCCCCTCTCCTCATCCTCTCTCCTCATCTCCTCATCCCCTCTCCTCATCCCCTCTCCTCATCCTCTCTTCTCATCTCCTCATCCCCTCTCCTCATCTCCTCATCCCCTCTCCTCATCCTCTCTTCTCATCTCCTCATCCCCTCTCCTCATCTCCTCATCCCCTCTCCTCATCCCCTCTCCTCATCCTCTCTTCTCATCTCCTCATCCCCTCTCCTCATCTCCTCATCCCCTCTCCTCATCCCCTCTCCTCATCCTCTCTTCTCATCTCCTCATCCCCTCTCCTCATCCCCTCTCCTCATTTCCTCATCCCCTCTCCTCATCTCCTCATCCCCTCTCCTCATCCCCTCTCCTCATCCTCTCTTCTCATCTCCTCATCCCCTCTCCTCATCTCCTCATCCCCTCTCCTCATCCCCTCTCCTCATCCTCTCTTCTCATCTCCTCATCCCCTCTCCTCATCTCCTCATCCCCTCTCCTCATCCCCTCTCCTCATCCTCTCTTCTCATCTCCTCATCCCCTCTCCTCATCTCCTCATCCCCTCTCCTCATCCCCTCTCCTCATCCTCTCTTCTCATCTCCTCATCCCCTCTCCTCATCCCCTCTCCTCATTTCCTCATCCCCTCTCCTCATCTCCTCATCCCCTCTCCTCATCTCCTCATCCCCTCTCCTCATCCCCTCTCCTCATCCCCTCTCCTCATCTCCTCATCCCCTCTCCTCATCCCCTCTCCTCATCCTCTCTTCTCATCCCCTCATCCCCTCTCCTCATCCCCTCTCATCATTTCCTCATCCCCTCTCCTCATCTCCTCATCCCCTCTCCTCATCCCCTCTCCTCTCCTCCCCCCCATGTAAACTCTGTGTTCATGGATTTCTTTGACCTGTTTTTGGTTTTGTTCCTCTCCTCAGTCGGCCTCTGTCGTCTAAATGGTCTGCAGGTCCAGGAAGAGGTGAGTCACACGTGCACACACACACACACACACACACACTTAAACATGTACACACACTTGCCCACACACACACCCCTCTACATCATTTGTCTACTTCCCTACATTTGCCTGTCCAGCACAGTGACTGTATGTGGTGATCTGTGTTTGTATTTGGTGCGCACACACACACACACACACTCGCTGTGTGTGCTGCTGAAGGCTTGTGGACGTGATGTCACGTGTCCCCGTCCTGTTCCGCTGTCTGTGGCGTCACTGTCGCTGTATCCGTAGTGTTCTGCATGTGTGTGTGATGTGTGTGTATCCTCTCGCCACCCCCACCCCCTCCCCCCCCTCCCCCCCCCCTCCCTGCTCCTCTCAGTCCCCGCGGGGTCAAAGGGCGGGGCCTCCCCTGCCGCCCTGCAGCGTTCCCGTAGCGATGTGGACGTTAACGCGGCAGCGGTGGCAAAGCACCGGCACGTCGGCCAGCCCGTTGGGGCGGGAAGACTTAACCCTGGTTCCTACTCCTCACTGGGTAAGGGGCCCTGTCAATCAAGCAAGACAGCCAATCAGATGGGGCTGGATCACGCCTGTCCACAAAAGAGAGAGTCGGCAGGCATTTTAACGCTCGTCAGTCGGAAAAAGGAAAAGCGAATCAATATTTGGACGGTTTGACTTGACAGTGATGGTGTGAATGAGCCCTGGGCTCTGGCTAGTGAGGGGGGAGGAGAGGGTAGGGAGGGAGGGGGTAGGAAGGGAGGGGGTAGGGAGGGAGGGGGTAGGGAGGGAGGGGGTAGGGAGGGAGGGGGTTGTTCCGGAACCTCAGGTTAGAACCCCTCTGACCAAAGTCAGCTACAGAAGGTTGCGCCTCGTAGAAGCGAAGGGAGTTTCGGTCAGGACAGCTTCCAGAACACTCTGAGGCAGGTGTCACACACTCACACACACACTCACTACACACACTTTGTGTCGTCCTCTTGCACGGCGATGTGGGCCCACTACAAACAGGATGCCCGTCTCTCTGAACGCTTCTCTCTCCTCTCCTGTCCTGTTCTCTCCCACCCTCTCCTGTTTCCTCCTCCTCTCTCCTGTTTCCTCCTCCTCTCTCCTGTTTCCTCCTCCTCTCTCCTGTTTCCTCCTTCTCTCTCCTGTTTCCTCCACCTCCTCCTCTCTCCTCCTCCTCGTCTCTCCTCCTCTCCTCTCCTGTCCTGTTCTCTCCCACCCTCTCCTGTTTCCTCCTCTCTCCTCCTCTCTCCTCCTCTCCTCTGGATGCTTCTGCCTGTGGCCTGTGGCTTGTGGATGGGCCTGCCTGCATGTTTATGTATCAGCCTGGCGTCTGTTGTGGATGAAGTGTTTCTGCATGAGTCTCCTATCGATCATTCAAGCTATCCAACTGCTCTAACGACATCACAGTTCATTTGTTACACCGTGGAATGTCACTAATGGATCTTTTAAACTAGATCGGTTTGAACTAAGCGTCTCTCGATATGACCAAGGCTACGGCAAGATGTTTAAAGTAAAAAAAAAATAATATATACAAATAAATACAAAAATCTATAAGCCTTTTGCTGTGAATAGTCCCGAGTCAGCTGATTGATAACAGGCCCCTTTCCACTTAGTTAAGACATCATTATGCCACATGCATGGTTCTGTTTAAACAGTCTTCTCTTACTAACACAGCCACTGTGTTCCTCTCTCTCTCTCTCTCTCTCTCTCCCTCTCTTCCTCTCTCTTCCACTTTTCATCTCTGTGCGTGTTTCTCCCTCACTTCTCTCTGCCTGTAAAGACGATGCGTGTGATAAAACAGATGGTAAGATCATTTCCTTCTTCCGCAGGCTCCGCCCCCCCCTCTCGCTTCTCTTTTTTTTCTTCTTTTTTTTTTCTTCCTCCTCCCCTTTCCTCGTTGTCTTTTGTTTCTCTCCCTTCCTGCATTGCATTCTGGGGTGTTGACCTCGGTGAAAGCGCTCTGTAACCACGGCGCCCCCTGCTGTTTGGCACCTGCACATAACCCTCACACATCACCTCCCTCGTGTGTCGCATCACCTCATCGTAGCTCAGGGTAGCGGGGGGGTCAGCAGTGGGGGGTCTGCAGGGAGTCAGCAGTGGGGGGTCTGCAGGGAGTCAGCAGTGGGGGGTCTGCAGGGGGTCAGCAGTGGGGGGTCTGCAGGGGGTCAGCAGTGGGGGGTCTGCAGGGGGTCAGCAGTGGGGGGTCTGCAGGGGGTCAGCAGTGGGGGGGTCTGCAGGGGGTCAGCAGTGGGGGGTCTGCAGGGGGTCAGCAGTGGGGGGTCTGCAGGGGGTCAGCAGTGGGGGGTCTGCAGGGGGTCTTTTAATCAGGGAGCACATGGAAACTGAGGAAGCGTAGTAGAATAAAGGATGGCGGTTAGAGGAGACACTTACACCCTCCTCACTCTCTGTCCTCAGGGGCCAGGTCAAGCACTGGTAAGATGTGTGTGTGTGTGTGTGAGTGTGTAAGATGTGTGTGTGTGAGAGAGAGGGAGGACGGGTAAGTGGGCTGTGTGAGTAGTAGACTAGCGTTAAGCAGTAGAGCTTTTGATCTGCTACATGTTAGCTGCTTCATAGGGTCTTCATTCTTCATTCCCATCACTGTGTGTGACTGTTTAATCAGCCTTCCCCCTGGCTGTGAACAGGACAGTCACTGTGACCTCTGACCTCCAGGGCGCCTGCGTACCAAGCAGCCTCTGTCCACGGCCGGAGGAGGCCTGAGCCAGGTGGACTCACGAGGACGCAGCAGAACCAAGATGGTGTCCCAGTCCCAGCGTAAGCACACACACACACACACACACACACACACTGCACACACTGCACACACACACACACACACACACACACACACACACTGCATGCACACACTGCACACACTGCACACACACACACACTGCACACACACTGCACACACACACACACACACACACTGCACACACTGCACACACTGCACACACACACACACACACACACACACACACACACACACACACACACTGCACGCACACACTGCACACACTGCACACACACTGCACACACACACACACACACTGCACACACTGCACACACACACAATTAAAATGATTCGTTTAGCTGACGCTTTTATCCAAAGCGACTTACATTAAGTACAGGGACATTCTCTCTGAGGCAAGTAGGGTGAAGTGCCTTGCCCAAGGACACAACATCACATAGCCACAGCCGGGGTTCGAACTCACAACCTTCCGCTCACGAACACCTTAACCCGCTGAGCCATCTGACTCAGACAACACACACACTGCACACAGACAACACACACACACCATACCCACCGCACACTCACACATTTACATGTATTCATTTAGCGGACGCCTTTATCCAAAGCGACTTACAAGAGAGAGCGTTACACACCAGAAATGAACACATACACACCGCACACATTTACCGCACACACACTGCACACAAAACACACACAACAACCATCTCCCAGTGCTGTGTGTGTTTTCGGGTGAGTGCGTGCAGAAGGTTCAGGACACAGGAGTGTGTGTGTGTGTGTGTGTGTGTGTGTGTGGAGTTGCCGTGCTTGTCTGCTAACAGTGACCAATCGCCTCCTACAAATGTGTTTGTCCCTTCAGGTTCCGACGAATCAGATTGCACCCCAGGTACACTGTTCGTTTGTGGGAGAGCAAGAGTATTTTTGGTGTGTGTGTGTGTTTTCTGTAGTGGGAACACCTGCTGCTTTCCTACCAGTTTGTGGGTATTGGAGTGTGTGTGTGTGTGTGTCTGCATGTTTCTGTGTCATCACTGCGGGTGGTGTGCAGGTGTGAGGACTCCATCTCTGCTTCTGTCAGTAGGGTTAGACAGAACACATGTACACTGCAGCTCCAATGTGTGTGTGTGTGTGTTTGCTGCAGTTGTACATGCCTGTGTGGAGCTGAGTAATGCTGCTCATTACTGCTCTGACTGTGTCCTTCGGTCTTGAAGACCACATCAGCCTTCCTAAATTAACATTTGGGCCTGTTGATATTGGAATTGTCGTCTGAAATCTGCCCCGTGCTTCTGCTAAACACCGATTGGACGGCTGGGCTATTGTCTGCCTGGTAACAGATGACCCGTGTGCACTAGGTAACCAATGAAGAGGATGAGGAAGTCCCTCTTCTCAGGTTCACATGGGTGTAGCACTGATCAGGAGTTAAACACAGAGAGAAGAGATTCCAAGAAAGACAGATTAGAACCCAGAAAGTACAAAGGAGCGTTCTGTGGAGCGTTTATGAGGGATTTGGGGCTCTGTGTGTGTGTGTGTGTGTGTGTGTGTGTGTGTGTGTGTGTGTGTGTGTGTGTGTGTGTGTGTGAGAAAATGTGAGTGTGTGTGGGGGTGTGGGTGTGTGTGTGTGTGTGGGGGTGTGTGTGTGTGTGTATGTGTATGTGAGAGAATGTGAATGCGTGTGTGTGTGTGTGTGTGTTTGTGGGTGTGTGAATGTGAGTGTGTGTGTGGGGGGGGGGGTGTGAGAGAATGTGAGTGTGTGTGTGTTCTTTTAACTTCTGAGGCCTCCTGACGTTTCTTCATCGTGGACCGGCTTAACCTTCATCGCCTTGACGACGTGACGTGTCAGCTATCCCTACATGCACTGCTGTTCCTTCCCCATGGCTGGCTGTGTGTGTGTGTGTGTGTGTGTGTGTGTGTGTGTGTGTGTGTGCGTTTCATCGATGAGTCGCGCTTCTTTGGTTTGATTTCCTCTAACCGAGGTTGCTTAGTGTTGGTTTTGGCCCCGCCCTCATTCTGTTGGCTCCGATCAATAGGAAGCTCCCATGATGCTCTATGTTCTAACTCCCATGATGCTTTGTGCTCTAACACTCATCATCATCTGGTTTAACCTGCTGTTCCTCCCTCGCCCCCTTCCCCCCCTTTCCCCCCCCCTTCCTCCCCAACCAATGGGCTTACGGCTCGCCCCCCTCTCAACAATCCTGCTTTCTTATTGGCTCAGGATCTCAGTCTGCTACCCCAGTTGGTGGTAAGATTCTAACAGTAATACCTTTTTATACCCTCCTCCCTGTCTCTCCATACTCATCCTCTCTGCCTTCGACCCACATTCTCTCCCCCCCCCTACCCCCCCCCCCTCCCCCCTCCTTTTCAAGACCGGTCACCTGGAGCTCCACCCACTTTGTCGCTGAAGCATGCTGGGTCTTGTAGGCACACTCAAACCTGGTTGCTTCCTACTCACTCTAACTGCACCTGCTCCTTGGGGCTCGAGGGTCAAGGGTCAGGGTCAACTGTTGCTGCGTGCTCTGACCTGAGAGAAAAAAAACTTAAGACTAGGATGAGGGGGAGAGAGAGAGAGAGAAGAAGAGACTGAAAGGGAGAGAGACTGAGATGGAGAGAGAGAGAAAGAGAGAGAGACTGAGAGAGAAAGATATTAGCATCTGTCACTACAAGTCTAGGCTGGGTGCCTGCTAGTGGATTCATATAAGAGAGAGAGAATGTGAGCTCATCATCGTTTACAAACCACGACTCTTCATTGCTGACTGGCAGGGTTATCAGCAGTCATCCCTGCATGCTCAGACAGACACCAGCAGGTAGAAGACATGATCATCAGGTCCATGAGCCCAGTGTGTTCCCACACACCCTTCCTCCTGTCCCCTGCACTGAACATGCCTCAGCACAGCCACGCTGGGTTACCTGACCATGCGTGTAGCAGAGAGGACACGTGTGTGCTGGGGTGTTCGTATGTCAGACAGATCGGCAGGATAGGTTTCAGCTGTGCGTCTTGAGAGGGAATCCCACCACCTCCTAGTTCACCTCCTGGTTTCATGACTTCCTAGATCCAGACTGTGGGTGATGTAGTCTTTTGACTACTGTAGTCATTTCATTCTCAGCATCATAGAGCTTCCTCTGGTGTCGTACTGTAGAGCTGTGTGAGGTCTGGAGAGGACCAGAGGACTGGGGGAGGGGGAGAGGGTCTTGGGGGAACCGAATTTTAAACTTTTTCAGTCTCCCAAGACTCCCCCCCCCCCTTTTTCTCCAGGTCCTTTTCTCCAGAGTGAATGAACATCTAGTCTAGCAGATGTTGGATAATGATCTGACACGTCTGCTGTTCTAACTAGCTCCACCCTGTGCTTTCTTCTGTTCTGTTTCTCTCTGTTCTCTCTCTCTCCCTTTCTCTCTTCCTCTCCCCCCCCTCCCTCTGTCTCTCTCTCTCCCCCCTCCCTCTGTTCTCTCTCTCTCCCTTTCTCTCTCCCCCCCTCCCTCTGTCTCTCTCTCCCCCCTCCCTCTATCTCTCTCTCCCCCTTCCTCGCCCCCCCCTCTCCCCTCTCTCTCTTTATTTATCTTCCCACTCTCTCCCTCCCTCTATCTCTCTCTCTTTCTCCCCCTCCCTTGCCTCCCCTCTCTCTCTCTCTCCCTTCTCTCTCCCCCCCCCCTCTCCCCTCCCTCTCTCTCTCTCCCCCTCTCTCCCCCTCTCTCTCCCTCCAGCTGGCAGCAGGAGCGGCTCCCCAGGTCGTGTGTTGACCAGCACGGCCCTGAGCACGTTGGGCTCCGGGGCCCAGCGGGTCCTGGTGGGGGCGGGCGGGGCCAGCCACAGGCGCAGCCGCATCCCCCGCAGCCAGGGCTGCTCGCGGGACTCCTCCCCCACACGCCTGTCGGTCGGTGAGTAGACGGCGGCGTCCATCATTGACTCGTCCTCCTCCCAGCGCCCAGGCCCCCCCCCCCCCCCCCATGTGCCCCTGTTACGTCAACAGCATCCATTCATCCGAAAGCGTTCCCGTCACTTACTGCGCAATCAACGTCGTTTACTGTAGAATGAATGACTGCTCTCCTTCTGCTTGTCTGAGTCTGTTCCTGCTGGAGTCTTATTGGCTGGGATTGACCCTGTGTGATTGTGTGATTGGCCCTGTGTGATTGACCCTGTGTGATTGACCCTGTGTGATTGACCCTGTGTGATTGGCCCTGTGTGATTGACCCTCTGTGATTGACAAGGCTGTGAGATCGCTCCACCCCCGGTGTCACTCTTCAGCCTGTCTCTCCAGGCAGTAACCCCCCCCTCCCCTCCCTCCCTCCCCTTCAGCTCCTTGCATCTATTCATCATCATCGTGGAATGATGTAACTCCGGCTGTGTGCCAGCCCCGAGGACGAGAGCTGAGGGGTCTCTCACACACGCACACAAGCGGTGAACTCTTGTCTACTCTATTTTCTCAACTCAATCCTCTATTCCTCCCTCCCCTCTCCCCTTCTCTCACCCTCCCCCCTCCCTCTCTCTCTAGCTCCCTCCAGCATTAGCTCCATCTACAACGGAGCGAGCAGAGGAGGTAAGACTCCGCCTCCCGCAGCGTCCGCTCCGCCCCTCCTCTCCTGTCTCTCTCTCTCCGACCCCCCGTCGTCTCCCTCCGCCTCAGCGTCTCTCCCCCCGCACGCCCTTCCAGCCCCGCCGGGCTGTCCTGTCTCCCCCGAATCATCTCATGACCTCTGACCCCCCCCCCATGTGTTGTGTTTTGGTGACTGGTTCCCATGGTGATCTTTTCCCCCTCCGTCATCCTAGCCATGTGACAGCATCTCCTCACTAACCGAGTGGCTGGAGCCCAGGATGATCATGCTTCACAGGATCGGGGGACACACACGCTTCATTGGGTGTCATGAAGCGTTTGCTAGGCTGTGATTGGCCCCCGAATGCTAAAGGGGCGGGCGCTAACGCTAGCCAAACGGCCTGCCTCCTCGATCCAAATGCTATTGGATGAAAAACCGATACATCCCCTCCCCCCCCCCCACCACCCTTGACCTCTGTAAATGATCTGTTTCTTCACTTCATTTTCCTGACACTCCTGTGTGTGTGTGATGTGTGTATGTGTGTGTGTGTGTGCGTGTGTGTGTGTATGTGTATATGTGTGTGCGTGTGTGTGTGCATGCGTATAAGAGACATTGTCACCCGACTCGTCTGAATGTGTACATGTGATTTGAGCTGCTCTACAGCCTCAGCATGCATCTCAGCAGGCAGAGGGCGGCCCCTCTTCCCCGGCCTCTGGGCAGGGGGGCAGGGGGGCAGGGGGGGCGTTCCTCCCGCCCCCATGAGGCCCAGCTCAGGTCTCTACTCTGCTGACATGCATCCTGACAGCTCAGCCAGTCTGGTCCACATCCTGAACCTGTTTCTATCTGTTTGTCACTCTGCCACTATTCTGTTTCTCTTTGTCCCTCTTCCCCCTCCCTCCTCCCTTTTCCTCCTCCCTCTTCCTCCTCTTTCTTCCTCCTCCCTCTTCCTCCTTTCTCTCCCTCTTCCCTTTTCCTCTTCCCTCTACCTCCTCTTTCTTCCCTCTTCCTCCTCCCTCTTCCTCCTTCCTCCTCCCTCTTCCTCCTTTCTCTCCCTCTTCCGTCTTCCCTCTACCTCCTCTTTCTTCCCTCTTCCTCCTCCCTCTTCCTCCTTCCTCCTCCCTCTTCCTCCTTCCTCTTCCCTCTTCCTCCTTTCTCTTCCTCTCCCCTCCTCCCTCTTCCTCCTTCCTCTTCCCTCTTCCTCCTTTCTCTTCCTCTCCCCTCCTCCCTCTTCCTCCTTCCTCCTCCCTCTTCCTCCTTTCTCTTCCTCTCCCCTCCTCCCTCTTCCTCCTCCCTCTTCCTCCTCCCTCTTCCCTCTTCCTCCTTTCTCTTCCTCCTCCCTCTTCCTCCTTTCCTTCCTCTCCCCTCCTCCCTCTTCCTCTTTCCCCTCCCTCTTCCCTCTTCCTCCTCTTTCTTCCTCCTCCCTCTTTTTCTTTACTATGTTTATGTTTTTCTATCTCTGTTCTATCCCCTCCCTCCTCTGTTCTCTTTTCCCGTCTTTGCACTCCTCCCCCTCCCTCCTCCCCGGGCGCGGTGCGGTGGCGTGGTGTCATAGCTCGGGGCAGCCGTATCCCTCGGCCCAGTATGAGTCAGGGCTGCAGCAGAGAGGCCAGCCGGGAGAGCAGCAGGGACACCAGCCCTGTGCGCTCCTTCACGCCCCTGGGTGAGTAACGCCCGGGACAGAGGCTCCGCACCAGCCAGACAAACACTCCCAGCAGGCATCTGGAGGGGAGGGGAGGGGCGGGGGGAGGGGCGGGGGGGGGGGGGGGGTCATCCCTGGTACACCTCAAATGTCCAAGCAGGCTTCTGCAGTGATGGGAGGGGGATTTCTGGGCATGGTGCCATGTAGGGCTGCACGGTTTTCTAGATAAAAATTTATACAGCGATTTTCTGCAAGATTTTTTTTTTATTAAATCTTTATTTAAATAAAAAATGTGCATTTTTGCAGTTAGCTGCATAACAAAAATGATTGAACTACTATTGAGCTACTTCGCTGTTCATTAAGAGCAAAACAAGCTTTTTACAAAAAAGCACAAAGGGCTTAATATTGAACAGGAACCTTTTCCAACTTGAACTCACTAATGTTCGGGGCCCACCACTGACTCAATAAACAATACAACTCCAATATGTAAATAGTTAACAGCAAACATAAATATTGCATGCATCTTCTTTTCATGGAGAAGTCATTCGCTATAAAATGGACTGTCAGACTCATATAAGGTTCCATGATCCGATGTTGCCGAGAAGTTTCTACTTCTCTTAATTCGGCCTCGACAGCTGCCCGCATCTCGTCGTACATGGCAGGGTTAAGTGTTGCAGGTATTGCATGAAGGCATCGAGTACCGGTTATCCAATGTTTTGATCATTTTCTGTCATGCTCTACCGTGTAAACGGCAGCCAGATCTTTAGCGATATTCATGATTGGCAGGAGAGGGAAATCAAAGCGTGACGCGGCTCATGATGGAAAAAAAGAAAGAAAAACCGTCTCTCATCAAAAAGCGTATCGTGTGTAGGGGTGTATCGATATCAGTTTGGTGACGTAATAATCGTCAAAACTCAGACGCATAAAGCCAGACGGGGCTCATTCAGCACAGGATCCTTCAGACTGTGTGCTAATGGTGATGGGGGGGGGTTCTATGTGTGTCTGTCCTCTGGGTGTGTGGGTGTTGACGGACATGTGGCTGTGTGTGACTGTGTGCGCCTGTGCGCTGCTGTGCCTGTCTGTGTGGCTGCGTGTGTGTGTGTGTTCTACCTTGCAGCGACGCGACACTACTCTCGCTCCACCGGAGCGCTCCACTCTCCTGACGTTCTGGGGTCCGCAGGTGAAGGCTGAGTACTGCTTCCTCCCTGTCATCACCCCCCCCACCCTGCTCTCTCTGCCTCTGTTTCAGCAGTATCAGTCCCCCCCCCCCCCCCCCCCCCCCCCCCCAATACTTTTTTCTTTACTTTGCTTCCATTCCAGTCCCGGATGTCAAGCTTCCAGCTCAGAACCGCATGCTTCCCCCCCCCCTCCCCCCCACCCCCCTCTCTCTCTCTCTCGTGCGTTGCCACGGTGACCACCCCCCCTCCCCAGTCCATAAACCTCCTCCTCGTCTTCCTTTCTTTCCTTATTTCAGCTCCGCCCCCCCATCCGTATGGACGCGCCCGCATTCTCCACGTTTTGGTTTTGTTTGCCTCCCATCATGCTTTGCTGGGCGTGCAGGCCGGGGTCCATCCTAGCATGTTTGGCTGGGAGTGGAGAGCTGGACTGAATGAGGGTTCATTCTGTGTGGGAAGAGCGGGGCTGTGTTAATGTCTAATGCTCTGTCTCTCTATCTCCCCCCTCTTATATCTCTCATATCGCTCTCCCCCTATGTCTATCTCTCTGCTGCTATCTCTGTCCCCTCCCTCTCACTCTCCCCCCATCTCTCTTACTTTCCCTATCTCTCTCTCCCCCATCTCCCTCTCACTTTTCCCTATATTTTTCTCTCCCTATCTCCCCTCTCCCTATATATCTCCTCTCCCTAACTCTCTCTCCCCCATCTCACTCACTCTCTCCCCTATCTCTCTCCCTATCTCTCTCTCTCCCTATCTCTCTCTTCCTATCCCTCCTCTCCCTATCTCTCTCTCCCCCGTCTCACTCTCTGTCTCCCCTTCTCTCACTTTCCCCTATCTTTTTCTCTCCATATCTCTCCTCTCCCTAACTCTCTCTCCCCCATCTCACTCACTCTCTCCCCTATCTCTCATTCTCTCCCCATCTCTCTCTTCCTATCCCTCCTCCCCCTATCTCTCTCCCCTCCCTCTCTCACTCCCCCCTATCTATCTCTCTCCCCTCCCTCTCTCTCTCTCCCCTCCCTCTCTCCAGGGTCAGGTCTGGGTATCAGTCAGTCCAGCCGCTTGTCGTCATCAGTCAGCGCCATGCGAGTCCTGAACACCGGCTCAGATGTAGAGGAGGCTCTGGCAGACGCACTGGTACACACACACACACACACACACACACACAACCAGTCTTTCCCCCTCTGCTGCACACAGCCCTGGGTTGTGTGTCCACTGCAAAGAGTGTGTGTGTTCTGTTGTGTGACCCCAGTGTGTGAGAGTGTGTGTTCTGTTGTGTGACCCCAGTGTGTGAGAGTGTGTGTTCTGTTGTGTGACCCCAGTGTGTGAGAGTGTGTGTTCTGTTGTGTGACCCCAGTGTGTGTGAGAGTGTGTGTTCTGTTGTGTGACCCCAGTGTGTGAGTGTGTGTGTTCTGCCACTAACCTGTTGATTGTGCCTCTGTTTAACGCTCTCAGCTGTTGGGAGACATCCGGTCAAAGGTCAGCCTCTTTACCTGCTTCTAGTGTGTGTGTGCGCGTGTGTGTGCGCACTTTAGTCTTTTAGTCTTTTAGTTTAGTATTCTTAACCACTGTTACTCATCTTAACGGTGGTCCTGATTTAAAGCCACATACTAGTTAGTTTGTTAGCAGATGCCATGACGCCCAGGGGTGGGCAACCCTGGTCCTGAAGAACCACACCACACTGTAGAAGAGCACCACCTGCTCCAGCACAAACATCTAGAACGTTCAGGACAGTGGCTCTTGAGGACCAGGGTTTGCCCACCCCTGATGTAACCCCTAGTTCAAATTCATCCACTAGCAGGCGCCCAGCCTAGACCTGTAGTGACATAGATACTAATACCACTTCTCTCTGTTTCTCTCCCTCTCTGTCTCTCTCTTTTTCTTTCTCTATCTCTCTCTCTCTTTTTCTTTCTTTCTTTCTTTCTCTCTCTCTCCCTCTCTGTCTCTCTTTTTCTTTCTTTTTCTTTCTCTCTCTCTCCCTCTCTGTCTTTTTCTTTCTCTTTTTCTTTCTCTCTCTCTCCCTCTCTTTTTCTTTCTCTCTCTCTCTCCCTCTCTGTCTCTCTTTTTCTTTCTCTTTTTCTTTTTCTCTCTCTCTCTCTCTCTCTCTCTCTCCCTCTCTGTCTCTCTTTTTCTTTCTTTCTCTCTCTCTCTACCTCTCTGTCTCTCTTTTTCTCTCTCTCTCTCTCTAACTCTCCTCACTCCTCGCAGAAGAAACCAGCCCGGCGACGGTACGACAATTACGGGATGTACTCTGACGACGACGCCAACAGCGACGCGTCGAGCGCGTGCTCGGAGCGCTCGTACAGTTCCCGGAACGGCGGCGCCATCCCCACGTACATGAGGCAGACGGAGGACGTGGCAGAGGTCAGAGGGCGCTGCACCCCCCACCGCTGCCTCCACCAATCAGTACCACCGGCGCTCAGCGCAGGCACCCTGCTTGGAAACGGGGCGCGATCCATTTTAGAAAAACGTGCTACAACACAGCCCCCGCTCGCAGAATTCGTTTTTTCCTTGTGTTGCAGTTATACAGTAACACCTTATGCCAGGGGTATCGAACCCTGGTCCTGGAGGGTCACAGTCCTGAAGGTTTTAGATGTTTCCCTGCTCCAGCACACCTGATTCTAATGAATGGATCATTATGAGGCTTCCACAGAGCTTAAAAACGACCCATTCGTTAAAATCAGGTGTGCTGGAGCAGGGAAACGTCTAAAACCTTCAGGACAGCGGCCCTCGAGGACCAGGGTTGGACACCCCTGCTGTACCGCGCTCGCCGCGTGATCCGACCCTTGTGGTTCTCATGTTCCCGTGTTCCTCTGCAGGTGTTGAACCGCTGTGCCAGCGCCAACTGGTCTGAGAGGAAGGAGGGGCTTCTGGGACTGCAGGCTCTGCTGAAGAACCAGCGCACCCTGAGGTCAGACCACCCTGTTCATCAGCTGCATAACTAGAGGAAGCCTAGCCCATAAGAGGCCCAGCACAGAGCCTGGACTTATTTATTTATGTATTTATTTCAGGGGACAGTGCATATTAATCAACATTTACATGTAAATATGCCAGATTTAGCCACAAGGCTATTTTTCATCTGTAGTCCCTGGACAGATGTTAAAATGAAAGTTCAGTTGTTATTACAAAGTTAAAATTTCAAATTTAAACATATTAAAATGCATCACTCTAAAATCAATCAATAGGCAGATACTGTTAACAGACAAACATTGAACACTTGCACATAACAAAGAAAACAGCAACAAGGCAAATAAGTAACAACAATCAACCAAAAACAATCAAAAGAAGAATGGCTGCTCAGGCTTGCTGTGCTCAGGCTGGCCCTTGACAGGCTGGTATAAGAGGGCTGTTTGTGTAAGTGTGTGTGTTTGTGTGTGTGGTTTTTTTTGCAGTCGTGTGGAGTTGAAGAGATTGTGTGAGATCTTCACCAGAATGTTCGCAGATCCCCACAGTAAGGTACAGATGCATGCTGGGAAGCCACTGAACGCCAACACACACGCTCTCACACGCTCCCACACACACACACGCTCTCTCACACACACGCGCTCTCACACACACTCACGTACCGTCAGATTATATACTTCATCGCTCATTTTCATCCAGTATACCGGATTCTGCCTAAACCGCCTGGAGAATATTGTTCGTAAACACACACGTATCGTTTCGAGCCCTCAATACACGCAGATCAACACAGTAAACACACACACACACACACACTCCTGCCCACACACTTACATTGAGTCACTTAGCAGATGCTCTTATCCAGAGCGACTTACAGCAAGTACAGGGACATTCTCCCCTGAGGCAAGTAGGGTGAAGTGCCTTGCCCAAGGACACAACGTCATGTTAGGACAGCCAAGGTTCGAACCAGGGACCTTCTGATTACTAGCCAAACTCCCTAACCGCCCAGCCACACGACTCACACACACACACACAGCCTTGCTCACACACACACCGACACACAAGCATGCTGTGTGTGCGGCGGTAGCTGGTCTCTAATGGCATGCCACGCCTTGAGTTGTGCGTGTGACCCTCACTCTTCTCCAGCCAATGGGATTGCTCTCTCGCTGTCCTGTCAGCCAATCCTCTGGCGGCGCTCACTTCGCGTTCACTGCAACCCTCGCCTCCCCCCCCGCCCACCCTCCCTCCTTGCGTTGTGTTGTCTTAAAGGCAACACCGCCCCCCTCACACTCACACACACACACACACTCTTTCGTAGCCATCTTTCCTTCTGATTAACCAGCTACGATCCGCTCCCCCTCTAACTCCGCTCCCCCCTCCCACTTGCGGCGTTTTGAGTGCCCCCACCACCTCTCTCCCCTCTCCCGGACCCCCCCCCCCCTCCACCCCCCCCCCCCCCCGACACACACCCTCAGTGGCGTGTGTGTTGCTGCCCCCCCCTCCCCTCTCGTCTGACGGTGACAGTTGTGAATTTCAGCGTGACTCCGGCAGAGTGTACGGCACGGCAGAATCCGGTATAAGTTCAGCGTCCTTCAAGGTACATCTCATCACTCCCCGTTCTGTTCTGTTCTCCTCGTTTCCCTCTCACTCCCCTCCTCTCTCTTCCTCTCTTCTTTCTGTCGCTCCTCCTTTATCTCTCTCTCCCTCTCTGTCTCTGCCTCTGTCTTTCTCCCTCTTTCTCAGTCTCTCCCTCTCCTCTCTGTCTTTCCCTCTCTCTCTCTCCCTCTCTCTCTCCCTGTCCTCTCTCTCTCTCTCTCTCTCTCCCTCTCCTTTTCTCTCCTCTCCTGTTTCTCTCTCCCTGTCCTCTCTCTCTGTCTTTCTCTCTCCCTGTCTCTGTCTCTCCCTCCCTCCCTTCTTCTCTCTCTCCCTCCAGCTCCAGGATGTCCTCCAGCTCTGACCCTTCCTCTTTCTGTCCGTTCTCCTTTCTTCTTTTTTGTTATCGTTTGTTTGTTTGTTCGTTCTCTCCCTTTTCTTGAGTTGACTTTTTTCCATCTCACTCCATCTCTGGTGTCGTGTGTGACGGCACCCCCTTAGTTCAGTGTGAGAGGGCCCGGCCTGTCCAGCTGTGTGGCCCGGGATGCTAACACGTGTTTCTCTCTCTCCTCCACGCCCGCCCCCATGGAACTCTGTAGAGAGTAAGTTACGGCCCGAAGCCTGTCTTGTTTGACTGTTGTGACGCATTAATCCGAATGGGCAACTAATCTGCCACTCGTCTCCGGGGGCAACCGCAGACTCACTCACTAACCCAATCGGAAGATGTTATTTCCGTGACATCTTGCCCCGTTTTGTGATTGGTTACTGGTCCGTGGTCCCGGGTAGTCCACGGCCAATCAGCTTATTGAATTGACTGACCTGATGGATGGTTGGTGGTGATTGGTGCTTGCTGTCTGACATATTGATAGATCATTGCTGTCATTGGTTATCGACCAATGAAGGATTTGCGTGCAAGTGATTCCTCTGCATGGACCGTTGATCTCAGCGCCCCCCTGGAAGACTAATGCTATCCCATAATGCCCCTCCCTCTCCCAGGTGTTTGCTAGCTACATCCCTGTTTGTCTATTGTCTGTTTTGGGTGCGTGTATGTGACTTTGTGTGGACCCCATCATGGAGCTGTGTGTGTGTGTGTTCAGGTGTTCAGCATGTTCCTGGAGATGCTGGTGTGAGTGTTGCGTGTGTGTGTGTGTGTGTGTGTGTAGTGTGTGTGTGTTCAGCATGTTCCTGGAGACGCTGGTGTGTGTGTGTGTGTGAGCAGCGTGTTTGCGTAGCGTGTGTAACGTGTGTGTGTGTGCGTGCAGGTGTTCAGCATGTTCCTGGAGACCCTGGTAGACTTTGTGCTGGTGCATAAGGAGGACCTCCAGGACTGGCTGTTCGTGCTGCTCACCCAGCTGCTGAAGAAGATGGGAGCTGACCTGCTGGGCTCCGTCCAGGCCAAGGTCCAGAGGGCCCTGGACATCACACGGTCTGTGCCCTGCCGTCCAGCCTGTCTGAGGGGGTGGGGGTGTATGTGCCTCTGCCTGTGTGTGTGTTCCCCTACCTGTGAGTGTGTGTGTGTGTCTATGTGTGTGTCCCTATGTGTGTGTGTGCGCCCCTGCCTGTGTGTGTGTGTGTGCGCCCCTATGTGTGTGTGTGTGTGCCTCTGCCTGTGTGTGTGTGTGTGTGTGTGTGTGTGTGTGTGCCCGCCTGCGCCCCTGCCTGTGTGTGTGTGCCCCTGCCTGTGAATGAGTGTGTGTGTGTGTGTCCCTGGCTGTGTGTGTGTGTGTGCCCCTGCCTGTGTGTGTGTGTGTGTGTGTGTGTGTGTGTGTGTGTGTGTGTGTGTGTGTGTGTGTGTGTGTGTGTGTGTGTGTGTGTGTGTGTGTGTCTGGCTGCCTGTGTGTGTGTGTGTGTGCCCCCCTGCCTGTGTGTGTGTGTGCACCCCTGCCTGTGTGTGTGTGTCTATATGGCTAAAAGGGTGAAATAGTGAAGCTGTTGTTTCTATCCTCTGTCTCTCTTTAGAGAGTCTTTCCCCAACGATCTTCAGTTCACCATCCTCATGAGGTTCACAGTGGACCAGACCCAGACCCCCAACCTCAAGGTAAACACACACAGGAACCTGCTCATTGTGTGTGAGTGAGTGTGGCCCGAATGGCAGGGGAAGGAGGGGGGGTGGGGGGGGGGGGGTTCAAAGGCAGGAGACTCTGGCTTTTGGGCTGTTCCATCCTTGTAACCATGGTAACCTCCTTCACTGAACCTTCCGCCTTGGCTAACGCTGGCTCCGCCCCCACCTTTTACCCCCGGACTCTGATTGGAGACGTATCAATCGCTGTCCTGACAAAACGCGTCATCGGCTTGGACCTGCAGCCTTGGGCCCTTCTCTCCCTCCCATCCTGCCTTCCTTCCTCCTCCTCCTCCCCTCCCTCCCTCCCTTCCTCCTCTCCTCCCTCCATATCTCTCCCATCCTTTCTCTGTCCCTTTGACTAACTCTTATATTTCTCTTTCCTCCCCGCCCTCCCCCAGCTCATCATCTATACTTGTCCTGCTCCCCCTCCCCCTCTCGATTCACACACTCCTCTCCCTCCAACCGTCCTTCCTCTTCCCCCTGTCCCTCTGTCTCCCTCCCTCTCCCCTCCCTCCCTCCGTCTCCCTCCCTCTCTCCGTCTCCCTCCCTCCCTCCGTCTCCTTCCCTCTCCCCTCCCTCCGTCTCCCTCCCTCCTCTCCCCTCCCCTCCCTCCGTCTCCTTCCCTCTCCCCTCCCTCCGTCTCCCTTCTCTCCCCTCCCCTCCCCTCCCTCCGTCTCCCTCCCTCCCTCCGTCTCCCTCCCTCTCTCCGTCTCCTTTTCTCCCTCCGTCTCCTTCCCTCTCCCCTCTCTCCGTCTCCCTCCCCTCCCCTCCCCTCCCTCCGTCTCCCTCCCTCCGTCTCCCTCCCTCTGTCTCCCTCTCTCCGTCTCCCTCCCTCTCCCCTCCCTCCCTCTCCCTTCCCTCCCTCCGTCTCCCTCCCTCTCCCCTCCCTCCCTCTCCTCTCCCTTCCCTCCCTCCGTCTCCCTCCCTCTCTCCGTCTGTTGATGTGGTGCTCTCCTCTCTCTCTCTGAAGCCTGTGCGGAGCTCGTGTTGCGGGCGAGGCAGGGGCGGGTCCGCGCTAAAATTGCTTCCCCCCAGAGCGAGGCGCCACGCCTGCTGCCTGCACGAGCAGGTCGCAGCCTGGAACCAGTCCTCCCAGGTCAGTGTGCTCCGGGGGGAGCAATTTTAATGACGCGCGCGGCTGAGTAAGAGACGGACAGGGGGGTGGGGGGGGGGTTAGGGAGGAAGAGGGGGAAGTGGGGGGTGGGGGGGGGAGAGGGAGCGAGTTTGGCGGCGCGGAGGCAGAGGAGAGCGAGTGAAAGAGCGGTTGCTTTCGAAAGCCTCCGGAATCATCTTCCAAGTTGACTGTCGTCTCGTTCCTTCGCCTTTGTCATCCGTCTGTTTTCCGTTCTCACTAATTGTGTTGTGTTTTATTTTGGGTGCTCTCCCGAGTTTTGTCAAGCATGGGCATTTACAACACCTGTGGTTCCAGAAACACCTACTCACACACACACACACACACACACACACACAATCTTTCTTTCATCAACCAACCAGAAATGCCCCCATTGTGATGTTCCTATCAAGACCTGTGCTGGTGGAGATGTGCGTCCTCTTGTGTGTTTGTGTAACGCTGTGTGTGTTTGAACTAACATGCTGTGTATCCCTGCAGGTAAAGGTAAAAGCATCTCTCACACCGTGTGTGTTGCATGTACTGCAGAATCCATACGTGTGTGTTGCTATAAGAGATGTTTGCAGGTTGATTAGACGAAACGCTGTGGTCTGACTATTGACGTGTGTGTGTCTGTTGTGTGTATGTGTCTGGTCCTGTGTGTGTGGGGTGTGTCTGTGTGTTTCTGTGTGTGTGTGTTTCTGTGTGTGTGGTCCTGTGTGTGTGTGTGTGTTTCTGTGTGTGTGTGTGTCTGTGTGTGTGTGTGTGGTCCTGCGTGTGTGTGTGTTTCTGCGTGTGTGTGTGTCTGTGTGTGTGTGTGGTCCTGTGTGTGTGTCTGTGTGTGTGGTCCTGTGTGTGTGTCTGTGTGTGTGTGTGTGTGTTTCTGCGTGTGTGTGTTTCTGCGTGTGTGTCTGTTCCCCCCCAGGTAAAGGTGGCCATCCTGAAGTACATCGAGACGCTGACGTTGCAGATGGAAGCTCCAGACTTTGTGAACTCCAGTGAGACTCGCCTGGCCGTGTCCCGCATCATCACCTGGACCACCGAGCCCAAGAGCTCTGACGTCAGGAAGGTGGGAGCGCCGCGCACACTGGACACACACACACACACACAGTCACACACACACACACAAACACACAAGGAAAACTTGCAAGGTTGTAGATTCAGTTGATTTCGATCATGCTAAGGGATGTGATGTGTGTCTGTGTCTGTGTCTGTGTGTGTGTGTGTGTGTGTGTGTTTGTGTGTTTGTGTGTGTGTGTGTGTGTGTGACTGCGTGTGTGTGACTGCGTGTGTGTGACTGCGTGTGTGTGACTGCGTGTGTCTGTCTGTCTGTCGGTTTGTGTGTGTGTGTGTGTCTGTGTGTGTGTTTGCTTGCCTGCGTGTGTGTGACTGCGTGTGTGTGTTCCAGGCGGCCCAGTCTGTGCTGATCTCCCTGTTCCAGCTGAACACTCCAGAGTTCACCATGCTGCTGGGAGCTCTGCCTAAGACCTTCCAGGATGGAGCCACCAAGCTGCTGCAGAACCACCTGAGGAACACAGGCAACACTGCGCAGGTAACACACACTCACACACACGCTCGCTCGCTCTCTCACACACACGCACTCACACACACGCTCGCTCTCTCTCACACACGCACTCACACACACGCTCGCTCGCTCTCTCTCACACACGCACTCTCTCTCTCACACACACACACGCACTCTCCCACTCTTTCTTACTCACTCACACACACACTCACACACGCTCTCTCTCATACACGCACTCTCTCTCTCTCACACACACACGCACTCTCTCACTCTTTCTGACTCACTCACACACACTCTCACACACGCTCTCTCTCACACACACTCTCTGTCTCTCTCACACACACGCACTCTCTCACACACACACGCTCTCTCTCTCATTCACACACACACATGCACTCTCTCTCTCTCTCTTACACACTCTCTTTCACACTCACTCACTCTCACACACATACATATACACACCATATCAGGTCAACCAGACCAGGTATGATTGGCTGGAGTTTTGTTTGGTTTTCAGGCACCAATGGGGAGCCCCCTGACGCGCCACACCCCCCGATCTCCTGCCAGCTGGTCCAGCCCCCTCACCTCTCCCACCAACACCTCCCAGAACACGCCCTCGCCAAGGTAACACACACACACTCTCTCTTAGGCTGTGTTTATTTTGAATGAGCTGTTGAACGTGTAGATGATGATGATGCTGATGTGTGTGTGTGTTCGTTTGTCTGTGTCTGTGTGTGTGTAGTGCGTTTGATTACGACACAGAGAACTTGAACTCTGAAGACATCTACAGCTCGCTCAGAGGCGTTACCGAGGCGATCCAGAACTTCAGCGTCCGCAGCCAAGAGGACATGAACGAACCAGTAAGATAGAGGGAGGGGATAGAGGGAGGGGGCAGGACGGGATAGAGGGAGGGGGCAGGAGGGGATAGAGGGAGGGGGCAGGAGGGGATAGAGGGAGGGGGCAGGAAACCACACGTGTTCATCCTGGAATGTTCCAGAATAATTGATAGACATGAAATAACAGCTAAGAGATGCCGAGCGTTGTAAAGCAGCATACGATCCGTCCTCCTGTATTGGCAGAGAGCACAGCTGGGCCGAGCCCTCTTTAAAGACCCCCAGATCTCAGACCAGGTCCCCCAGCCCCCCATGAGAGCTCAGCTGGGCCCAGCCCTCTTCAAACCCCCCAGATCAGGTCCCCTCGCCCCCCCCCCATGTGTGTGACACTCGATTATTTATAGTTTCTGTCTAGCTGCGGTGGATGCTACATTTGAGTCCCCAACACACACACACACACACACAGCATGACACACACACAACATGACACACACACACGATCCCTCTGACACCTGATCATAATGCCCTCACAGTGAGCGTGAGAACGGACCCCCCCCCCCCCGCACCTTCTCCAGACAGATGCCAGCCTTAACATAGAGCCGCAAACAGGAATACACATTCACACGCATTTATGTTTAGTCATGTTCTCTTCTTCAGAGGAGGGGAGGGGAGGGGGGGGGGGGGGGTCAGCACTTGCGTCAGACGGGCCGACACCTCCCTCCCATATACAGACACGGCATGTCCCGTTACGGCGGGGGGGCGACCCCTTGACATTTCGCGCACGGGTCATCCCGAAACCCGACCCTCCTCCGTGACCCCATCAGCCTGTCGGGCACACCGCACCCCGAGTCATCGCCCTGTCAGTCCAGCTTTCGCAAACATCAACAGGAGCACGGCTTGTGTAACAGCCTTCAACTCCATAACCCCTCGCCAGCGAAACACAACTCCCATCTCATTATTATTCAAGAGTCTAGAAGAAGAAAAAACACAAATCCAAATCCAAAATGTGGAAGCCTTATTTCAAATGGGACCAGATGAATGAGATCCTAACATTCGTAATTCAATCTTATTGGTTAACACGGGGAGTATTGCATGTACTTGTAGTGCCATTAACATTACCACTACATGCTACCCTAGGTGAGTAGTCCCCAACCCTGGTCCTCAGGGCCCACTGTCCTGCGTGTTCTAGATGTTTCCCTGCTCCAGCACACCTGATTCAAATGAACGGGTCGTTATCTAGCTCTGAAGAATCCTGGTAACGATCATGCATTAGAATCAGGTGTGTGGGAAGGGGGGGAAATATCTACTATTTGAACACTGCTGTAGGTCACAGGAAGGTCAAATGAGTGTAAGTGTGTTTACTTCAAATACCATCCAAATGTGTCTTTCTCTCTGTCCCTCTCCTTCTCCCCCTCCCTCCCTCTCTCTCTCCCTCCCTCTCTCTCTCTCCCTCTCTCTCTCTCCCTCCCTCCCTCTCTCTCTCTCCCTCTCTCTCTCCCTCTCTCTCTCCCCCTCCCTCCCTCCCTCCCTCCCTCCCTCTCTCTCTCTCTCTCTCTCCTTCTCCTTCTCCCTCTCCCTCTGCCTCTCTCTCTGTCCAGGGGGGCGTAGGGGGCAGTGGGTCTGATGGGAAGGCTGCAGACGTGGTGGACGGGGGCCGGACGGCGCTGGACAACAAGACGTCCCTCCTCAACACGTCCCTGCTGTCCTCCAGCCCCCGAGGAGCCCGGGACCCCTTCTCCGACTCCCCCTACAAACACAACATCAAGGACACCAGCATGGACGAATCAGGCCAGCTGGCAGACGGTACACACACACACACACACACTGTATGACATGGAGGCTGTAAACGGCATCGCTGTGCGTCGAGTCTCAACCCCTCATTGGTTGGCACCTTTGACAGACAGCAACCTGGACCAGTCGGAGCTGGTTGCCGACCTGCTGAAGGAGCTGTCCAATCACAACGAGCGTGTGGAGGAGAGGAAGGCGGCGCTGTGCGAGCTGTTGAAGCTGATTCGTGAAAACACCCTGCAGGTCTGGGACGAGCACTTCAAGACCATCTTACTGCTCCTGCTGGAGACGCTGGGAGACCGAGAGGTACACACACACACACATCTACACACACACTTCGATGCACACACACACACACAAACACACACACACGTCCAAAAAACGCACGCCAGCACACACACTCACACACATCTACAAATACACACATCTACACACACATACACACCTACAAATATCCACACCTACCAACACACACACATACCTACAAACAAACACACACACACATCTACACACACACATATCTACACGCATACATACACACACATCTACACACACACACCTACACACACACCTACAAACACACACACACACATCTATCCTCAGTTTGCCTCAGGAAGCTTGAACAGTGGAGAGACCCTCACCGGTTTGTCTTCCCCAGCATGTGATCCGTGCTCTGGCCCTCCGTGTGCTGAGGGAGATCCTGAGCCGGCAGCCCTGGAGGTTTAAGAACTACGCTGAGCTGACCATCATGAAGGCTCTGGAAGCCCACAAGGACCCGCACAAGGAGGTACACACACACACACACACACACCTGCTTCTCACATCTCTACTGGAGATTCGGTTCCGTTGTGTCAAGCTGTCTCTGATTATTTGGCTTGTGTTTGTGTGTGTTTGTGCGTGCGTGTGTGTGTGTGTTTGTGTGTGCGTGCGCGTGCGTGCGCCTGCAGGTGGTGCGAGCGGCGGAGGAGACGGCCGCCATGCTCGCCTCGTCCATCAGCCCCGACCAGTGCGTCAAGGTGCTGTGTCCCATCATCCAGTCAGCCGACTACCCCATCAACCTGGCCGCCATCAAGATGCAGACCAAGGTGATCGAGAGGGTCCCCAGGGACGGCCTGCAGGCCATGCTGCCCGAGATCGTACCCGGGCTCATCCAGGTAACACACACACACACACAGGTGAGTCGGTACGGCCCTGATCCACACCCCATCCTGGTTCTAAGCTGTGACCTTCCGCAGGGTTACGATAATTCAGAGAGCAGCGTGAGGAAGGCCTGTGTGTTCTGCCTGGTGGCCATCTATGCAGTCATAGGAGAGGACCTCAAACCTCATCTCAGCCAGCTCACAGGCAGCAAGGTGAGCCCGCACACTCCTGTTTTCATTCGCCATGCAAGTTACACAAACATGGGTTTACTGTGGCAGGAGGCAGCAAACAAAGAACGTATACAGGACTTAAATAAATAAAAAGCGAGCAATAGCTGTACATGGATAAGGGTATATAAAAACTATAAAGAGTATAAAAGTATAAAGCTCTGAATAAGAGCGTCTGCTAAAAAAAAAGAGAGACTAAATGTAGATAAAAAGTATAGTTAGGAGGATATTCGGAGGATATTAGGAGGATTCCCTACACAGCTTCTGTCTGGCTTTTCTCTGGCATCTGTCTCAGTCTGACATCTTGTTCTTTTTCCTCCCAGCTGAAGTTGTTGAATCTGTACATCAAGCGGGCTCAGTCTGGCTCCAGTGGCAGTGAACCTCCAGAGGGCCTATAGGAACAAACAGCACCCCTACAGGCCAAACCAAGAACTACAGCTCGGAAAATCTACACCCACACTCACTCGCTCACAACCTTGTGTACTCTCATGAACACAGACCCTGATAAACAATGCACAGACGTGCACCTATTTGGATGAAACGGAAACACACAGTCACACACACACACACACACACGTGCGCACTTACACTGAGAGACACTGACATGCAGGCTCAAGCAAGCTCCACAGGCCCCGACACACACACACACACCAACACACACGCACACTCTCTGGGACTTTTCCTCCGTCTTCTTCCGCCGTTACTGCCGCAGTGGATTGTGGGACTCGTGGTGAGGAGTGCAGGAGAATGGGCGTTGTAGTTCTCCTGAAGATCCACCCTGCTCTCTAGCATTCAGACTAAAAACACCCCCCCGACCCTTGACCCCGGAAGGTCATTCTGTTGTCTTGTACCCCGACCTAACACTCACACGCATACAGTTTAAGTGCGTGTCATCCAAGACCACTCCCAGCACTCTCTCCCAAAAACACCCCTTGCCCTCAGCCTCCATAGCAACAAGGAGGAAAGGAAAGGGGCTGGCGCTATGGAAACCGACCAGTTGTGACTAAATAGCAGAGCCCAGGGAGAGGAGGGGAGGAAGGATGGATGGTGAGGATTTTCTGAGCTGTTGTCCAGAGTTAGGGAAGAGGAGGGTGCTTCGTTGGGAGGGGGGGGGGGCTGTGATTGTGGGGGAGAGGCTGTGAATGCTTTGAAACTCCATGGACTCCACGGTGCTGATGTTCACAAGGTACGACCCACCCAGCACTAACGCTCAACAGGCCATGTCTGCTTTTAGCTACACAGAGACTGAGGTAGACGTAACGAGCTTGGCTATGCATGGGACGATTTATAACGAGAAACTTTTTATCCGGATCTTACCGTGAGTCAGAAAGGGGTTTCAACAAATGATTCCCATTGCTTTGAGAGGAAAAAAATGAACATATTCCATGGTACCCTCCACTGCCCCCCCCCCCTTCCCCCTCACCCGTTTTGAATCCAACCATTTCAAATAAGATGCGAGGGGTTACTTACTACATGAAGTACAAAGTATGACTGGACATGGCTTATTGTTATCACATAGTGGATTTGTATCTATAAACGATATTTAAAAAAAATCAATATCCAGTAAAATACTAGAGTCCCAAAGGGGGCGCATGCGCGCACCTGTGCCCATCCATGTTTTCGTTTTTTCGGTTCTTCTCTTGCGCGTGCCGTAGTCGCTCTCATTGGTTTTTCTCATGAGAAATGTGTAGAAATGTATTATTTACAGATCTGAAGAACTGTCATGCCCCCCCTCTCCTCCCCTATGTCCCCCTTTCTCTTCTCATTGTGACTTTCTTTCCCTCTTGTGAGTAACATTCTAGTTTTCACTGTTTTCCTCTGTGCATTTACAAAGCTGTGCTTACAATGACATTAAAGAACACTTGTACAGACCATAATAAACAAAGGCCTCTACGTGAATCATTGGAACACATGAATCTGTATTCCTCCCTGCCTCATGGAGACGGCGTCATGGAGATAGCCTCATGGAGACCGCACTGGTCTTAAATTTGATGAATTTTATTTTCGAAATCAGACACCTGCTTGATGGAAGGCTTATCTGTCCTAAAGCTGTCGCTCTCTCAGTCACAGTGGAGAGAGCACCATTACCATCTTTAACCCGCACTGTGAACTGACTGGCACCTAATGAAAGGGTTGTGCAACGGTGCAGACAGCCGGACTTCTTTCCATTAGGACGAACCGATAGTCGAGTACGCCAATGAAAGCCTTCACGTGTTCGCGTGTGTCCCTTATGGCGATAAATGTAACATTCTGCCAGCAGCTCGGTCCCTGTCACAGAAGTCTGGGATGTCTCGTGCCTTCATGCCCCGTCTTGAGTACGCTGTTACGTCACCGAGCACGTGCAAGTGGTCACAAGTCAGAGTGGGTAAACATTTGAAACGTAGCCTTCAGGGAACTTTACACCTATGCATTAAATCTAATACGTTAATGCAAAAAAAGGAGGGGGGGGACGATTTGTTCTGGCTTTCAAAATAACTGCGTATAAAAAAAGAGCGCACATGTAATTTGCGCAAGTTACTAGAGGCGATTAGAAATGGAACTTGAACCTCTAGTTTCCACCTCAGATTAGACGGTCCTGCGCTGAGGCTGGAGACCCACCTGGAGACTGACCTGTGCGAGGCGGCTGCAGATACACGCGGTAAAGGAGACGTCCAAAACCCTGACTGACACTGAATATCGCTGAATACATTTATACCTTAACTGTGTAGATGGCAACGTTATTATCAATAGACCAATGGAAATAGGTGATAACATGCGGTCAAACACGGTTAGATTAGATTCAACTTTATTGTCATTACACAGGTACAAGTACAGGGTAACGAAATACAGTTAGCATCCAACCAGAAGTGCAAAACAGTTATTACAACAGAATATAATTGTAATTGTATACTCAGAATATAGATAGTATGTACAGTATAATTAGAATATACATGGTATGAACAGATTAAAGTGATTTAAGACAAATGTACAGCTGTATTGTACAAGATGCTACAGTATTTAACAGAATTTACAGAGTTGCATGTATGTACAGTTAGTGCAAATGATGCAATGTGCAGATGTGCACTAACTGTACATATATGCAACCCTGTAAATTATATAGGATTGGTTTGATGTGTTCATTCTACCTGCTATTTCAACAGTTTAGCTTCTGTAAGATTCCAAAATGAAAGTCACTTAAGTGTAGACAAAAAAAATTATAGTAATAGTAATTAGTCTTTCCTGTTGGTCCGTTTAATGTATTTGTTTGCGCGCGTGTACGCGCACGCGGATGGCTCGGGCGATGACGAAAGCTCTACGGTATTTTATTGGCTGACAGGCGTACGCTGGCGCACGAGAGCGGCTCTGTGATTGGCTCAGCGCTCCCCCTGGCATCCCTCGCGCGCCTGGCTCGGGGAGGGGATGAGGAAAGGGGACAGTCGGTAAAGGAGCCATGTTGATGTTGCCTGGTTTGTTGTCAGCTGCTGCACTTTGGATATCGAAAGAAGCTCATTTCTCGGGTCTGGAGCCGTAGCACCGGTCCGCTCGAGTTCGCAATGAAAAAAGGAGAGCGGTTTCGGACGGCAGAGGGAGCGGGAAGCTTCGCCTAGAGGAATCCAACCATCGAATAAAGCAAAGTGTCGAACGAAGTTCCGTAATGCTGCTGCTAGCGGGCTAGCTGGACAGCAGTAGCGGGGTAGACGGACTGTCAACAACATCCTCCCTGCCTTTTTTACATAATAATGGTTGATACATTGCTAGCCAACTAGCTAACCGAGTTAGCGTATGCTGCGACTAAGTTTCAAGGCTCCTAACTAGGTAACCTTTTTATTTTAGCAAGCTTGCAGCTCGCTGTTGGCTAACGTGAACTACTTAACTATAGCTAGCTCCATGCTAATATAGCATATTTACGTTGGGTAACGTTAGGCAGTTTCGTCTTTCTGTGGATCTGCTGCCTAATAAACTAACTCCGGGGGGAAATATGGCGAAACGTCCCGCTTGTGGAGGGCTGTCTAACGGCATATCGAAGTTCTCAAGGAGCTATAGCCGGCTAGAGTAACTTTCTTTCAACGTCTTACAGCAAAGCAGGAGCGCATTTGTTTGCCAGCTGCTTCCCCCCCCCCACCCACCCACCCCTGTCCCCCCGAAACAAGCTGGCGACCCTCCGAGTGGAAGCGGAAGACAAGGAGCTGGGAGCGATGGCCTGGGTGCTGAAGATGGATGATGCGACCATCGAGTCGGGGCTGGTGCACGACTTCGATGCCAGTCTGTCTGGGATCGGCCAGGAGCTGGGGGCCGGCGCCTACAGTATGAGGTTAGACTCATGTTTCTGCCTTCAAATCGCATCGTTAAGCAGGACATTTCCTGTCAAGAAAGTCGGAATCCAGCTTGTTTTGACGGGGGAAGATGGACGGTACAAACTGTTCCCTCTCCTGTTCTATAAGCCCCAATGCTCATCCATAACCAAATGCCGTCTGAATGAATTACACTGGTGTACATTGTGTCCCTTTTGTGTGGTATAACGGTAGTCTGTGTGGGGGCTGAGTCACAGCAGGTGGTCATTTAGGGACAGTGATTAGTACTATTATGAACTGGGAAGAGATGGGAAGTGTTTAATGCACCTCGGTCCACACCCTCTCCCACTCAAAGGCAAGCAGTCCCAATAGTATTTGCCAGAAGATCTGTTATTGCATTAGTGCCAAACTTGTGAATGTACCATGACCAGGGAGGCCCTACACCTTTAGCACTGTGGTTATCAGCAAGATAACCTAACTGTACGTTTGAGTCACGATGGGCTTGGACGTACACCTTTGAAGAAGCTTGGCTGCTCTCGGTCATGTGACCTGAGGAAGTTATCTCTGTTGATAACCCTTGTACATTGTTATCTTAAAGCTGGATAGCACATGCTGCGGTTTGTTGGTTTGATAAGACAGTCTAGATTTTGAAGGTGGACCCTCTTATGGCTGTACCAGATCAGTACTGGATAAGGAGCAGCCGGTGTGTTGAAATGCTGGCGAGGCGATCTGCATCCTAAATCGCATGCGATTTCTTCAGCCTGTGTCTTTTCTCTCTCTCAACATGCAGCTGCCCTTACAAAGTCCATCATGTATCAGTCAGGATGCGTAACATTATGATATGGGTTACTACTAGGGAGTCAGGTGGCTCAGCGAGGTAGGAGTTTGTGAGTTCGAACCCTGGATGTGATGTTGTGTCCTTGGGCAAGGCACTTCACCCTACTTGCCTCAGGGAGAATGTCCCTGTACTTACTGTAAGTCGCTATAAAAGCGTCTGCTAAATGAATATTTATTATTATTATTTATTTACTACTCTGTCCTGCCATTCATTCGATGTGCTGTCCCATCTGCTCTGCAGAGGATTGGCCATCAGAATAGCCAGATAAGCAAGTTGGCTTGCGTCCTGCATACTGCGACCGGATGCAGCAAAACATTCCGGTATTTTTGGCATTCTGCATTTGACATTCTATACATCAAGGGGACGAAATCTCAGTCTGATATCCTATCCAGCATGGTAGGAAGCGCATTTGGGACGCGCCCCAATGTTTCTGTGGGACAAGGAAGCAAAGTTCTCAGGTCACTCTGGCCCCTCTGGCCCTGCCCATTCGCAGGGCAGGATATGTGAGTGTAGCTAGTAGTAATATTGGTAACGCAGTCAGTGTTTAACAGCTGGTGTGTTCCGTATGGACGGAATGTTTCTGAGTGTGGCGGTGAACACGAGGGGTCTTCAGTGTCAGATAGCACAGGAGTGTTCCTGAGCCGCCTCGCTGTGGAGAGCAGAGCAGCCTTTGCCCGCTATGGTGGCTGGATCATGTACTGGGGGGGGGGGGGGGGGGGGGGGGGGGGCACAGTTTATTTACAGTTGAAACAGGTGGAACAAGTGGTAATAGTTTGAAACATCGAGTAACAGTTTCATCTGGACAGCATCCATTGTGGGTAATCAAGAAATAAACCGGAAATATATGATGATGGATCAGAAGTAATCAGGCTGGATGTTGGTGTCTGCTGGTCCTACATTTACATTTACATTCATTCATTTAGCAGACGCTTTTATCCGAAGCGACATTCAAGAGAGAGCTTTTACAAAGAGCATCAGTCATTGAGCATAGCAACGTGATAGACCCAGAACACATTGGGTTTTTTAGATCGTGAATCATACATCATGAGAACCAATAAGTGCCAAGGGAAGAACTATAAATGCATAACATGATTGTGAACATAAAGCAAGAGATACAACAACAAGTCACCATATGGGGACCAACAAGTAGTTCTAAACAACATTAGATTGTGTGAAGTGCCATACTATTCCTGAGTGCCATTAAATTCTCTGGTCCTGGTTCAGTTTGTGAAAACCACACGGTGTGTTGTCAGGTGCAGGTTTAAAGTTGCCCTCCCATGTGACCTCATCATGTAGACTGCCCCGCCTGTCTGGATGGGTCGTCTAATTAACATGAGGTTTGAGTGAAGACATGAACAACATTCCTTGGCATGGAGCGAACGAGCGAGCGAGAGAGAGAGGTGGTAGTCTTTACAGCTGGACCTCTGTCATCCATAAATGCACACACAGCCACACTTGTTGACAGTTCAGGGGGCCTGTCTGGGTGGTCTAAGGATAAAGTCTCAGTAACGTTCTGGTGTCTCTCTCTCTCTCTCTCTCTCTCTCTCCCTCTCTCCCTTTCTCTTCTCTGTCTGTCTGATCTCTAGTCTGGACATCTTGTACTCTGTACATATAAAGCTGGAGTTATTGTGTAATCACTAGATGAACCCTATCAGGGTTTTGTTTACCTTTCTCTCTCATACTTTCCCTCCGTCCTGGTTGCCGTAGCGATGTGCTGGCACTGCCCATCTTCAAGCAGGAGGACTCCAGCCTGCCTCCTGACAGCGACACTAAAAACCCTCCGTTCCAGTACGTGCTCTGTGCTGCCACATCGCCCGCCGTCAAACTGCACGATGAGACGCTCACTTACCTGAACCAAGGTAACTGTCTGTGTCTGTCTGTATCTATCTGTCTGCATCTGTCTGTCTGCATCTGTCTGTCTGTCTGTCTGCATTTGTCTGTCCCTATCTGTATAGTTCTCTCTGTTTGTATCTGTCTCTCGGTTTGTCTCTGTCTGCCTTTGTCTGTCTGCCTCTATCTGTCTGTCTTTGTCTGCCTTTGTCTGTCGCTCTGTCTGTCTCTGTCTGTCTCTGTCTGTCTCTGTCTGTCTCTGTCTCTCTCTGTCTGCCTCTGTCTCTCTCTCTCTCTTTCTCTCTCTGCAGTCATCGTACCTATTCCAACAGGTTTCTGAGGGTTCAGTTACCTGACCATACACATTAAAGTGCTGTATGCTTATTTTGGTTTCCTTTCCATCTCCCTCTCTCAGGCCAGTCCTATGAGATCCGTTTGTTGGACAACAGGAAGTTAGGCGAGTTACCAGAGCTCAACAACAAGATGGTGAAGGTGAGCTGTGTGTTCACTGAGTCATGGTTCACTGAGTTGTGTCTCGTCATTCCTTCCTTTTTAGGGCAGGGGTGTGGGGGGGTGTAACTTGAGTCAAGTGGTCATTGTGTGGTTGTGTTGCGGTCGCTGCAGAGCATCGTGAGGGTGGTGTTCCATGACCGCCGGCTGCAGTACACAGAGCACCAGCAGCTGGAGGGCTGGAAGTGGAATCGCCCCGGAGACCGTCTCCTAGACATCGGTGAGAAGCCAACAACAGAGGACTCCTGTCCACCCAAGCCTTGGTGGTGTGAAGGCTGTGTTCATTGGCTGTCTTTGTGGCACGTGTGTGTTTGTGTTTGTGTGTGTGTGGGTGTGTGTGATAATGATGTAATCCTGTGTGTAGATTACATTAGATTAGATTCGACTTTAATGTCATTACACAGGTACAAGTACAGGGTAACGAAATACAGTTAGCATCCAACCAGAAGTGCAAAACAGTTATTACAACAGAATATAATAAATATACTGTAAGTACACTCAGAATATACACAGTATGAACAGTATAATCAGAATATACATGGTATGTTCAGATTAAAGTGATTTAAAACAAATGTACAGCTGTATTGTACAAGATGCTACAGTATTTAAAAGAAATTACAGAGTTGCATGTATGTACAGTTAGTGCAAATGATGCAATGAGCAGATGTGCAAAATGAACAGATGCAAATAACAACCGAATGATGCAGGTGGTGCAAAATGCAAAATGAACAAACAGTAATGATAGTGCAAATATAGGGTGGCAGGGGTTCTATGGGGGGGTGGGGTCTAGTGCAGGTGGAGTTCAGGAGTGTCACAGTTCTGGGGAAGAAGCTGTTCCTCAGTCTGCTGGTTTGTGTAAGTGTGATAATGATGCCCTTGTGTGTGTGTGTGTGTGTGTGTGTGTGTTTGAGCACCATAATGAATTCCTCCTGTGTGTGTTTCCAGACATCCCCATGTCAGTGGGCATCGTGGAACCCAAGAAAAACTCATCTCAGCTCAACGCTGCAGAGTTCCTCTGGGACCTCAACAAGAGAGCCTCTGTCTTTGTCCAGGTACACACCACCTGCTTCTCTCTGTCTCTGTCTCTACATTTCCATCCATTCATTCAGCAGACACTTTTATCCAGAGCGACTTCCAAGAGAGAGCTTTACAAAAGCGCATCGGTCGCTGATCACAACAACGTGATAGACCCCAAGCATTATAGGTAGTCAGATTATGAAACACACATTGTATGAAACCAAACAAGTGCCAAAGGGAAGAACCACAAGGGCAATCAGTTCTACAAGTTACAATCACATGGCATGCATCTAAAACATGCAATAGTGTACCTGTAGGAAAGCAAGTAACAGTAATAATATGCCTCACTGCGAGTACAAAAATTCCAAATCGGGTTAGAACTGGGCGAAAAACGTGCATCAAGGCCCTCGATACGAGTCGTTATGGTCCTGGAGGAAACTAACATCAGGTCCAGCAGGTCTCTCTCTCTCGCTCGCTCTCACTGTCTCTCTCGCTCTCTCTGTCACTGTCTCTCTCTCTCGCTCGCTCTCTCTCTGTCACTGTCTCTCTCTCTCGCTCGCTCTCACTGTCTCTCTCGCTCTCTCTGTCACTGTCTCTCTCGCTCGCTCTCTCTCTGTCACTGTCTCTCTCTCTCGCTCGCTCTCACTGTCTCTCTCGCTCTCTCTCTCTCTGTCACTGTCTCTCTCTCTCGCTCGCTCTCACTGTCTCTCTCGCTCTCTCTCTCTCTGTCACTGTCTCTCTCTGTCACTGTCTCTCTCGCTCGCTCTCACTGTCTCTCTCGCTCTCTCTCTCTCTGTCACTGTCTCTCTCTCTCGCTCGCTCTCTCTCTGTCACTGTCTCTCTCTCTCTCGCTCGCTCTCACTGTCTCTCTCTGTCTGTCTGTCTCACTCTCACATTCTTTCTAACACGGTCTGCATCCCACTCTTACTCTCTTACATTTAGTCATTTAGCAGACGCTCTTATCCAGAGCGACTTGCAGCAAGTACAGGGACATTCCCCCCTGAGGCAAGTAGGGTGAAGTGCCTTGCCCAAGGACACAACGTCATGTTGATGCAGCCGGGGTTCGAACCGCAGCCTTCCTCTCCTGTTGCAGGTGCACTGCATCAGCACAGAGTTCACTCCCCGGAAACACGGAGGGGAGAAGGGGGTCCCCTTCAGGATCCAGATCGACACCTTCAAACAGGGAGACGCTGCAGACTACTCTGAACACCTCCACTCTGCCTCCTGCCAAATCAAAGTCTTCAAGGTACGAGCACGCACAGACACACACACACACACACACACACAGACACACCACACAAGGACACGCCAAACATCACCACCAGATATACTGTCCAAGGTATCAATTCACTCCAAGTTAGACTCTTTCCTGCAATCCTGTTTTACTGCCTCATCTTTGTATTTCCCCCTCTTCTCCCTTTTCCTCCCCCTCTCCCCCCTTCCCCCCCCCCCTCTTCCCCCTTCTCCTCCCCCCCTCTTCTTGTTCATCCTTCAGCCAAAGGGGGCAGACAGGAAGCAGAAGACCGACCGAGAGAAGATGGAGAAACGGACGGCCCAGGAGAAGGAGAAGTACCAGCCCTCCTACGACACCACTATCCTATCAGAGGTCAGCAGGAGCTCCTAACCCAATCAGCCCTCAGCTATCATCTCCAACCCAAACGCTTCGACCAATCACGAGCCCTATATTTAGTCATATAGCAGATGCTCTTATCCAGAGTGACTTAGAGCAAGTACAGGGACAAGTAGGCAAGTAGGGTGAAGTGCCTTGCCCAAGGACACAACGCCAAGTTGACACAGCCAGAGTTCGAACCAGGTACCTCCTGATTACTATCCTGACTCCCTAACCGCTCAGCCACGACTCCAGTATACAGGCTCCCCCTTTAAATGTAACACCCTCTGCAATGAGAGGAATAATTCAACCCTTCGGCCATCGACGCAGTGTTAACAAATGTAACATCATGCTGAATAGGGGGGTCAGATGTCTCAGCGGGTTAAGGCGTTGGCCTCATGATCGGAAGGTTGTGAGATCGAAACCCGGCTGTGGCTATGTGACGTTGTGTCCTTGGGCAAGGCACTTCACCCTACTTGCCTCAGGGAGAATGTCCCTGTACTCGCTGTAAGTCGCTCTGGATAAGAGCGTCTGCTGACTGAATACATGCAAATGTAAATGTAAATGAATTGCCATGTGTGTTTGTGCAGATGAGGCTGGAGCCCATCATTGAGGATGCGGGCGACCATGAGCTGAAGAAGTCCAGCAAGCGCACCCTTCCTGCTGACTGTGGAGACTCCCTGGCCAAGAGAGGCAGTGTAAGTTCCCCCTGTCCTCTCCTCCTACACCCACCTCCCTACCCCCCTTCAGCTAGTGAAGAGTCAAGCTCTTTTGCTCTTGTGTAAAGCTCTTTCTTGGAATTCGCTTTGGATACATTTACATTGAGTCATTTAGCAGACGCTCTTACCCAGAGCGACTTAAGCAAGTACAGGGACATCCCCCCCCCCTGAGGCAAGCAGGGTGAAGTGTCCTGCCCAAGGACACAACGTCATGTATCCCACAGCCGGGAATGAGCCCAACACCTTAACCCAACTCCTTAAAATTATAAAAGCGTCTGCTAATAAGAATCAATGTAAATGTACATGCTGAACGTAAGCTTGGAGGTGGGGGCTATCTTAGTCTCTGTTAAAGCTCCATTATAACTGGGAAATTATCATTTGATATTATATTTGTACTGTTTTATCCATGTGTTGTATTTGGATCGTTACTCCATTCTTGTTCGTTATTGTATCATTAGTGTTCTCCCTGGCCGGATGCCTACATCAGCACTAACCAGGCAGCTACCCCTACCTTCACCTCCACCCCCCTCTCCACCTACACTGCCTCATCGATACCAGACAGGTGAGCACAGAAGCCCCCGCCCATCAGACTGTGGGTTAATCCTGTCTCCACTGTCTCCAGAGGCCTGACCCATCATGTGCTGTGTTCCAACAGTGGCTCCTCGTCTCCCAACCACCAGGCTGAGCCTTCCATCCAGGGCAGCTCGGAGGTGAGTCCCCCAGGGCAGGCAGGAGGCGTGTGGAGGGTGGAGGAGCTGGGCTGGCCTGCTGACCTGTGTGTGTGTGTGTCTGTGTGTGTGTGTTCCTCCTGAAGCAGCTCAGTCCTGCAGCCACCATCCAGGACGCTCAGAAGTGGCTGCTCAAGAACCGCTTCAACTCCTACACAAGGCTCTTCACACACTTCTCAGGTGTGTACGCACACACACACACACACATATACACACACACACACACACACACACGAATGAACCCATACAAACTGCCATTTGGTTCTGAGTGTGTTTCCCCTCTCCTGCTTGGCCTGTCCTCCTGACCTTTGACCTTCTCTGCCTCCAGGTTCTGATTTGTTGAAGTTGACCCGAGATGACTTGGTCCAGATCTGTGGACCTGCAGACGGGATCAGACTCTTTAATGCACTTAAATCCAGGTGTGTGTGGGACTTGGGTGTCTGTCCGTTGAAACATGTTATTTGAGGTTCTTTGTCCTTATATAATGTGTGTGTGTGTGTGTGTGTGTGTGTGTGTGTGCGTGTGCGTGTGCGTGTGCGTGCAGGTCGGTGCGCCCCAGGTTGACAGTGTACGTGTGTCAGGAGTCCCTCAGTGAGAGCCCTCTGCTGGAGAGGAGGTGCGACAGCGAGAATGGAGAACACAGCAACCCCTCCAGCTCCCATGGTGGGTCTGCCAGACCAGCTGGGGCCGCTTCCACTGGGGCGGGGCGTGTTACACCTCTACAACAGTCTTCCTAACACTGCTGTGTGTGTGTCTGTTTCTGTGTGTGTGTGTGTGTGTGTGTGTGTGTGTGCGTGTGCGTGTGCGTGTGCGTGTGTGTGTATGTGTGTCTGTTTCTCTGTGTGTGTCTGTGTGGGTGTGTGTCTGTGTGTATCTGCGTGGGTATGTGTGTGTGTGTGTGTGTGTGTTTGCTTGTGTGTGCGTGTGTGTATGTGTGTGTGCAGTGTACCATGCGTTGTACCTGGAGGAGCTGACTGCATCGGAGCTGATCCGTAAGATGGCGTGTGTGTGCGGCCTGCCTCTGGGTCAGATCAACCAGGTTTACCGACAAGGACCCACAGGCATCCACATCCTCCTGAGTGACCAGGTTAACAGCTCACACACTCTCTAACACACCCTATACACTTCCCTATACATTTCTTATTGATGAAATCTCTCCAGGAAGAGCTGTTTTATTTGAGTGTTTGCATAGCATTTCCATGTAGTACACCATCTGTTACACAACCCACCTGATCCCCTGTCCAGCTTCCAGTAGAAGAGGGTCTGCTCCAGTCTGCTCCAGTTTGCCCCAGTCTGCTCCAGTCACCCCCAGTCAGCTCCAGTATACCCCAGTCTGCCCTAGTCAGCTCCAGTCAGCTCCAGTCAGCCCTAGTCTGCCCCAGTCAGCTCCAGTCTGCCCCAGTCAGCTCCAGTCAGTCCCAGTCAGTTCCAGTCTGCCCCAGTCAGCTCCAGTCAGCCCCAGTCAGTTCCAGTCAGCTCCAGTCTGCCTCAGTCAGCTCCAGTCAGTTCCAGTCTGCCCCAGTCACCCCTAGTCTGGCCCAGTCACCCCCAGTCTGCCACAGTCACCCCCAGTCAGCCTCCAGTCTTCCCCAGTCTGCTCCAGTCAGCCTCCAGTCTGCCCCAGTTAGCCCCAGTCAGTCTGCAGTCAGCCCCAGTCTCCCCCACCACCTCACCTGACCTTAGTTTTCTCTGTTCTGTCCCAGATGGTTTACAACTTACCAGACGAGAGCTGTTTTTTGATCAGCACCCTCAAAGGTAGGTTGACTAACCTGAGGGTTCAAACATAATGTTGTATCGTGGCAGTGGAAGGAAAATATTATGTTTTTCTGGTGTTGATTTGACCAGTGCTGTCTCTGACTCTCTCTCTCTCTCTCTCTCTCTCTCTGTCTCTGACTCTCTCTTTCTCTCTCTGTATCTGACTCTCTCTCTCTCTGTCTTTGACTCTCTCTCTCTCTGTCTCTCTGTCTCTTTCTCTGTCTTTGATTCTCTTTCTCTCTCTCTGTCTCTGACTCTCTCTCTCTGTCTTTGACTCTCTGTCTCTCTTTCTCTGTCTTTGACTCTCTCTTTCTCTCTCTGTCTCTGACTCTCTCTCTCTCTCTGTCTTTGACTCTCTCTCTCCAGATGAGCTGGGGGAGGGTCTTCACCTCATCCTCAAGTAGCGACGGAGGTCAACAAGATCTCCTCTCCACACTCAGTTTAAAGAAGAAGCCTATCCCCCTCTGCCCTGCAACCCTCCCCCCCCCCCCCAAACCACACACTCCCCCCTCACACACACACACACACCTCTCTCACATTGCTCAGTTGGTGAAGTGGATTGCTGTGGAGGAGACTGACCTAAGCCATGTAAATGTTAGAATCTGACATGGGTGTGTCCATTGTTTCATATTGAAAACACTTATTAAGGTGGGAGATGGATCGTGAGGGGTGAGGGGAGTGTGGGGTGAAGGCAGGGGTGTGTCACCTAACCTTGAGTTTTATTTTTGTATGGTTGTATGCGTGTTGGGTGGAGGGGAGGGTTATAGTGAGTCTGGCCGGAAGGATAAGGAGATAGTTCAGATTCCCCTCACGCTCCCGCACCATACCGCCATCTTGGCCAGTATTCTGTAATGTAGAGCAGCCATCGAAACCAGTTTGGAAGGTGGGAAACGTAGTCCACTGTGTCTGTGTGCAATGTGTGTCATTCACTGTGGCCGCCATTTCTGTGAGCTCGGTCAACCTTAACCACAGCCTCTCCTGGTAATGTACAGCCACAAGCTAACCTCTCCACAATATTTGTGTGCGTCTCGTGCAACTTTTCTAGTAGATACGGTGTGTGTGTACTCGAGTTGAACTGTTTGAGCAGATTGTGGCTTACTGGCTGCTGTTTTCAGGCATTCTAGACCCGTGGTCAGACATTCTCCAGTTGGTCGGTAGAGAGGTAAGCCCTTCATTTGATCACGAGGACTGGTCCATCTTTGCCTCACAAGGAGGGGTGTTCTTAGCAGTGCCACGTGCCATAGAGCTAGGATTTCAGATTCAGATGGTGGCCTCCGGACCGTAAGGCTGTTGTGTCCCCCCAGTGGGCCCCCCTGGTCCAGGGACGAGACCCCCACTCCCCCAGGGGGTGCCTGAGGGTGCTGGCCCCTGCGGTCCCTGACAGCACCCCTACCGTTCATGATATCATGAACCCACCTAGTGTGGGTTCGGCCTGCATGTTTAAATGTAGGCCAGAGGATGTGCTGACCAGATTTATTGGGAACTTAAAGACATTTGGAGTTGCCCGCTTCCTGGGGCTCCTCAGTGAAGGGTCTTGCCTGGCCCATCGTCAGTAGGAAAGGATCTCCAAGCCAAGGTGCTGTCCTCCAGGTGGTTCATTTCAGCATGACTCAAGATCTTACTCTTGATTTTAGGCTTTTTTATTTTTTACCAAACCTCTTGTAGCATAATGCCTTTTGTTTTTAATGATTTTCCTTAACATTTACATTTGTAGACAAGTTCTTTAGTTGGCAGTTGCGTAACACGTTTCCGGTGCCATTCTGCCAGTTGGCAAGTCATCCTTCCCACCCTATACACACACACACACACACACACACTTAGCATAGAAGCTTCTCCTTGCCTCCTCTACCTTACCGATACTGCAGCATGGACTTGTTTGAAGTTGCATGTTTTATACATAATAGAAAGTTCAGTTCAGTTGTTCAGTTGTTAGCTGTCTGTTTTCAGTCCGTCTGTATAGTTGATAGAATATACACAAGGTGAGAAATTTAGGACAATTGAGTCACTGCTCCCACCAACCAACTCAGTACAGGATCCAGGAAGCAACTATTATCCAAAATGTACAATTAAATGGACCAAACCAGTTTTTGGATAGGCCTCAATGTCTAATGGTATTGGCCTTGTACAAGGGGCTTAAATGAAGGGAGTACAGGATTTAACAGTAACAGGTAGCATTGTCACCACACAGAATGGGCACAGCTTAGTTCACCACTCAGTCGCAGGTCCAGTGCATGATTCTCAGCAGCAGTCTGATCTCTCACATTAAAACTGGGGCCATATCACAAGGAGTCGCTACACAGCGTTTACACAGGAGTTGCAGTGATGGAGTAGCACAGCTAGAGTATGAGTGTCCTATGTGCAGCGTAGAGTTCTGAGGCAGCTCTGCTTACACGATGTTCAGTGACCTTATGCGTTGTCATGGCACACTCCCAACATACATGTGCATGTCCCCGGTACAGCAGGATGGAAGCTCTGGTCTGAATCGGACAGGTGTGTCCAGGGAGGCCTGTTCACCCCAGAGAGAAGAGCCTGGAAAAAGCTCTACATGTTTTGAAAGCATTTTATTTTATTGTTATTGTTCTCTCCGGACTGGGAAATAGCTGTGCGTATGAGTGTGTGTGTGTGTGTTGTATCAAAACATCGTGCAATCGTCATTAAGGATGAATTGCTTTAATCGTTTCAGTAGTTCTCCAGAGCTTTTTTCCGATTGGCATGATCCGTGTTTAGTTTACATTACTAGTAAAACGCATGGGGGAGGTGGGGGTGGGGGTGAGGAGGAGGATTTTTGGCATTAAAAGTGTAGCCCTCCCTCGATTTTTTTTTTCTTCCAGAAATAAAAGACCAAGTGTGCACTGAAAACCACAGAACTCAAACTTGATGTGTAGGGAATATAGCTCCACAACCACACATTTCACTTTATTACTTGCCTGAACGGAATATAAAGACAACAAGAATCTTAAAAAAGCACGTCTGGGTTGTCTCGCTCCTCACCGGAGTCTGGGAACGCTGTTCTACGCGGCGCGATACATGTGGTTCAACCCCAAGGATCTAGGGCAGGGGTGTCCAATCCTGGTCCTCGAGGGCCGCTGTCCGAATGTTTTAGATGTTTCCCTACTCCAGCACACCTCCACAGAGCTTGATAACGACGTTTCATTAGAACCAGGTGTGCTAGAGGAGGGAAACATCTAAAACCTCCAGGACAGTGGCCATCGAGGACCAGGATTGCCCACCCCTGATCTAGGGAAAGGTTAGCATGTTCTACCTTACGTGATTCTCTTGGTATTAGAGATAGAAATGGGATGGATGAAATAACATGCATCGGTCTCACCCACGTGCTAAATCCAAGGACGCCTGTTCTTGTTATGTATGTGTTGATCGCTGGACAGCCATTCTCTATGTGTGTTTGTGAGATAAGGTGTGATGATCACTGTGTCTTTGTAAAGGCTCATGTCTTTGATGATGCTTCTCATGTACAATATTCTGGAGATGTACACCAACACACATCTCCGCTGGAAATTAAAATGGTTTCATAAAGATGTGCGTTGTCTTGTGAATATACTTTTATCACGTATAAACCATGAAGGTGAAAGAAGAAGAATTTGTACTTTCAACTTCTGCTCACGATTTGAATAAATAATGAGAACAATTGATATGTTACCAATGTTGTGATACCCATGTTGATAAATTGATAGTTAATAAAAGGGACCATGGTTAGGCCAGCCCTCTCCAACTGAACTGAGTGACCAGTAATATCATACACATGCAAGTCTTTCACGTAACCTGTCACAGTAATGCTTAACACAGAGTTCAGTCCACTTAATGATAACGTGACACCCTAAAGCTGCTTGGACACCGATGACAGTGACAGCACTGTAACACCACCCAAACTAACCCTCTCAGCAGGCTTGTATTCACTATTGCTGTGAAAGGAACCCCCTGCTAGCTCTGTCTGGGAACGTGTTACATGCCTAAAACTTAGTCTGGTGACTTGCCAGTTGCCCTCAGTGTAAAGTTAGAAGCATTAGAGTTAGGGTTCGAGTTTGGGTGGTGTTACAGCTATTCCTGACTGTACAGCAGGGACAACTGTACATTTGGAACTTTTATTACCACCCCCCCCCCTCCTCCACACACACGTACAAAGTCAATCCTACGCTCTTGCTAGATCTCATGCAGGGGTCGGCAACCCTGGTCCTAGGGAGCCACTGTCCTGAACGTTTTAGATGTTTCCCTGCTCCAGCACACCTGATTCTAATGAATGGGTCATTATAAGATTTCTACATACCTAGATCACGACCCAAACGTTCAGGACAGTGGCTCCCTAGGACCAGGGTTGCCCACCCCTGGTCTAATGTAAGTACAGCTGGGATAACAAGGCTTGTTTTCTTTCTACGCATGCGCACTTGTGAGCACACGTCATCTGACGTTTCCCAGCAGAATACAGGAAGTGAGTAGCAGTTGTTTTTGTCCGATCGAAAGCGACTTTCCGCCTCTTCTCCGATTATTTCTGGATCGTTCGTTTGCTGGGCTGAAATGGCGACTTTTATTTCGGTCCCGTTGAAGAAGTCGTCGGAAGTCGATCTGGTGAAACCGCTTTCCAAATTCGTCACGGCTACCTACCCCGCTGGGGAGGACCAGGCTGAGTATCTCCGGGCTGTGGAGGAGCTGAACAAGCTCCGGAAGAGCGCTCTGGGGAGGCCGCTGGACAAACACGACAGCTCGCTGGAGATCCTCCTCAGGTGAGGCGGCTACACAACCTCCAGGCCGGGGGGACTTCGAAGATCAATCGTTGGTTTCAATCGCAGGCATGACATACTTTTAATCGGTGCGGAAATACATCCTAGCCGCACCCTGGATCGGACCACAAACTCGTCTAATCATCATCCAGCCTGCCTGCTAGCTCGGTTTGATCGCTGGCGTTTAGATTTCGTGTTTATGTCTAGGTTATGACATTATTTATAACAGCTTTAGGTGTTACTATTGTAGAGTTGTCAAAGTGTATGAATTGCAGTGAGGAATAAACTTTAGGCCCATGTCGATCTTATTTGTTTACTAGCTGCCAATTTAGCTCCTTAGCTCCATATTCAGCGGACTGGATCTGGTGATCTGATATTTCCACCGTCTCACAAGTCATCGAGTGATGGCGACATTTCAAATGTATTCATATGTTGGCGAAAGCCTTTGGACTTTGTAGATGTCAAATAGCGGAAAGGATTGGAATCGAAGGCTGTGTAAGTGGTTATAAATAAAAGGCCTTAGATCGGATGTGATTTTGGCTGACTTGAAGATAAAACCAAACTCGGATCAGGCTGGATGGTGTCGGTGTGTTTTGCATACTGGATCGTGAAGGAAATGGGGATGCGATTTGCTTAACAAATTTTGGAAAACTGTGTTGCTGAATCTAACCCCTGTTGGAACTTTAGGGGGACCAGTTAAAACAGGGGCCAGTCCTTGGGAACTTGGCAACAGTTAAAATGATTAATGACCTGATCTTCTGTCATGGTCTATTAATGGATACCAATCAATTACCACGCCAGAATAATATATTAGCAGTCTTATGAAGAGAACCAAAACAGAACTAGGATTATCTTTGTGAAGCTGTTTCTGCTGATAAGAGCCCATGACCACCCTGCCTCCTGGGTCTGATCTCAGATCAGTTACACACCTGTTCTTTCCATCCAGGCGATGGTGAAGTGAAGAACAGTAGACTTTGCTCTGGCTCTCAGTCTAATGCGTAACAGGCTGGTGATTGTTTGCAGAGCATTGTGAACAGGCAGCGTGGCCTAGTCATTGTATGATTGTTTAACCCCCCCCCACACACCCAAGATAAGAGGGCAGCTGTAGGGAGTGGGCTGTTGAATGCCACGACGTTAGCGTTCCCTGGCTAAGTCCTTCCATGGCCGCCTAGCACCGCTCTGCTACTTCGAGCGGGAGGCTGAATGTTAACGTTGGAGCTCCTCGGCTCTTTCCTTCCTCCTTACTAGGTCAGCCATGTGCCAGGTTGCTATGGCAACCCTTCCCCATTCACCCAATGCCCCTTTCACAACCCCCAGACAGACGGCCATTGTGTCACCTTGGCAACTGCTGTTTTGTTCGGGAAAGTTTCGTCTTTCTCTTGCTGACGTTGTGGTTAATCGTGATTGGAGGGCTTCCTCTACGAGGTTCATATTCCTGCTACAGTGGAACTCAACAAGGGGGAGGAATGGTCCAAACTGTTAATGGGGGGATTCCTCTCTCGTGTGTGTGTGTGTGTGTGTGTGGTCACTAACCCAAAATAGAATGTTCCAGATTGAAGGCAAACAACAAGGACTGAAGGAACTGCTGTGTGTGTGTGTGACTCCACACCACGCCCCATCAAAACGCGTCACCACAGCGATGACACACACAAGGAGGTGATTCGCATGCCACTGAACCCTGATTGTTCCTTCCTCCTCAGGTACTATGACCAGCTGTGTGCTGTGGAGCCCAAGTTCCCCTTCTCTGAAAACCAGGTAGAGTGTGTGTGTGTGTGTGTGTGTGCGTGCGTGCGCGCGCGTGCATGCGTGTGTGTGAGCGTGCGAGCGTGTGTGTGAGCGTGTGTGTGAGCGTGTGAGTGTGTGTGTGAGTGTGTGTGTGAGTGTGTGTGTGAGCGTGCGTGTGTGCGAGCGTGTGTGTGAGCGTGAGCGTGTGCGTGTGTGTGAGCGTGTGCGTTGAGCGAGCCAAGAGTGTGTCCTGAGGTCAGACATGTATTTCTCTTGTCTTGCAGCTCTGTTTAACGTTCACATGGAAAGATGCCTTTGATAAAGGATCCCTGTTCGGAGGCTCAGTCAAGCTGGGTAAGGTTTGCTGCCTCTGATGTCACGCATGCCTGAGATGAGCAGGGTGACGAGTCATTGAACCGTGGTTTCCCTCCACTCTCAGCGCAGGCTTAAAGTACGCACACACCTGCTACACTAGGGCTTCATTAAGAAGGTAGAGCAGTCTTGTGCCCTTTCTCTGTTGAGGAACTAGAGAGAGCCAACGGTCCTGAATGTTTTAGATGTTTCCCTGCTCCAGCACACTTGATTCAAATGAATGGGTCTTTATGAGGCTTCCACAGAGTTTCATAACAACCCATTCATTTGAATCAGGTGTGCTGGAGCAGGGAAACATCTAGAACCTTCAGGACTGTGGCTCTCCAGGACCAGGGTTGCCGACCCCTGAACTAGACTGACAGGGTTTCTGTGTGTATATGTGTGTGTGTGTGTCTCAATAGTTTTAAGGAGATGTGTGTTGTCAGGGCCATCAATTACATAACATACAAAGACTGCCTTTTGTATGAACCCACCTCTTCAGTATACCTTCTGTTTATCTCTGTGGTTACTGTGATAAACGAGTTAGCAGCAGAGCTGTTCTGCTGTCATGGAGATTTCTTATTCTTGAATCCTACTTCCTGTCTGGTGTTCTCTGTCTCTCTGTCTCTGTCTCTCTCTCTCTTTCTCTCTCTCTCTCTCTCTCTCCACTCTTACCAATCAGCATCTTGGACAGATGTCACTACCTCATTAGAGACTGAACTTTTCTTCTGCGATGTGTGTTGTTGTTGTAGCTTTGGCCAGTCTTGGCTACGAGAAGACGTGTGTGTTGTTTAACGGAGCAGCGTTGGCTAGTCAGATCGCTTCGGAGCAGAACCTGGACAGCGACGAAGGCTTGAAGGCTGCTGCGAAATACTACCAGGTACTACTTAGAGAAATCTATACTACCGAGAAGTATGAGGATCAATTCAGGCGCTAATGAAATACTGCAAACCTTTCAGCCTCTTTCTGTCATTTTCTCTCTCTTTCCATTGATTTCCGTGTCTCTGTCCACCCCCCCCCCCCCCCCCCCGCAGCTGGCCAGTGGAGTGTTTGGCCACATCAAGGACACGGTGCTGTCAGCCCTGAACAGGGAGCCCACCATGGACATCTCCCCCGAGACTGTGGGAACCCTCAGCCTCATCATGCTGGCCCAGGCTCAGGAGGTCTTCTTCCTGAAAGCCACGTCGGGTACACACACACACACACACACACACATACACACACTCATACACACATGCATTCATACACACGCACACACACACTCATACATACACGCACGCACTTACTCACTCATACATTTACGTTTAGTTATTTAGCAGATGCTCTTATCCAGAGCAACTTAAAGGAAGTACAGGGACAATCCTCCTGAGACGAGCCCAACTCCGTAACTGACTGCGCCACGACTACCTACACCCTACTCCCATACACACACACACACACACTCACTTGCTCATACAGACGCTCACACACACACGCACACACACACTCCCTCCTTTCTCGCTGCTTATGTTGCCCCAGATCAAAGCCATCCATAAACACCTTTCAAGGAAAGCCAGATTTACATCAAAACAGGAAAAATGTGAGGGATACAAACCTGAACGTAACCACGGCAACCCTTTCCCGTGCAGATAAGATGAAAGACGCCATCATCGCTAAGCTGGCCAATCAGGCGGCAGATTTCTATGGAGATGCCTTCAAGCAGTGCCAGTACAAAGAGAATCTGCCCAAGGTATGTGTGGCATTCTCACCTCTCCCTGCCCAGTCTGATCCTGCAGGAACACCTCTGTCCTCGGCAGGGCCGTCCATTACCCTGTCACTCAGAAGTGGGAGCGTTTGTGTGTGTGTGTGTGTGTGTGTGTGTGTGAGAGATTCACTCTGTTTCACTCTGTGCGTATATTCCTGTGCATTTGTGGATGTGTAAGACGTGTGCGCACACTTCCTGTCCTGAACGGTCCGTTTCTGGGGTGGACTTCAGCATGTTTGGGGGGGGGTTTTAACCGCTTGGGAAAGCTCTCTAGCTGGATTTTTTTCCAGAACCTTCTTTAACCTCACACCTGGTCTCTCACAGCTCGGTAACCGCCACTTGAAACGGTTTGAAGGGAATCTCTCTGACCTGCTGTAGTGCCAGACTGGTCACTGAACAGACATATAGCCACGCTCGGCTAACGCTGAAGGTCAAGGGATAGGAACTGTGCTTCTCTGTAGCCAGAGCAAAGTCCTGGATGGGGGTCAAAGACGCCAACATCCCTAATTGTTTCGTGGCGGTGTCTGTGCGTACGTGCGTGTGCGACACACTGCCAAGTAGGGAACAACTCAATTCAACTGAAAGTTGTCTGGTTTTCAACACCCAAATATAAACCTGCACGCTGCCTGGCATGAAAACCTGGGACTGGATCACTGTCTCGCGGGTTCCGCGAATAAACATGGCGCTCGTTAATATGCAGAGGTGTGGGCGCAGGGGGGCCGCCCCTGTGAGAAAGGCCACCCTGATATAGGCTGTCCTGTCAGGGACAGACAGAACGGCTGTCTCCCGGCTGTCTCTGGAACAATGGGAGCTGTCGGAGTCGGCTAGAGAGAGAGAGGGGCTGTGTGGGAGGATGTCCTGGCAGATCCAGCGTCTTAGCTCCACACACCTGTCTGAGTAAGGACCAGGTCTGCCCATCCGAGGCCCACGGACTGTCACACCTCTGGGCAGGATGTATGCCGCTGGCTCCCCCCCCCCCATCCCACCCCCCCCAGATCAGCTGAGGAACCGCGGCAGAGCGTTGAGACGACCTGCCCCCTTGCTCCAAGACAAACGTTGAATGAAGGTTGAGCGAATGTTGCTGGAAGGTTAATCACTCACGGCCTGTTCTGTTTTCTCTCCTGTTATCCTCCTCTTCCTCCTCCTCTCTGCATCCCTTGTGATGGTGGTGTGTGCGTGTGCGTGTGTGTGTGTGCGCGCGCCTGTTCCCGACTGCTTGTGCCTGTCTGTGATTGGCTTCTGTGATGTGGGTGCCGTGTTTGTGGTTCGATATCGCCGGTGTCCGTGTGTGTGTCCCTGTGCTGTTCCGTGGTTTGCCCTTGCGGTGTGTGTGTGTGTTGCTCTGTGGTTGCCTCTCCCTGGTCAGTATTTTTATTTTCAGGAGGTATTACCAGTGCTGGCTGCCAAGCACTGCATCATGCAGGCCAACGCTGAGCTGCACCAGAGCATCCTGGCCAAGCAGAAGAAGCGCTTCGGAGAGGAGATCGCACGTCTGCAGGTACGCAGCATGACATCACAGCGTGACATCACAGTGTGACATCACAGCGTGACATCACAGCATGACGTCACAGAATGACGTCACAGCATGACATCACAGAATGACGTCACAGCATGACATCACAGAATGACGTCACAGCATGACATCACAGCGTGACATCACAGCGTGACATCACAGCATGATGTCACAGAATGACGTCACAGCATGACGTCACAGCATGACATCACAGCATGACTTCACAGCATGACAGGGAGCATGTGGCCCGAGAGGTAAAAGAGTCAGGCTTGTTATCTGGTCTGAAACCCCGGCTATGGCAACATGACTTTGTGTCCTTGGGCAAGGCACTTCACCCTACTTGCCTCTGGGGGAATGTCCCTGTACTTGCTGTGAGTCGCTCTGGATAAGAGCGTCTGCTAAATGACACAATGTCAACGTCATGACATCACAGCATGACAACACAACTGGCTCACCTTGAACTAACTACAGGAAACGACCTGTTGGCCTTTAGCAAGCTTACATCCTCGTCAGATTCCCATTTTTGTCCCTTGGAAGAAAATAACTAACTAGAAATCTCTCACTCGATCCCATCCTCTCCCTTGATGACCCAGTAATCCTCCATGTTGTTCTCTGTTCTGGTTCCTCTTTCCGGCAGCACGCAGCAGAGCTGGTGAAGACTGTGGCGTCTCGCTACGACGAGTACGTGAGCGTCAAGGACCTGAGCGACAAGATCAACCGCGCCTTGACCGCCGCCAAGAAGGACAACGACTTCATCTACCACGACCGCGTCCCCGAGGTCAAAGACCTGGAGCACATCGGCAAGGCTGCGCTGGTCAAGTCCACCGCCATCGCCCCCCCGCTCAGCCAGAAGTTCACTGGTGAGGAACCACACACACACACACACACACACACAGATTGTTCCCTAGATAAATAACAAAAATGAATACCTAACACTGGATGACATGTACAAATGTCTCAAAAGTTGTATCACTTTCTTGTACGTTTTGAAGCACCAGTAAAGGCAGACGTTTGTGTGTTTTTGTGTGTGTGTGTGTGTGTTTGTGGGTGTGTTTTCAGACCTGTTTGAGAAGATGGTTCCCATGGCTGTGCAGCAGTCTATGAGCATCTACAGCCAAAGAAAGGCTGAGACTGTCAACAGACTGGTGGGCACAATGAGAGAGGCGACCAACCTCTGCAATGGGTACGTGTGTACGCGTGTACGCGTGTGTGTGTGTGTACACACTAGGTAAAACCTTTCCCTCCAAACACTTCTGCATGCGGGCTAAAGGTAACGTGTCATTCGAACCCGTGTTCGCCTCCAGCGTGCTGGCGTCCCTGAACCTGCCTGCAGCTCTGGAGGACCTGTCCGGAGATTCTGTCCCACAATCCATCCTGGAGAAGGCCCGCGCCATCGTGCAGCAGGGTGGCCTGCAGAGCATTGAGCAGCTGATCAGAGATCTGCCTGAACTGCTGACACGCAACCGGGAAATACTGGATGAGGTGAGCACACACACACACATTCCACACACACACACACCACGCACACACATACCATACACACATACACACACATACACACAACACACTCACACACACATACCATACACACACATACACACAACACACTCACACACACATACCATACACACATACACACAACACACTCACACACACATACCATACACACATACACCACACATACACACACACACTCACACAAAAACACACATGTGTGTGCTTTGTTCGGTGGTAAATGTGTGTGTGTGTGTGTGTGTGTGTCCATTAGTCTCTGAAGATGCTGGACAGCGAGGAGACCACGGACAGCGAGCTGAGGACTAAGTTCAACCAGCGCTGGAACAGAACTCCCTCTGGAGACCTCTACAAGCCTCTGAGAGCAGGTACACGCACGCACACAAACACACACACACACACACACACACACACTGCCAGCAGTTACATAAAGCGTGTGACTCACCACATTAAAAGGCTGTATCGACAAACCTTGAAAACATATTTCGAAACAAACGGAAATATCTCTAATTTTTCTCTCCTTCCCTCTCTCTATTTCTGTCCCTCCCTCCCTCCCCCCGCCCTCCCTCCTCCTCCAGAGGGAGGAAACTTCCGCAGCGTGCTGGACAAGGCTGTGCAGGCGGACCAGGTGGTGAGGGAGCGCTATAACACACACTGCGAGATGATCGCTCTGCTGTGTAAACCTGAGGCCGAACTCACTGCTGCCATCCCCTCCGCCAACCCTGCCAAGACCCTGCAGGGCAGCGAGGTGTGTGGGTGTGTGGGTGTGTGTGTAGTGCTGATCAACTGAGTAGGTGTTCAGAGCATGAGATTAGCACGTGTGTGTGTGTGTGTTGAACCTGTGTATATTTATAACACGTCCATGTGTGTGTTTGTGTGTGGATTAACTGAGTTGGTGTTTAAGCGATGAGATTAGCATGTGTGTGTTAAACTTGTCTCTATTCACAACGTGTGTGTGTGTGTGTGTCTGTGTGTGTGTGTGTTTCCTAGGTGGTGAGTGTGTTGAGGTCTCAGCTCGCCCAGCTTGATGAGGTCAAGAAGGAGAGAGAGGGACTGGAGGCCGAGATCAAGGCCGTGACCTTTGACATGGCCGCCTGCTTCCTGTCAGCACTGGCGCAGGACGGGACTCTCAACGAGGAGCAGCTGTCACTCAGCCAGCTGGACCAATCATACGGAGCCTACAACCAGAGGGTGCAGGCCAGCCTCCGGAGCCAGGAGGAGCTGCTGGGCCGAGTGCAGGTGAGATCACAGATCACACAGAGATCACAGAGAGATCACTGAGAGATCACAGAGAGATCACAGAGAGATCACTGAGATCACAGAGAGATCACAGAGAGATCACAGAGAGATCACAGATATCAGAGAGATATCAGAGAGATCACAGAGAGACCACAGAGAGATCACTGAGATCACAGAGAGATCACAGAGAGATCACAGATATCAGAGAGATATCAGAGAGATCACAGAGAGACCACAGAGAGATCACTGAGATCACAGAGAGATCACTGAGATCACACAGAGATCAGAGAGATCACAGATATCAGAGAGATCACAGAGAGATCACACAGAGATCAGAGAGATCACAGAGATCAGAGAGATCACAGAGAGATCACTGAGAGATCACAGATATCAGAGAGATCACAGAGAGATCACACAGAGATCAGAGAGATCACAGAGATCAGAGAGATCACAGAGAGATCACACCCATCAGCCTGGTTCTGCTCTTCCTCATCCTCTTTTATTCTGACTCTCTTTACTTTCTTTCTCTGTCTCTCCCCCTCTCTCTCTCTATCCCTCTCCTGTTCTCTCTCTCCTTTCCTTTCCTCTCTTTTCCTTTCCTCTCTCTCTATCTTGCTCTCTCTCCCTTTTCCTTTCTCTCTTCCTCTCTCTCCCTCCCTTCCTCTCTCTATCTCCCTCTCTTGCTCTTCCTCCCTCCCTCTCCCTCTCTCTCTCTCTCCCTCCCTCCCCCTCTCTCCCTCTCCCTCACAGACATCTCACCAGGAGTTCAGCAGTCTGAAACAGTCCAACTCCGAGGCTAACGACCGTGAGGAGGTGTTGAAGAAGCTAGCCTCCGCCCACGACAGCTACGTGGAGATCAGCAACAACCTGCGCGAGGGCACCAAGGTAACCGTTTTCCGGGGAACCGCAGTAAAAGGTTGCCATAGCATTGCCAAGAAGAAGAAGAAGAACTGAGTAGTCTAACTATGCTTCTCTTCCTCTCTTTTGGATGCATTTCATTCCCTCTCACTCTCTCTCCCTCCTGCAACTCTTTCCCTCCCTATCTCCCACTCTCCCTCCCTCTCCCCCTCTCTGCCTCTCTTTCCCTCTCTCTCCCCCTCTCTCCCCCTCTCCACTCTTACCCTCCCTATCTCACTCTCTCTCACTCTCTCTCTACCTCTCTCTCCCCCTCTCCACTCTTTCCCTCCCTATCTCTCTATGTCTACAGTTCTATAATGACCTGACAGAGATCCTTCTCAAGTTCCAAAACAAGTGCAGTGACATCGTCTTCGCTCGCAAAACCGAACGTGACGAGCTGCTGAAGTATGTGTGGGTTCAGACCAGGACCATGTCTGTAACAAGCTGAAAGTCAGCCATTTTCAGGACATTGTTTTGTATATAGAGGCATGTTGGATGTTGCAAAGCATTACCATTACCCTAGTGACTGATATGGTTGTCGTGGTAACCCAGGGAGCTGCAGCAGAACATCGCTAAAGAGCCGAGCGCCCCTTCCTTCAATGTCCCCGCCTACCAGAGTAACCCCGCCCCTGCGCCTGC